>CAESWR010000369.1:603516-631939 GCA_903171835.1 Mullus surmuletus
TATAAGAACAATGGTTTAAAGCAAGCCTTTACAGCAATTACACAAAACTCTCATAGTCTGTAGTAGCAGCGCCCGAGTCTGTGCGTCTTTTTATGGTGGAGAATAGTTGTGAGCTATGTCAAAAAGTCCATCAAAAGACTAAAACAATGCAGATTAATAATTTCTTGAGGACAGTCGTGTATGAGGTTGTCTCTGCAGTGTCCTTCATGCATGTGCATGTATATTTTCTGCACTAATGATGAGAATCAGCAGAAAATCAATGTCTGTCTACCAGTTAATCTGCTGGTTCCCTTTAACCTTTCTGACTCAATCTCAAAGTGCTGTTTGAGTGCAACTGAATGCGCTTTCAGATGACAAAAGAAAAATGTTTGAGATCAACGGGGTGACAGAGTGGGACATCCTTCCT
Organism: Mullus surmuletus; assembly: GCA_903171835.1. NCBI lineage: Eukaryota > Metazoa > Chordata > Actinopteri > Syngnathiformes > Mullidae > Mullus > Mullus surmuletus. The sequence goes on from CAESWR010000369.1 coordinate 603,923, forward strand.
GATGTTTTCATATCAACACTAGACCAATGAATGATGAGTTTATAGTCATTATACAAGACCACAATGAAACTGCGGGGTAACTGGTGGTCCTACAAATACAATCTTACCAAAAAAGAATATTTAGCCTATAATCAATATTTACCTAAACTTACCCAAAACATAGACTACGGCTGCCGCGGTATACCGTCATTGACAATAATCATGGTATTAAACAAAAAAATGTCAATATTGTGGTAAAAAGGCGCATATGATAATATTGTGTAAATGACCTAGTGACGCTTTAAAACAGTGTTTGTTATACATCTTCCCGTTTTCTTCAAAAATGATTTTGTTTCAGTTAATATTGTAGTTGTAACAGATGTTGCACCTTGTGGATGCTCTGTTTCTTAGTTCATCTGGTTACCTTTTAACTAGCTATTGATACTCAGACCACAGAATGGTGATATGTGTAATAATTACATGACAATTAACCAATTCTAACACAACTCTGTAGCAGCAAGTCTCTCAATAAACACTAAACTACATTAACATGTAGGCCTATTGTGAAAATTTGCATATTTGCATTCACCTCAGAGAACGGTGCGTTACGTTGCCCCCTTCTGCTGAGCAGCGGATAGGAAGCTATAAAATCAGCGAACCCTGCCCGAGCGTGACTGTGCCAAAGGCAAATCTCTGAGATGACATCAGTCGCGCTTGCCTTCCTGACACTGTTGACTTGCACGGTGTCTTCTGGCACTCGACCCGGTCAACATGAACGCGGTGGCGGCTGCGGCACAGCGGTCCTGAATTCAAACATGTCTCACAAAAGAGCTCTTAATGGTGCAAAAACCAATCTGAAATGTGAGAGGTGAGTGGATTGTTGAATGGTTGAATAACGATATTTGTGTCTTTTCTCCATTTATTTTCTGACTTGCTTCTTTTTCATTAACTGGCTTCTCTTCGTCAAAGGATCCCCAACACCGCGGCGCTGCTTCCCCTCTGATTCTACAGCAATTAGCGTGTAAATGAATGATTTCCTCAGCAGGGAGCCGGCTTGAATAAGGGAGACTTCTGAACAGACAATTACACATTCTCCGGAGGACTTTATGAGTCATTTACACTTTAATTAAACCGACTGTGATATCCGCATATTTATGTTTGTATGCTCTGTACTGTTATTTCACACTTGCATGCGCGGTAAATGGCACATCTTCTCTTTGTCAACAAATTATATAATGCAGTGCACGTTGGTGATTAGATGCTACGCTGTTTTCATAAATGAGATAATTTGCCGCATGCTGTCATAAACGGAAATTTGTCTTTGTCTCCATGGTTTAGATTTTCTCAAATGTGTTGTGCCTTGGATTTGACCCGCTCTCCTACTCTCAATATGCCGCTGAGTGTGATGCTGGCAGAAAGAAGCAAAGATGCTCTGAATTTGAAGAAGCATCAATGTACATCTCTTGAGGCCAAGTGTTTTCTGTCAAGAGGAAAGGTGGGAATAAATCAACTTTTCTTCAAGGTTTAAACTCAAAAATTGCTGCTTTATACTCCTTATAGCCTAATATAACCGTGTGTGTGTGCGTGTCTCTGTGCAGATGAACGTCGATCATCAAAAAACACATTCAAACTGCAGAAGTTTCTGTCCTGTCCTCCTGAGATCTGCAGCTTATCGCTCAGCAAGCACCGCTTTCCTTCCAGGAGACCCGACGAGTTGCATTTGTAGCTGGATCGAATCCAACTTTGGATCCAAAACCGAGCAACATTATTATCATGAAACATATGACTGCTGCCATCTGGTTTGTATAACGTATTAATCAGCAATAACACAAAATAAATAATCACATATTTTACTTTTTCTACTTCAACATGTTATCTATTGCAGATGCCATCAAAGGTCTACGCTCCACATGAACCACCAAGAAAATTCCTGACACAAGGAGGTAATAATAGAGGGAAAGAAAAAGCAGTATTATGTCATAAAAAACAGTATTTATGTCTGTGATGTTTATTTTTGCAGTGCACACCGTTGGGGTGAGGAGCTGTCTTCCCACAGATTCCAGCACATGGGCGAGAAGGTTCGTTCTGGGAGCCGTGTTGCTGCTGGGAGTCAGCTTTGCAAGGATGAAAGTATCACTTCCCAGAGTGGGTTCTCCACACAGCAGAACCTCCCTCGGCTTGGTGTCTTTCACCATGACACTGTGCTGGTCTTCATCCTCCCTCTCCAGCTCCCTGGTGGTCTGCCTGTCTTGCAGTCTGGGGAAAAGCGCCAATGCGTTGGTGGCCTGCCGGGCCGCTCACACACTCCTGCGGCTGTTTTGTCCTGCACAGCAGCAGCTCCGGGTTCTGTCTGTGACTGTGTGTTTCTGGCTGATTCTCTGCCAGACTGTGTTAAATAAGACTTTGGGATGCTGGTTCAAAAGCCTGCTTCGCGAGACCACGTTGGGATCAGCTCTACGAACGGAGATCTTGTCTGCGCTGCGCTGTGCGGTGCTTCCAAGTTCGAGTTTCATATTCATCTTCCTTCATGTGCAGCTGGTAGCTTGTGTACACAACTCAAGAGCACCAAGAAAGTATGTGTTTGTTATCAAAATAAACAGGTTGATTTGATGCAATATATTTTTTAGGTTTGCATTTTCTTAACATTCTATTTATATCTATTATCATATTGATTACTATTTGTTTATTTGAATATTCAGGCTGAGAAATGGTCCAAAGTAATCTATATAATTTCTACTCCCGTTTACTTTTTTGCCCTCTTTTGTGGGAGTAACAGTTCTTTTCCATCCATCTGTTGTCAATCTGTCACATATCAATAAATGAATAAATGAACACACCAGAAAGAGGAGGTCTTGTACAAAGTGAGTGTGCCATTAACACTCAACTGAGTTCATGTTAACATTTTTATTTCATTACACTCAAGCACTTCCTCCTGTACATTGATTTATGTTCACCAGCTCATCACAGTGAAAAGAATCATACACATTTTTATCTGACTGCTAAAAAAAACCCCACTGTTGTTTTAAAATTGTCCTGTGTGTTTATTGAAAAGTATATTAAAGTCATTACAGTTATTATAGTTACAAGTTATCAAATTACTTCTTTGTGTCCATTTTGCGAATGCTGTAAAGTAAATGTGTAAAGAGAGTGGTGTGGGACCCTTACAGGGTGGAAAAATACACGATGGGAAATGGGAGGTAACCAGCATGCAAGTGTTTCAATTCATATTCATTATCTAATAAGTCATAATCACTATGTTTGAATATCCAACAAGTACCCCCCCAAAAAAACACATATCTAAGACGACAATCCCAAGACAGTCCACTAGCAGGTTCTGGTATTACTTTACATTTAAGATAACGATAAATTAAGATGAGATAATATATATTATATAATAATAGCATATTATATAATGATAATATATTATATATTATTATTTTCAGTTAGACCAAATTATTATATGGAATATGTTATCAACTCATTATAATGTATAAATGTCACACATTTATTTTTTTATGCAGAAAAGGTTCTTAATTTTGAGCTCTACTTATTAACCCCATTAATCATTTCAATCGTCAATGTTGATGTGATTTTCTTTATAATCCCCCCCAACCACCACCACCACCCCTGCCCCGCACCTGTCAATCATTGTGATCTGTATCAGCCTGTAAAAGAGTGCACTGATGCATCACAAATATCCTTCAGAGAATCGGCAGCGTGCGCACATGGGCAGCTGCTTGTTTGTGCCTCTAAACTATAAAGGTCAGGTGCCGGGTCAAAGATGCAGCAGGGCAGGGGGAGGGCGGCTCGTCATGGGTCGTATCACTTTGATCTTACTGACTCTGCTGGCGGGGGCAAAGTCACAAACATGCAGGGTGATCGGGGAGACTGGATTCATGGAGTTTTCGAAGGAAGGTGACCTGATCATAGGCGGGGTTTTCTCATTTAGCAGCACACGTAAAAGGGAAGATTATAACTACCAGGCGTATCCATATTATTACTGCTTAAAGTAAGTGAATGTGTTTTTGTGTGTTTTTCCCCCCCATTTATTAATCGATTATTGATGACTATGATGTGTGATTGAAGGTTAAATGACAGGGAGCTCAAGTTTGCCCGGACTGTGATTTTCACAGTGGAGGAAATAAACAGAGACACGAAGCTCCTGCCAGGAGTGAATCTGGGCTATAAGTTATTTAACGGCTGCGGGAGTGAAAATCTTATCCGAGCAGCCGTGGAAGCCGTGAGCCAGAGGGACCCGCACGGCTGCAGCGGACACATCCAGGCTCTCCTGGGCCACTCGTCCTCCGGAGTGAGCGAGGACATCAACCTCATCCTCAGCCCGCTGTTGATCCCACAAGTGAGGAAACACCCGTGGAACTCCATGTGAATGTTTATATATTTGCCTTACGTTGAAATACTGTGTGCACTTTTCCCTCGAAGGTGAGCTACCTCTCGACGTGTGCGTGCCTGAGCAACAAGAAAGTTTACCCCACTTTCTTCAGAACGGTGCCGAGCGATCGCTTCCAGGTCATCGGCCTTGTGCAGCTGATGAAGTACTTTGATTGGCGCTGGGTGGGGATCGTATACTCCGTGGGGATGTACTCGGAAGAAGGCACGGCCGAGTTCACAAAAGAGGCGATCAAAGAGGGCATATGTGTCGAGTACAGGCTACCGTACTCAAAGACGGGTACGGGGACACTGAGCACCATCGTGGAGGCGCTCAGGGGGTCCTCGTCCAAAGTCGTGCTCTTGTTCATGTCCTTGTCTTACACAAAGTCCTTCCTGTCAAAAACGGAAGAGTACAACATCACCGGGAAGCAGTGGGTGGGCAGTGAGGCCTGGATCACGCAGCAAGACCTGGGCTCCGTGGAGAGGAGCAGCATCTTGCAGGGGGCCATGGGCTTCGCGCTCCCCCAGGCGTCCATCCCAGGTCTCGGGGAATTCTTACTCAGCTTGAAACCCTCCGACGAGCCGCACAGCGACATCCTCAAAGCATTCTGGGAGAAGTTCTTTGACTGCAGCTTTTCTCCGTCAAATACTACGACCATGTGTACTGGCTCGGAGGACCTAAAGACGGTCTCTAGCGACTACACAGATGTGGGCTTGTTCAGGCCGGAGAATAACGTGTACAAAGCCGTCTACTTGGTGGCTTACGCCCTTCACGCGCTGTTAGAGTGTGAAAACGGCTCTAATCCCACCACAGGGAATCCATGTGTGAGCAGGAGTGAAGTTGAGCCCAGACTGGTGAGCTTCATCATCTAAACAAAACAGAAGAGCTTGTTGTTGATGTTTTTCATGTTTTTAAAGTTTGCTAAAATGCGCAGAATTTCCCTTTACAGGTGTTGGAGCACATCAAATACGTGAACTTCACAACTAAGAATGGAGCCAAGGTCTTCTTTGACGAAAACGGAGATTCTGTGGCCCAGTACGACTTGGTTAACTGGCAAATGGGAGACGACGGATCTGTCAAGATTGTCAATATTGGTCAATACGATACCTCGTTTCCAGAGGGAGAAAAATTCAAAATAAAAGATAATGTCAAAATAGCTTGGGGGGGAGGCAACAGCGAGGTATGGTAACTTTGTTTTACACACCTGCCGCGCACCGACCCGCTGACGCATGACTGATTGGTCTGTGTTTTGCCTCATCAGGTGGCAAAGTCTGTCTGCAAGGAGCCGTGCCCACCGGGGACCCGTAAAGCCATAAACAAGCATAAACCGGTTTGCTGCTTCGACTGCTTCGACTGTCCCGAAGGCACCATAAGCAATCAGACAGGTGAGGAGGGATTTCATGGTTGATCGCACGCCAGAAGGATAACAAAGTGAGAAGATAACAACATTTATGTTTGATTTGTCTCAGATTCCCCCGACTGTATGGAGTGTCCACCCGACCTTTGGCCCAACGAAAAGAAGGACCAGTGTCTTCCCAAACCCACTGAGTACCTCTCGCACAGAGAAATCATGGGCGCGCTTTTAACCGCCGCCAGCTGCGTCGGCGTGTTTTTATCTCTCCTGACCTCGCTGATATTTCTGACTCACAAAGAGACTCCGATCGTGAAGGCCAACAACTCCGAGCTCAGCTTCCTGCTCCTCTTCTCGCTCAAACTCTGCTTCCTGTGCTCCCTGACATTCATCGGCCGGCCCACCGAGTGGTCCTGCATGCTGCGGCACACTGCCTTCGGCATCACCTTCGTGCTCTGCATCTCCTGCGTCCTGGGGAAAACCATCGTGGTGCTGATGGCCTTCAGCGCCACGCTGCCCGGTAACAGCCTGATAAAGTGGTTCGGGCCACTCCAGCAGCGGCTCAGCGTTCTGACCTTCACCCTCGTTCAAGTTGTGTTTTGCATCATCTGGTTGAGCACCAAACCCCCGTTCCCAAACATGAATATGAAATACTACAAAGAGAAGATCATCCTGGAGTGCGCCCTGGGGTCCGCGGTCGGATTCTGGGGCGTGTTAGGGTACATCGGCCTCCTCGCTCTGATGTGTTTCATACTGGCTTTTCTGGCCAGGAAGCTTCCAGACAGCTTTAACGAAGCCAAGCTCATCACCTTCAGCATGCTGATCTTCTGCGCCGTCTGGATCACCTTCATCCCGGCGTACGTCAGCTCTCCTGGGAAGTTCACTGTAGCCGTGGAGATATTTGCCATCCTGGCCTCCAGCTTTGGCTTGCTGGTGTGCATCTTTGTTCCAAAGTGCTACATTATCATCTTCAGGCCGGAACGAAACTTGAAAAAGAATCTGATGGCCAAAATACCACAGAGAACTCTTTAATATAACATCCAAGCGTGTTCCTTTCAACAGATAATTGTCTATTCATCCCAAAAAGATCCCTTAGAGATTTAACATATGTAATAGTTCACATACGATTAACTTGGTGTGATGTGTGAAATAAAAGGAATCAATTGACTCAATGTGTGTGTATTTGCTCAGATACACTGATTTACCATATATGTTCTGAGCACAATGAAAAATAAAGAATAACACATAATAGAAGAAATGTTGAACTTGTGTTTGTATTGCGTAAGTGAGTGAAAACGGGTGTCATAAAGGGGGAGCGATAACTGACCGGGGTCTTGAAACATTAATATATATTTTATTATTCCATTTGCTATTATTGATATATCATTATTATAACTTATGACAATGTATCATTATTATTATTATCATTATTACCTTTGCTTTACTTAACTCACACTCATTATCATCTGAAAACTTGCACTCGCCTTTCGGTAATTTCGTCAGCCCCCTCCCCGGTGGGGAATAAATCACTCTCCTATGAAGACAGCACACCTCTAAGATCATAAAAGAGTTGCGTCTCTCAAAAAGTCGAAATTAAACATGGTGGCCCCGGTGAGAGCGATGTACATCTCTCTGTGCGTCCTCTACTTGAACTTCGTGTTCGGCTGCAAACGTTTCGGCGGCTCCGGCATTCCAAGTTTTTTCAAAGAGGGGGACATCATGATCGGGGGGATTTTCCCCGTCATGATCAAAGACATTACCAGCATCGCAACCTTTGAAAAGAAGCCGGCGGGAGTGAAGTGTGCAGGGTGAGTTGGGGTCACACTTGCATATATACCCTTTGTGTCATGAAACTTTAAATCTTTAAACCTTTTTTTTTCTTTCAAGATTTGACTTGCGGATCTTCCGTTGGTCCCAGGCAATGATATTTGCGATTGAGGAAATCAACAAAGAAGCCGCTCTCCTCCCAAACGTGTCTCTTGGCTTCAGGATCCTTAACTCCTGTGCTTCTCCCACCATCACACTCCGAGCAGCTCTGGCTCTGGCGAGCGGAGTCGAGGAGACAAAATCTCCTTGCACACCAGCGATTTCCGCCCTCGTTGCCGAGGGAGGCTCGACTCAGTCTATGGCTGCCGCGGGAGCGCTCGGACCGCTCCGAGTTCCAGTCGTAAGGGATTAAATATGTTGCATTTGCTGATTTTTAGGGTTTTTTTTTCTTGTGTTGTATTCCATGTTTTCTTTTTCTTATAGGTGAGTTACTTCTCAACGTGCGCCTGCTTGAGCAACAGAGCCAAATATCCCACTTTTTTTCGCACGGCCCCCAGCGATTATTACCAGGCAAAAGCTTTAGCAGCTCTGGTGAAGCGTTTCGGCTGGCAGTGGATCGGGGTCATACAGTCGGACAACGACTACGGCCGTAACGGGATTCTGGATTTTACCAAGGAGGTGAAAAAGTTCGGGGTTTGTATCGCGTTTGTCGGTACGATTCTGCGGACGTACACAAAGGAGAAATACAGGGTTGTTGTGGAGATGATTAAACAGTCGACTGTGACAGTTATTGTGGCTTTTGCTCCCGAGGGCGACTTGTATATTCTAATGAAAGAAGTGGTGAAGGAGAACATCACCCACATTCAGTGGATCGCCAGCGAGGCCTGGATCACGGCCCCTCGACCCTCCACCCCGGAGATCTACCGCTCTTTCGGTGGAGCTCTTGGATTTGTAATAAAAAAGATGGCCATTCCAGAGATGAGGCCTTTCCTCACCGGCATCGACCCGTACACCCATCCGGGTTCCACCTTCGTGAGGGACTTCTGGGAGATCATGGTGGGCTGCACACCCATTTTACCGGGTGAAAACACAGCAACGGCAAAGGAGATCTGCACAGGCAACGAGACCCTGATGGGCTCTCAGCATGTGTTCTTCAATGTCACGGAGCTCCGAGTTTCCTATAATGTGTATAAAGCTGTTTATGCGATTGCTCACGCTCTGCACCGCCTGGTGTTCTGCCAACCGCTGGGAAAAAAGACCCCAACACCATGTATGAACGTGTCAGACATTCAGCCCAAACAGGTGAGAAATAGTTGCAGTGCATGAAAGATATACCTGACAATAACTAATGTGTCTTTTTCCTTTTCTAAGGTGGCTGATGAATTACAACGGGTGAATTTTCAGAATCAGTTTGGTGATGACGTGTTCTTTGACGAGAACGGCGACCCGCCTGCTTTTTACGATCTCATTAACTGGCAGCTGAGAGATGGACGGGTGCAACACGTGACGCTGGGTCACTTCGCCTCGACTGTCAACGGCGGCTATGAGCTCAGCATCGAGGAGGCAGAGATAGTTTGGAGGATAAGCGAAGAGGTGAAAGCACTTTTTTTCTTACACTCCCTTTGTGTTTAAACACACGTTGTTTAAAAAAGATTTTACCCTGCCCTTTTATTCACATATATGTACTGTGAAATATCTGAGTTGTTGAAATGTGAGTTTGATATGCCTGAATTTCCCCCCTTAGGTTCCCAAATCAGTGTGCAGCGACGTTTGTCCTTTAGGAACGAGAAAAGCTCAAATTAAGGGCAAACCCACTTGCTGCTTTGACTGCATCCCCTGCGCTGAGGGAACCATCGCTAATTCAACAGGTATCGCTCATGCCAGAACTCAGCCAAACATTCTGGATTCATTTGAGGCTTAATTCAATGCGGGTCCTCAACAGGTGCTTCAGACTGCACTGCTTGTCCACAGCAGCACTGGTCCAACGAGGGGAGAGATGAATGCATCCCCAAAGCCATCGAGTTCCTGACCTACGTGGAGCCCATGGGAGTAGCTCTGACGGTGGTGTCCCTGCTGGGAGCCGCTCTGTCGCTGGCCACCATGATCCTCTTCATCCGGCACAGAGAGACGCCGGTGATAAAGGCCTGCAACTCCGAGCTCAGCTGCTTCCTGCTCTTCTCCCTCTTCCTGTGCTTCCTGTGCCCCCTCACCTTCATGGGCAGACCCACCGTCTGGACCTGCATGCTGCGCCACACCGCCTTCGGGGTCACCTTCGCCCTCTGCATCTCCTGCGTCCTGGGGAAAACCATCGTCGTGGTCACGGCCTTCAAAGCCACGGTTCCCGGCAGCAAAGTGGCGGGAAAGTTCGGGCCCGCGCAGCAGCGGGTTATCGTTTGCTCCTGCACTTTGATCCAGGTGATCATCTGCGTGCTGTGGCTCAAGTTAAACCCTCCTTTCCCAGATATGATGTTGAGATACAGCAACAAGATCATCTTAGAGTGCAACACGGGCTCTGAGGCTGCTTTCTACGCAGTGCTGGGATACATCGGCCTGCTCTCCGTCATATGTTTGCTGCTGGCGTTTCTCGCAAGAAAGCTGCCGGATAATTTTAACGAGGCCAAATTCATCACCTTCAGTATGTTGATCTTCTGTGCGGTCTGGATCACCTTCATCCCAGCGTACATCAGCTCTCCTGGGAAGTTCACTGTAGCTGTGGAGATATTTGCCATCTTGTCTTCAGCATTTGGGTTACTGATCTGCATTTTTGCCCCTAAATGTTACATTATTTTGATAAAGCCAGAAAAAAACACAAAGAAGCACGTCATGGGAAAAACTGTGAACAATGACAAATCAAATTAAGTTAGTACCTCTGATTTGTTAATCAATATTATAATTACTAATTATTGCTCATCATTATCATAATTAACACTGTAGATACTGTTGGGAAATGAATGCATGTATGATTTTATGTTATGAATACAAATCATTTCCTACACATCTTATATAATTACTTCCCATAATAAACATATATTGTCACAAATGAAATTTACTATGTTCCTTTATTCTAAAACCCATAATCTTAAATCATGATGTCATGGAACTTGATTTGATGAAGTATTAATATACTCCTGGGAACCAATTTATTGGTTGTGCATATTTTGAACACATTACCTGATTTATACTATAGTCATAACATCATGGAAAAAAACAATCAGGTCAGGTGTTCCCAAGCGTTATGTCATTAGATCTGTATCTGGGCGGTCCATGCAAAATTACGTGTCCCAACTAGATTATTTAAATCAGCTACATCCTGAAAGAACAACTTCCTCTTCAGTGACCAGGCCAGTTTCCTCAGAGCTGGAACGCTCACCAAAGCCCCGAAGCAGTCATGACATCGCTGGTTGCCAACCTCCTCATGTTGCTGCCTCTTTTATGGAGAAAATACAGCTCGGTTGCTGCTCTGGATCAGTGCGTTTTCCTGGGGGAAGAAGAGCGAAGGAGCCTGTACGAGGACGGAGACGTGGTTATCGGGGGCTTGTTCCCGTTACACTACAGCCCCACGTTCTCCCCTTCATCGTACCAAACCAAACCATCTCCAAGCACGTACAAGTAGTGAGTGCATGTTGTTGTGCTCATGCATTTTTGAGTGGCTGGTTTGGGATCAAAATCCTCTGTTGTAGTTTCAGCTCTCGTGCCTTACGCTGGATGCAGACCATGACTTTCGCCGTCAAAGAGATCAACCAGCGCAACGACATCCTGCCGCAGCTCAAGCTGGGCTTCCACATCCTCGACAGCTGCAACGACGTCCCTGTGTCGCTGAGAGCTTCTCTCTTGCTGGTCAACGGCCAGCCGGAGGGAGGTGTCAGAGGCCGGGGTCGGGGCTCTGATCCGGGCTGCGGCGGCCTTCGCAGGGCCACGTCCCCGGTCATCATTGGAGACGCCGGCTCTGGGGTGTCGATGGCCCTGTTGCGAAGCCTGGGCTCTTTCCATTTACCCCTGGTGAGGTTATCACAACCGCAATCCCTTTTTTGTTTCACGTGAAATTCTGCACCGCCAATTCTTCTAAACATGGTGGCTTTGTTTGGTGAAATGTGATGCAGCCTTGTGAGGGTGACAGAAGGTTAACTATTATCCGCTGTAATACCAGGTGAGCTACTTTGCGTCCTGCAGCTGCCTCAGCGACCAAAGGGAGTTCCCCACCTTCATGCGTACCATGCCCAGCGACACCTTCCAGGTCAGAGCCCTCGCCCGCCTGGTGAGCTACTTCGGCTGGACCTGGGTGGGAGTCATCGGAACCGAGTCAGACTACGCCCATTTCGCCATCCAGCTCTTCCTCCAGGAGTCTGTGCGCTACGGCGTGTGCGCGGCATACACACATCTCTACCCCCAGGTCCTGAGTCAGCGGGCTCTGGACGAGCTTTTGGATCTGATCCAAGTACTCAATACTTTATTTCAGACACAAACCCTCACAATGCTGGGCCACGTCACATTAACACTTGATTTAAAAATCATCAATGCAGCTTAATATTTGCAAGCAAAGCTTCAATATATACATATATATTTATCCTGCATTGTATTTCCTAAAAAATGCAGTGTCTTCAAATATCTCAACTGTGCATATCTATTTAATATTTTTACATGGAAAGGCACTTGATGAAAACGCCAAGTACGTTTTAATGTATATATTTTAACAGTATTCCATCTATATAGTATAAGGTAGGTAAGTATTCACTACCAAGAGCAAATTCACATGTTCTAGAAAAATCAAACAATATTAAATAAGTGCTTTGAAGTTGACAGGCATGCAAAAAGAAATTACTAGTTTAAAATAACACAGTGTAGAGATACAACAAAACACTTGTGTATGGTGTACAGTGTGGAGATCCGAACTAGAGTATCGAATAGACTTAATTATGTTACAAATAGTACTGCCAAACAATCAGTACTACACAGTATACACTATGTGTGTCTTATGTACAATCTATAAAGAATGCTATAAGCTAATATGTTGTGAACATTATCTCTTTTAAATTTCCATTATTTAGACATCGTCGTCAAAGGTCATCATCAACTTCTCCAGCGAATCAGAGATCCAGAGCATTCTGTCAGAGGTCAGACGTCGAAACCTGACCGGCCTGCAGTGGATCGCCAGCGAGGCCTGGGCCACCGCCGCATCGCTCTGGGGGAGCTTTGGAGATCTCTTAACCGGAACGCTGGGCTTTGCCATCCGCAGGGCAGAGGTCATCCCGGGCCTGGAGCGACACCTCACCAGTCTGCAACCATCCCGCATGCGGCGGTCGGCCTTCCTCGCAGAATTCTGGGAAGAGACATTTAACTGCCGGTTGAACAGCTCGGCGAACAACCACTCTCACTCGGGAAACGTCTACCACGACAGGAGGCCGTGTGAGGGGACGGAGGATTTACATCAGATTTACTCTCCTTACTCTGACATCACGCAGCTCCGGGTGTCCTACAACGTGTATAAGGCCGTGTATCTGGTGGCCCACGCCCTCCAGGACATGAGCAACTGTGTGGCAGGGAAGGGTCCTTTCATGAACGGGTCCTGTGCGGACCCCACTGACTTCAAACCGTGGCAGGTGAGACATACTACACAAAAAATATCCAGCAAATACTCTTTTTTTCTGACTTGTGTCCTCCCTCAGCTCATCCACTACATGAGGCGAGCTAACTTCTCCACACTGGGGGAGAAGGTCAACTTTGATGAGAACGGTGACCCCATTGCTTACTACGACCTCCTGAACTGGCGGAGGACGCCCAGCGGCTCGCTGCAGCTGGTCAAAGTGGGTTTCTACCATGCGGCGGCGCCGGCTGAGCGCAGCCTGGTCATCAACGACTCGCTGATTCAGTGGCCGGTTGGGAAGCAGGTGTGTTCCTCGCAAACTGGCCTGAGACCGCGTTGGGCCCTCAGACTGCTGTGTGTGCTGCTGGTCAACACCTCGGCCACGCTGTTCTTCTCAGTCTTTACCAAACTAAAACAGGCTGCTGCTATAATGGACCACATTATTGATAACACAATAATCAAACTTAATTTTTATCATCTAATAGCAGGTTTCCATAATTAGATCTATTGGAAATTCCAGGTTTCATGTAATAAATGTCATTGCCTTTATTTTTTCTTGACACTATTGGACTCTAGAGACTTGAATTCGGTTTTCCACCACCTGTAAACCGAACACAGCGGTGATCAGAAGTGTTTGGTCAGCATTCTGAGTGGCTGAACTCTGCCTCTCAGGCTTCCCGGTCCCTTTGCAGCAACAGTTGTCCTCCAGGTTCTCGGATCGCCAGGAGAAAGGGGGAGCCCGTCTGCTGCTTTGATTGCGTCCCGTGTGCTGAGGGAGAAGTTAGCAACCAGACTGGTGTGTTCATCTGCATTTTCTTTTCAAATTGCATGAGCATTATTTTCTTCCAAAACACTGTAAAAAGACAATACTTACGATTTATTGAAAGAAAATGATGAGAAAGTCTTTTAAAAAGCATAATAAACAATATTTCTTTGTCTTTCCTTTAGATTCTTTGGAGTGTTTGCGCTGCTCGGAGGACAAATGGCCCAACAAAGCCAGAGATCTCTGCCTCCCGAAGACCGTAGAGTTCCTGTCTTACTTTGACGTGATGGGCGTCGTGTTGTGCGTTGTCTCCGTCCTCGGAGCTTGCCTTTCCCTCTCCGTTCTCTACATCTTCATCGTGCATAGAAACACGCCCGTTGTCCGGGCCAACAACATGGAGCTGAGCTTCCTTCTCCTGCTTTTCCTCGCCGTCTGCTTCCTCGTCGGCCTGCTGTTCATCGGCGAGCCCACCGACTGGCTTTGCCGCATCCGGTACCCGGCGTTCGGGGTCAGCTTTGCCCTCTGCATCTCCTGCCTCTTAGCCAAGACGGCTGTGGTGTTGATGGCTTTTAGGTCCACTCTGCCGGGACGCAACGTAATGAAGTGGTTTGGACCCAACCAGCAGAGGGCCAGTGTGCTACTGGGAACACTCGTCCAGGTGACACAAGACCCCAGCAGTGGTGTGGTCTAGGTACACAGTTATATGCCGTATACCCACTATTAACGTCCCAAATTACCATATAACCTCTGCAAAATGCGCAACTATACACATCAGCATTGTTTTGTAGTTTCAACTTTCACTTTCCCATTCATAAATTCCCCTTCTGTGAGTTAAAAAGCGTGCACTTTTGACCACGGGAGCTTCTGTCAAAAGTGAGGTAGACTCAACATGACTATTAAGGAAGAAGCTTTAGTGAGTGTGGGTAAACCTATGAAAATATTATTTTAAAGGTATCTTAATTGAAGTTAAGTTTATATTTATATCAACCTATTTATATGATTTTAACATCACTGTGACAACTGATTATTGTTCAGGCATTGTATCTTTAATTTATTACCAGGATAGGAAAACCTCAAAAAATACAACTGATCTTTATCAGTATTACATACCCACTAGAATAGACCAGTCTACACCACTGCCAGGAAGTCAAATTTTCCTAAACTCCTATAAATCAAAGTTCAGTAACATCTTTCCCCCCCATAATCAGGTATTAATCTGCCTCATCTGGCTGCTGACCAGCCCTCCACATGCAAACACCAACACAGATTTCCACAGTGCCATCATCATCATGGAGTGTGTGACGGGGTCGGAGGTCGGCTTCTGGTGCGTGCTGGGATACATCGGCGTCCTGGCCTGCCTGTGCTTCTTACTGGCCTTTCTGGCTCGAAAGCTTCCCGACAACTTCAACGAGGCGAAGTTCATCACCTTCAGCATGCTGATTTTCTTTGCGGTGTGGATCACGTTCATCCCCGTCTACGTGAGCACGGCTGGAAAATACACGGTGGCCGTGCACGTTTTTGCTATTTTGGCGTCGTCATTGGGGCTGCTTTTGTGCATCTTCACTCCAAAGTGCTACATTATCATTCTGAAACCTGCAAAAAACTGCAAGAAAAATATAATGCAGAGGTAAACACACATAGTACTGGCTGAACCTCGTTTTAATTCCACATTATCAATCAAACATTTTGATAAAACAAATCAGCACAGACACTTGATTTTTTTGTCACTCGATTGATTTATTTTGAACATACATTTTTTCATTATTACAGTTTTCTTGAGATATTCCATGATATAGTAATACTTGAATCTAATTTCTTTTCTGTATGATTTTACTTTAAGAGTGAATTTGTCAAGATACATGTTGATGAAGTCATGAGGTGTATTAAGCATGATTGTGGAAACAAAGTTACAGGAAAGAACACTTAAATATGTAATAATAAAACATGTATATATTCACATCAATCAAGAAATCATTTGTTAACAGTTTTTCCCATGACGTGCTTCTTTGTGTTTTTTTCTGGCTTTATCAAAATAATGTAACATTTAGGGGCAAAAATGCAGATCAGTAACCCAAATGCTGAAGACAAGATGGCAAATATCTCCACAGCTACAGTGAACTTCCCAGGAGAGCTGATGTACGCTGGGATGAAGGTGATCCAGACCGCACAGAAGATCAACATGCTGAAGGTGATGAATTTGGCCTCGTTAAAATTATCCGGCAACTTTCTTGCGAGAAACGCCAGCATCAAACATATGACGGAGAGCAGGCCGATGTATCCCAGCACTGCGTAGAAAGCAGCCTCAGAGCCCGTGTTGCACTCTAAGATGATCTTGTTGCTGTATCTCAACATCATATCTGGGAAAGGAGGGTTTAACTTGAGCCACAGCACGCAGATGATCACCTGGATCAAAGTGCAGGAGCAAACGATGACCCGCTGCTGCGCGGGCCCGAACTTTCCCGCCACTTTGCTGCCGGGAACCGTGGCTTTGAAGGCCGTGACCACGACGATGGTTTTCCCCAGGACGCAGGAGATGCAGAGCGCGAAGGTGACCCCGAAGGCGGTGTGGCGCAGCATGCAGGTCCAGACGGTGGGTCTGCCCATGAAGGTGAGGGGGCACAGGAAGCACAGGAAGAGGGAGAAGAGCAGGAAGCAGCTGAGCTCGGAGTTGCAGGCCTTTATCACCGGCGTCTCTCTGTGCCGGATGAAGAGGATCATGGTGGCCAGCGACAGAGCGGCTCCCAGTAGGGACACCACCGTCAGAGCTACTCCCATGGGCTCCACGTAGGTCAGGAACTCGATGGCTTTGGGGATGCATTCATCTCTCCCCTCATTGGACCAGTGCTGCTGTGGACAGGCAGTGCAGTCTGAAGCACCTGTTGAGGACCCGCATTGAATTAAGCCTCAAATGAATCCAGAATGTTTGGCTGAGTGCTGGCATGAGCGTTACCTGTTGAATTAGCGATGGTTCCCTCAGCGCAGGGGATGCAGTCAAAGCAGCAAGTGGGTTTGCCCTTAATTTGAGCTTTTCTCGTTCCTAAAGGACAAACGTTGCTGCACACTGATTTGGGAACCTGAGGGGGGAAATTCAGGCATATCAAACTCACATTTTAACAACTCAGGTATTATACAGTACATATATGTGAATAAAAGGGCGGGGTAAAATCTTTTTTAAACACACTAGTTTTGTTCAACGTGTGTTTAAACACAAAGGGAGTGTAAGAAAAAAAGTGCTTTCACCTCTTCGCTTATCCTCCAAACTATCTCTCCCTCCTTGATGCTGAGCTCGTAGCCGCCGACCGCAGTCGAGGCGAAGTGACCCAGCGTCACGTGTTGCACCCGTCCGTCTCTCAGCTGCCAGTTGATGAGATCGTAATGAGCAGGCGGGTCGCCGTTCTCGTCAAAGAACACGTCATCACCAAACTGATTCTGAAAATTCACCCGTTGTAATTCATCAGCCACCTTAGAAAAGGAAAAAGACACATTAGTTATTGTCAGGTATATCTTTTATGCACTGCACTATTTCTCACCTGTTTGGGCTGAATGTCTGACACGTTCATACATGGTGTCGGGGTCTTTTTTCCCACTGGTTGGCAGAACACCAGGCGGTGCAGAGCGTGAGCAATTGCATAAACAGCTTTATACACATTATAGGAAACTCGGAGCTCCGTGACATTGAAGAACACATGCTGAGAGCCCATCAGGGTCTCGTTGCCTGTGCAGATTTCCTTTGCCGTTGCTGTGTTTTCACCCGGTAAAATGGGTGTGCAGCCCACCATGATCTCCCAGAAGTCCCTCACGAAGGTGGAACCCGGATTGATGTAAGGGTTGATGCCGGTGAGGAAAGGCCTCATCTCTGGAATCGCCATTTTCTGCACCACGAAACCAAGAGCTCCACCGAAAGAGCGGTAGATCTCCGGCGTGGAGGGTCGAGTGGCCGTGATCCAGGCCTCGCTGGCGATCCACTGAATGTCGGTGATGTTCTCCTTCACCACTTCTCTCATCAAAGGATAAAAGTCGCCCTCGGGAACAAAAGCAAGGATGACTTTGACACTCGACTGTTTAATCATCTCCACAACAAGCCGGATCTTCTCCATCGTGTACGTCCGCAGAATCGTGCCGACAAACGCGATGCACACCCCGAACTTTTTCACCTCCTCTGTGAAAGCCAGGATCCCGTTACGGCCGTAGTCGTTGTCCGACTGGATGGCCCCGATCCACTGCCAGCCGAAACGCTTCACCAGGGCTGCTAAAGCTTTTGCCTGGTAATAATCGCTGGGGATTGTTCGGAAAAATGTGGGATATTTGGCTCTGTTGCTCAAGCAGGCACAAGTAGAGAAGTAACTCACCTAAAAATAAGGAAAACACTATGAAAAACAACACAGAAATCACATAAAATCACCAAATATATCTAATTTAATTTCTCACAACTGGAACTTGAAACGGTCCAAGCACTCCTGCCACAACCAGAGACTGAGTTGATCCTGACTCGGCAATCAGGGCAGAAATCGCAGGCGTACAAGGAGATTCCGTCTCCTCAACTCCGCTCGCCAGAGTCAGAGCTGCTCGGAGTGTGATGGTGGGAGAAGCACAGGAGTTAAGAATCCTGAAGCCAAGAGACACATGCGGGAGGAGAGCGGCGTCTTTGTTGATCTCCTCGATCGCAAATATCATCACCTGGGTCCATCGAAACGCTCGCAGGTCAAATCTGAAACACATTCATGACAAAAAAAACCTCAAAGGTTTCTCTGTTGACATATAAAAGAGATGACATGTGTTTCAACTCACCCTGCACACTCCACCGTTGGAGGCTCCTGCTCAGAAGTGAAAAAGCCGCTAACCTCTTTGTTCAAGACTGGGAAAATCCCGCCAATCATGATGTCTCCCGGTTTGAACAAGCTCGGCATGTGGAACCTGCCAAAGCGTTCGCAGGCAAACACTGAGTTTACACAGAGGACAAACAGACGGAGGGACAGCATGTTGACTCTGCATATTTTAAGGGATGCAACTTTTATATGGACTGTGTGTGCAGCAGGAGGACACGCTCTCTCCGCGGCGGTTGATTTATTCCCCACAGGGGGGCATCAAGCAAACGCACAATGATATTGAAAGGCAATTGCGGCATTCAGGTGACAATGTGTGTTTGTGCACGAGCGCTGATTATAGAGCTGTGCAGGATAGACGATGAT
Organism: Mullus surmuletus; assembly: GCA_903171835.1. NCBI lineage: Eukaryota > Metazoa > Chordata > Actinopteri > Syngnathiformes > Mullidae > Mullus > Mullus surmuletus. The sequence continues at coordinate 622,943 of CAESWR010000369.1, forward strand.
TAACACTGAATGACCAAATAAATATTGTAATTGTACTAACGTGCACCGGCTGTTCCAAAATGATGAGTGGTGGAAAATTTACATTGGGACATTTGTTGAGTATCAGCCATTTTGGAAAGACTACCATATTAAAGTAATGGTGATTGCTTGGTGATTGCTTGTAATGTTTGATGCGCTGAGATTTTTTGCATGGCGTCACCTTTGAATTTCGCCTCCATAATCCCCTTTGTTTTTCTGTGGCATTTTACTTCACTGATTACAATCTTTCATTTTTTTGTGGTAACTTGTGAGGTTTGAGGTTTTTGGATACCACACCACAGATTCGTACTGTATTTGTACTTTTTTGTTTGCATATTTGGTCATCTACATTCAAAAAATAGCTAAGGTGGTGTGCAATGAAACTATAAATTAAATATGAGTCAGCCACTTCTCTCTATGCTCTCTCTGTTCTTTGATATATATATAACTGCTATACAGGTTAGAGAAAAGCTTTCACTGCTCTGCTATTTCCCATATGTGCACCCATGGACATTTGAGCACATTTTGCTTGAGACCCCTTAATGGGCTTTTTGTGCTCCACTCCCCCCTTTACGGCACCCCTGTTTGCACCTGTTATCCTGTGACACAGAATGGTACAGGTGCTGCCCCCCCCCCCCCCCCCCNCCCCCCCCCACACACACACACACACCATCCATTGGTAGGTCTGGGAAAGACCAATCCAGGTGCTTTCCAACATCAATAACATGGCACAGGGTATATAAATGATAGATGGTTTCCTACCCTTTCTTAGTTGGTGGGGGGGGATGTGTTTGACAAAATGTCTGTATTGGTGTTCTATTCTGTGGTTTACTGTGTTTCAGTCTTTGCTCTGACTCACACAGCGTCTGCCATCACCTCTCCAATCCTGTCCGCGTGCACTCTTCAAAACAGCTTTGAGCCAGCCTTCGTAGCCGAGGGTGATTATGTGATCGGGGGGATATTCCCTCTTCACTATAACCAGGAGATGCCAGATTCAAATTGCACCTACAGACCACCGCAGGTGAAGTGCAATGGGTGAGTTTGGGCCTATTTTAATAAAAGTCGCTTTATCTTGCTGGATGCAATCTGGATCTTCAATCCTCTGTATTATCTGCTGTAATTCAGACATCATATGTGACCTATTGATGTATATTAATGTGTCATGCATCATCTTATAACGAATTCATAGGGAAAAATGTATTGAATATGCCTATTATAATACCTTGTATAAAACCAGTGGTATTTTTGAAGATAGAGTATGTTGCTAAATGTCATCTAACAAAATAGAATTGAACTTTAAATTTGAATGCCTCCTCTCTCCATCTTCGGTGCCGTCGAGCAGCTTTGACCCTCGGGCTTTCCGCTGGGCTCAGACCATGAGGCTCGCCGTGGAGGAGATAAACCAGAACACAGAACTACTACCTAACGCCTTGCTCGGGTACAAGATCTTTGACTCCTGTGCGTACCCTCTGACGGGCCAAAGGGCAGCCCTGGCTGTGCTCAACGGTTTGAAGGAGGAATCTTTTCCCACGTGCAGCGGTGCCTCCTCTCTCCTGGCTGTGATCGGGGAGTCTGGTTCGGCTCAGTCCATCGTGGTGTCGAGAATCCTTCGGCCGTTCAGAATACCAATGGTATCCCACCATATCAAATCATTCCCTCAAAACAGATCAAATGGATAATTGTTTTTCTTTGTTTTCTAGATAAGCTATTTCTCATCATGTGCATGTCTGAGTGACAGAAGAAAATATCCCACTTTCTTCCGTGTAATCCCCAATGATGACTATCAGGTGGGCTCCTGTGAAAAAACCTTAACATAACAGTGATTTGTTAAAAACCTTCCATGCAGAAAAGTTGCTAAAACGGGTTTATTTTTTCCTGATTGTAGGTGAAAGCCATCGCTCAGCTGTTGGTGCGCTTCAACTGGACCTGGGTGGGGCTGGTGCGAGGGGACCACGAGTACGGGCGCTTTGCTGTGCAGGGATTACTGAGGGAGTTAGAGGGAACCGGAGTGTGTGTTGCTTATCAGGAAATGATTCCTCTGCTCTACAATCGTCAGAGGGCTTTGGAAATCATGCAGGTGGATACATTACACATGCTATATTTGCTATGAACCATATTTCAGAATCCCAAATGTACTATTTGTCTGGTGAAAACAAAGTGGTGCTTGTTTTTTATATATATTTTTTTTCAACCAATTCATCTAATCCTCTCTCTGTTCAAAGGTAATGCGTAGCTCCACAGCCAGAGTGGTGGTGGTCTTTTCAGCAGAGGGTGAGATGACGCCCTTCCTGAGGGACTACATGGACCAGAACATCACTGGAATCCAGTGGGTGGCGAGCGAGGCCTGGGTCACCGCCTCCGTCTTCACCGGGAGCGAGTATTACCCATACCTGGGCGGCACCGTCGGCTTCGGCATCAGGAAGGGTCGCATCCTGCGACTCGCCGACTACCTCCTGATGGTGAACCCTCAGACGTACCCCGGCGACCCGCTGGTGGCCGAGCTGTGGGAGGCTCTGTACGGCTGCCGCCCCTCTGCGGCGTCTGGCTCCCAGCTGCCTCTCTGCGCTGGACAGGAGCCGTTACTGGAGCAGCATTCGGCCTACATGAACACGTCCAGTCCTCGGGTTGCGTATAACGTCTACAAGGCTGTGTACGCGGTTGCTCATTCCCTGCACAACCTTCTCCGCTGCCAACCAAAGCGCGGGCCGTTCCTCAACAACTCCTGCGCTCAGAGCAACAACGTGCACCCCTGGCAGGTAATACCTCGCGTTTTCACCACAATGCCGTTTGAAGTACTTCTGTTGAATATTCATCTGCTTTTCAAAGGTCCAACACTACCTCCAGGAACTGACATTCAACATTGCTGGAGAAGAGGTGAACTTTGACCTGAAGGGCGACTCCATCCCTTATTATGACATCATCAACTGGCAGAGGGGCACGGGCGGTAATATAGAGTTTGTGGACGTGGGCTTGTTTGATGGAACCAAGCCCGCCGGAGAGGAGCTGGTGATCCAGGAGGAGAGGATAGTGTGGGCGGGTCACCAGAGCGAGGCAAGCTGCTCTCACTGTGTTTTTACCTTCATCAGATGCCAACTGTTGAAGTTCTGTAGATTGAGGTGGAGGTAAGTCCGGTTCAAAGGACGAGCTGGATGAACATACATAAAGCATCTTTGATATAACCACTTAACTGATATTCATGACTAGGGTTGCAAGGGGGGTGGGGGGGTACCGGTAAATTCTAGGAACGTTTCCATGGGAATTTACTTACAGGAATATTTTCAATTTTCAGGGTTTTGTTGCCGTCACTGGGCCTTTTTTGGGGTCCTGACGGGATATAAGGAATAAGTCTAAGTCTGGGCTATTGTAAACACCTAAACCTTCTTTAATTCTTCACCATTCATGGTTTTTCGTTGTTATGTGATTTAAACCATGACAGTTCTACAGTTGTAAAAACTGATGAGTGTGTTATAAATGTCATATCAGGCATATTTGCATGTATGTTTGCTTATGACAAATATTGATGCCAATAGACTCAGTTAGGGAAAATTTCCATAAAATTCCCCCAAAAATCATATATAATTAAAAATTGTGTATTAGACATGTTATTATGCATGTAAATATATAAAATTCCCACTAATTTATGTTAAATTCCCATGGAACCCTGAATTTTGCAACCCTTTTCATGACTAAATGTGACGCTGGTGGGTATTAGAAGACATTTGCGTGTGTGTTCCCCCTAGGTGCCAGTGTCTGTGTGCAGCACCAGCTGTCCTCCAGGCTCCCGGAAGGCTGTCCGTCGTGGGGAGCCTGTCTGCTGCTTTGATTGTGTACCATGTGACAGTGGCAAGATTAATAATCAAACAAGTACGGTCAGAAAATTGCATAATATAAGCAGGTGACATCTGAAAATGTTTTTAAGCTATTGTTTTTCTGCTCTTCAGATTCCATAGAGTGTATATTTTGCCATGAGGATTTCTGGTCCAACAAAGACAGAACAGCCTGCATCCCGAAGATGGTGGAGTTTTTGTCATATGACTCCCTTGGCATCGCCCTCACGGCGATCTCTGTGGTCGGTGCGTGTCTCACCATGACCGTCCTCGTGGTCTTCATCCATCACAGAAACACGGCCATCGTTCGTGTGAACAACTCTGAGCTCAGCTTCTTCATCCTCCTCGCCCTGACTCTGTGTTTCCTGTGCGCCCTGGTGTTCATCGGGAAGCCCACCGCCTGGTCGTGCATGCTGCGGCACACCGCCTTCAGCATCTCCTTCTCGCTATGCATCTCCTGCATCCTGGGGAAGACGCTGGTGGTGCTGGCCGCCTTTACCGCCACCAGGCCGGGGGACAACATAATGAAATGGCTCGGGCCCAAACAGCAGAGAGTCATCATCTTCAGCAGCACTCTGATCCAGGTCGTCATCTGCGCTGCCTGGCTCATTGACGCTCCCCCATATCCATCCCGAAATACTGAATATGAGCACTCAAAAATCATACTTGAGTGCAGTGTGGGCTCCAGCTTGGCTTTCTGGTGTGTTCTGGGATACATCGGTCTGCAGGCCTGCCTGTGCTTTGTTCTAGCCTTTCTGGCACGGAAGCTGCCCGGCAATTTCAACGAAGCAAAGTTTATCACCTTCAGCATGCTGATCTTCTGCGCCGTGTGGCTGGCTTTCATCCCTGCTTATATCAGCTCTCCTGGAAATTATGCAGATGCTGTGGAATCGTTTGCTATTCTGGCCTCCAGCTTTGGCTTGCTGTTCTGTCTCTTTGCTCCAAAGTGTTTCATCATTTTACTCAGACCTGAAAAGAACACCAAACACCACCTGATGGGGAAGAAGTGACATTCAAATTTTGTCCAACAGGGACTCTCATATATTAATACTTTCTTTTTAACACTGCAATCAGACACCTTTAATTATAATTTGCAAATCACCCTTTTACACCAGCAGGTTTGCTCACTTTCTCAGGAAAGAGCTATGATTTATTGAGCAACATCTTAGATCTAAATTTGGCAACTAAATACTAGTTTTTACTGATCCTTTTTTGGCTGATAACTCCCTGGAAGACAGTCAAGACAATTGAAGAAACCCTGCATAAAACTGTAATACACTGTGAGCTGCTGTACTGTAATAATCGGTCAAGCTGAATATAGGTTGTGATTTTAGATAATTATGTGTCCGTGGAGAAACTCTGGTTGGAATGATTTTTCATCTGAATAAATAAAAAATTAAAAATAAATAAAATGTGGAGCTATGAAGACAAATATCTGCAGTGGAATGTGTGCGTCAATTCAACACAAACAGATATCTCAGTGGTTACCAGTGAGCCAGAACCCAGGCAATTTGATTGATAAATAAAAGATATCTGCATATCCATAAATTGACTCATGTATCAATATTTATTTTAATTTGCAAAGTGAGACGAATGAGGCTGCATGTTGGGTTTCATTTATTTTATTTCACATCCAAATTCTGAAACAAACGTAAAAGTATATTAAATTACTAAGTTGTAATGCACAAGTAAGTTGTAAGTAGTTGCCTCTTACAATGCGTTATTTCCCTGGAAGTCTCCCTGTCATGCCTTTTTTGATGTTTCTCTCAGGCCACAGCAAAATGATGTAACATTTGGGAACAAAAATACACAGTAGCAATCCAAAACTGGAGGCCAGTATGGCAAATATTTCCACAGCCACGGTGTACTTGCCAGGAGTGCTGACATAGGCTGGAATGAAAGATATCCACACGGCCCAGAAGATCAGCATACTGAAGGTGATGAGCTTGGCCTCGTTGAAGGTGTCGGGCAGCTTGCGTCCCAGGAAGGCCAGGAAGAGGCACAGGAAAGCCAGCAGGCCGATATAGCCCAGGACTAGGTAGAAGCCAGCAGGCCACGGCTCCTTACACTCCACAACGATCTGATCGGCAGAGAACAGAATATACCTGACACCTGAGCTCCATACATTTTGACTTTGGCGACTCCTAGTGGGGGGAATCAGAGTGTGGCCGTCAAACATGGCTGTGCTCACTTTCCCAGTTGAGGCCTGGTAGGTCGGGTTCCTGAAAGGGAAGGGAGGCGCACCGAGAAGCCATCCAGCACAGAGACAGACCTGGAGGTCAGCAGGGGAATAAATGCTGGATGAAAGCTGTTCGACCCAAAAGCTAATAGTTAAATCTCGATGTTTCAAACCTGAGGAACTGTGGTGCAGAGGATCATCGCTCTCTGCTGGGATGGACCAAACAGCCTGAGGGCGCGGGAGCCGGGCGCGTTAGCTTGAAAGGCTGAGAGAACCACGAGGGTCTTCACCAGGAGACAGGACAGGCAGAGGACGAAGCTGATGCCAAAAGCTGCCTGGCGGAGACCGCACATCCACGCCGTGGGCCGGCCCATGAACACCAGGGAGCACAGGAAGCAAAGCTTGAGCGACAGGAGGAGCAGGAAGCTGATTTCGGAGTTGTTGGCCTTGACGATGGGCGTGGAGCGAAAACGGTGAAAGACTGCGGTGATGACAGTCGTCAGGACGACGCCCAGCAGGGTCAGCGTCACCAGGATGATGCCCATGTTGTCATAGAAAGACAGAAATTCCTCCACCCCGGGCAGACATTTGATGTTGTCTTTGTCAGACCAGTGGTACTCAGGACACTTTGCACACTCGGTGGAACCTTTGAAGACACAAAAAACAGGTGCAGATTAAAGTTAGTTAACGAATCAATCATCCCTCAGAACGAAAAACGTCCCCGTCACTAAGAACTGCTGTAAAAGTAACATATATAAATATTTTTTGCACTTTAAAATAGTCAATCTTTTTAATCAACTTCAGCCTGAAATAAACATATCAAATATTCATTATTCAACCCTCGATTTGGTCTGTTTATGTAATTGCACAGTATTTTAATCAAAAAATACAAAAACTCAAATAATGAATATGTAAATAAAATGTAATTAGACACGTGCGTTGACTACCAGTGTCGTTGCTGATTTCTCCGTCAGCGCAGCGCAGGCAGTCAAAGCAGCAGCGCGGCTGACCCGGACGTCTGGCCTGTCGGCTGCCAGGGGGACACGGTGAACTACACCGGGACACTGGAACCTGGAGACACGGAACAAAACGGTTATTAATCAGGTTTTGTTTTTTTTCATATTTGGTGTCTGTCATTTAAGTGTATCATTCTCTGTAGGTCCTACCTGAGACTGCCCATTGGTCCACACAATGGCGCTCTGCCTCATCTGCAGCTTCCGCCCAAATGGAGCCGAACCATCATAACTTCCCACTTTGACAAATCTAAAAACATGAGTGCATGAATTCATCCATGAATATGCGATTAGAGGTCGCCAGATGTCTTTCCTTACCTGCATTCATTACCATCTAATTTCTGCTGCAGTGTTTTGCCCATAAGGTCGAGCCATTCACCTTATTTCACCTTTGCTGTTCTTTTGCCAGTTGATGATGTCATAGAGGGGGACCGGCTCTCCATTGGAGTCAAAGTAGACCTTCTCCTCAAACTGCGTGGTGAAATTCACCATTTTGAGATGCTGCAGCAGCTGTGAGAAAGAGAAAATATGATAGAGAGATGATGATGATAATGATGCCATGGGGGAAATGGATGTGAATTTTGCTTACCTGGCCAGAAGTGAATGTTTTGTTTTTCTGACATTTCCCAGAGTCACAGCTTAGTAAACGGTGCAGAGCGTGGGCGATGGCATACACAGCTTTATACACATTATAGGATATTCGTACAGGAAAAACGTCAGTGTAGCTACTCTCAGAGACACTTAGATCTTCTGAACCGCTACACGGCGGCCGCTCAGCCTCAGGTTTATAATCTCCATCAGATGATTTATATCCCGGGAAATGAAGCCTGCAGCCAAACAGCTCCTCCCAGAGCATGTTGGCAAACTCCATGCCGGGTTCTGGAGAGGGGCGGACATTCAGCAAGAACTCCCTCAAACCCGGTATGTTGACTCCCGGGAAGGAGAAGCCCAGCGTGCCGTGGAGGAGCGAGTGGAAGCCGGGGGAAGTCAACAGACCGGCGGTCACCCAGGCCTCACTCGCCACCCACTGTATCCCCGTCACATTCCTCGCCGCCAGCTGAAAAATCATATACACAATGAGAATAAACGCTGTTCTGGTAGCAGTCGACCAGGCTGAGGCGCACTGACCTCCGAGAGCAGATCAAACAGCTGTCCCTCTGTGGCAAAGACCACCACCACCTGCGCCGTCGAACCCTGCACCCTGTCTGCCATCTCTCGTACTGCCGCCCGGGTGGGCGATTTGGGGATGGTGAGGTGAAACGCCAGACACCCGCCTCGCTCTCGGAACTGATCCGAGAACGCCTGAATGCCATAGTTACTGTAATCGTCCTGAAATATACGATCAGATCTTTGAACATCGTCTGTTTGTCATGAGCAGTTTCTTCTCAACTGCAGTCACTTTTCTAAACAGTCAATAGCTGCAATGTCATAACTGCACCATTCATTTGCACCTTTACTGACTTCTAATAGCTGTACATATTCCCAGTGTTTGTATATAACCTGATGTACATTTTGTATATATGCTGTTATGTTTAGAGTTCTTATTTAGTTTTTTTTATTTTATTCTATTCTATTTTTTTACTATTTTTTACTGTATCCGTTGTACTACAGAGTCATAACATCTACTGGATGTGTCACATGCTTGGCAATTACAACCAATTCGGATTCTGTTTATCCAGTAAAACAAAACAAAAATAAGGGTCTTCGTCTTCTCACCGTGGTCCCGATCGTTCCCACCCAGCTCCAACCGAAGAAGGACACCAGCTGAACGAGACCTCTGACTTGGAAGAAATCGCTTGGCACCGTCCTCAGGAATGAAGGGTAGAGGTGCTTATCGGTCAGACATGTACAAGTTGCAAAATAGCTCACCTAGATGAGAAAAAAAACAACAGAAATCTCAAACACATTTTAACTTGTAATCATTGAAGGTGTCTCCTCGTCGTACCAAAGGGATGCTGAA
>CAESWR010000369.1:635991-664067 GCA_903171835.1 Mullus surmuletus
GGCTGGTCTCTGCCTCACCAGCTCCTCATAAAAACACTCAATACCACAATGACAAGATAGTCTATGAGTGTGTGGTTGGGTCCACTGTTGGTTTCGCAGTGTTGCTGGGCTACATTGGCCTGCTGGCTATTCTCAGCTTCCTGCTAGCATTCCTAGCAAGGAATCTTCCCGACAACTTCAATGAGGCCAAATTCATCACCTTCAGCATGCTGATCTTCTGTGCTGTGTGGGTGGCGTTTGTCCCTGCTTATGTCAACTCCCCAGGCAAATATGCAGATGCAGTGGAGGTATTTGCCATCCTGGCCTCCAGTTTTGGCCTCCTGGTGGCGCTGTTTGGACCCAAATGTTACATAATTCTGCTGAGACCAGAAAGAAACACGAAGAAAGCCATCATGGGGCGAGGAACTACACAGTCATGAAGCACAACTACTATAATTTATAAACCACAACACTGATCTGATCTTTAGCACATCGTAATACTGCAATCTTATCTATGAGGATATGAGTCATGGCACATCAAATAAACATAATAAATTGAATATAAATACAATATTTCCTAGATTTTTTTAGCCTGCATAATATATATCGTGTCTACATCATATCTAAGTACTGAAAAAAGGCCAAAACATGAGTGAGTATTAGTATTTTGGTTGCTGGACATAAACCAGACTTTCATTTTTCCATGAAACACTAAATTATGTGACAGAGGTGACAAATTATTCAACAGATGGTGTGGCAAAGTTCATAAGAGTAATGTGATGAAAAGAAACACTTCACCGCCCTTTGTGGTTGAATGTCGTAAGCCTGTTTTGCCCTGATGCTGGGTGTGGTGCTCCACCTGTAACCTCAATGGTGAGATCATCGGCTTCCTGGAGTGTACTTGAACATAACTGACACAAAATTGCTATGTTAAATCTCTGATGCAAATAATGTAATATCACACTGCATGAGGCCCCTTATTAAGCATTACACACTCAATTACCTTTTATGTATATTATTTATATATGCAAAATGTCAAGAAATGAAAAAGAACACATTATTATGAGTTTATACTTTATTGCATTTCCCAGCACATTAATAGGAAACATTAAATGAGCATTTTCAGAAAATGGAAATGAGGAAATTATTCATTAAACAATTAGAAATTCTGAATATTATAAGCTATGAGAGGTTTCTGAGAGGTTTGTGTACTACAAAGTGCTATTATTTCTGTGTTAGGGTTGATTTTTGTTCATTAAATGTTTCTTGGTGTTTTTGTCTGGCCTAAACAATATGATATAACACTTTGGGGCAAATATACACATTATTAGTCCAAAACTGGACGCCAAAATGGCAAATATCTCAACGGCCACAGTGAACTTCCCAGGGGAGCTGACATAAGCTGGAATGAAGGTGATCCAAACTGCACAGAAGATGAGCATGCTGAAGGTGATGAACTTGGCCTCATTGAAATTATCAGGTAGCTTCCTCGCAAGTACGGCTAATACAAAGCAAAACACAGCCAGGAGGCCGATGTACCCGAGCACAGCCCAGAACCCAAAGGCTGAGCCCAACGCACACTCCAGGATTATTTTCTCTTTGTATGTGGTGAGGTTTTTTATTGGGAACGGGGGACTAAGAACCAACCAAATAATGCATATCAGAACCTGAATAAACGTGAAGGTTAACACAGTCATTCTCTGGTGCGGTGGACCGAACCACTTCATCACGTTGCTGCCGGGGAGTGTGGCTCTGAACGCCATCAGCACCACTATCGTTTTCCCCAAAACGCAGGAGACGCAGAGCACAAACGTGATGCCGAAGGCCGTGTGGCGCAGCATGCAGGACCAGTCGGAGGGCGGGCCGATGAAGGTCAGCGAGCACAGGAAACACAGAGTCAGGGAGAAGAGCAGCAGGAAGCTCAGCTCCGAGTTGTTGGCCTTGACGATCGGGGTCGCCCGGTGGTAAAAGAACAACGCCGCCGTGACGACCGCCAGGCAGGCGCCGCCCACGGAGAAAGCGGCCAGAATGATTCCCAGGACCTCGCTGAAGGAGAGGAACTCCACGGGCTTGGGAGCACAAGCCTCGCTCTCACCGTCGGGCCACAGCTCCTCCGGGCAGGGAAAACAGTGAAGGGAATCTGACAAAAATAAATAAATCCTGCTTTCAGTGTCTTCACTCGGCATGTGCGAGGAAAGATTTAATTTCACCTGTGGCGTTGCTGATTTCCCCATCTGGGCACGGAACGCAATCGTAGCAGCAGATGGGTTTCCCTTTCTGCAACACCTTACGGGTTCCGGGAGGACAGCTGTCGGAGCACACAGACACGGGAACCTAACACACAGATGGATGTGCAGCTGAGATCAATTCAGTTTATCATGTCAAATCGGCACAGTTATTTCCTTACATGTGAGCTTCCGTCTATCCAGGTGAGATTCTGGTCGATGCGGAACTCCCTCCCCACCAGTGAGGCGTCGTAGTATCCCGCCGTCACCAGTTTGATGCTTCCGCTCTCACTTTTCTGCCAGTTAACCAGCTCGTACGTCGCCACGGGGTCGCCGTTCGCATCGAATGACACGTCATAACCATTTCGGGAGAAATTCAACGCCTTCAGATGAGCCAGAAGCTGTGGAGAAATCACATTAAAATTGAGAAAAAAAAAAACAACATATAAAAAGGGTCTCATTCATTCTGTCCGACCTCTGTAGACTCGATCTGAGTGGATTTGTCGCAGCGCTTCGTGGCGTTTGTTCCCCGACACACTGTGTTGTGGATGCCGTGCGCGATTGCATACACAGCCTTATAAACCATGTTTGTGATCCGGAGTTGCGATGTGTCCGTGTACGGGTTCTGGAGATGCTCGATGGCCTCGGTCCCATCGCACACATTCTCACCTGCTGCAGCATCTACAACACAGAGAGCGACAAGCAGTGATTGAGCCTCTTTGATTTATTCCCCAACGTTTCTTCTCAAAATCATATTGCAGCCGAAAGTGAGGTTTTAAATCATCAGAAAGAATTCAGCTTAATAGATTTCCACATCCTCACTTCCTCCCAGCCTGCAGTGGAAAGCTTCCTCCCAAAACTTGGTGAGCACCGAGGAGGCGGCCACGGCAGAGGGGGGCAGATCCAGCAGGAAGTCCCTCAGACCCGGAATGACCGCCTGCTGAATGGCGAACCCGATGGCGCCGGCGCAAAAGCTGAACCTCAACATGTCGGGGTCGGACACCCAGGCCTCGCTGCCGATCCACTGGCGAGGAGGGGAGGGCCGGCGGGACAGCTCCTCCAGCAGGACCCTCATGTCGCCAGGAGCTGCAAAGGCCACAACCACCACGGCGGTGGACCTACAGAGATGCAGATTCATTAAAAAATAGATATTTTTGTCACTAAGCTGAAGATGTTACTGAATCAGAAGCTGAAATTTCTTTTAAAAAGCTTAATTTGTCAGTATATCAATGTTTAATATTCTATGAAACACTGGCTGTTTGATCATGGTCTGAATGTAACCACCTGCGGATGACCTCCGCCACCCTCCTGATCCTGCTGGCTGCGTGGGTGCGATAGAAAGCCTCCGAGTATTCCACGCAGATGCCCTCTTTGCGCGCAGCGTGCAGGAAGGAGGCCATGCCGTTGTTCCCGTAGTCCGAGTCCGAGCGGACAGCGCCGATCCACGTCCAGCCGAAGTGTTTGACCAGTTTGGCCAGCGCGTCCGCCTGGAACTGGTCGCTGGGGATGGTCCTGAAGAAAGTGGGATACTGCTTCTTATTGGACAGACACGCGCAGGTGGCGTAGTGGCTCACCTGGGGGAGAACCGGCACTGTCACTGCAGCTCACACACATCTGGCCACGCAGAGGCAGGAAAAACAACACCAAACAAACCTGAGGGATGTTAAAGGATCCAATTACGCGCGAGATGCTGATGGACGGCGTGGATCCGGACTCGCCGATGACGGCCGTTACGCGCGGGCAGGCGGTCGCGGGAAGCGCCGTCCGCGGGCCGTTTGTCAGCTGGAACGCCACGTGCACGGCCACGGGCACCGACGAGCACGAGTCGTGGATCCGGTAACCGAGCGTGACGCCCGGCAGCAGCTCCGCGCTGTCGTTGATCTCCTCGATGGCGAACACCATTGCGCGGGAGAAGCGCAGCTCACGGGCGTCAACTCTGCACAAAAAAAAAAAAACGTCCACAGCGCCAACACTGACTTATGTAATCACAGCAGGTACATCACTCAGTTAGATATATGAAACATAAGTTTTCATGACCAAATGCATCACACACACATAATATTTGCAAGATTAGCATTAAAATTCACCAATAAACAACTTTGCATACAGGGTTTTGTCCACACTCTCATGCCGTGACCCTACTGACCTCCCTGCACACCTCAGCGGCTCGGGCATGCGAGTGTAGTTATTGTCGGCTGTGTGCATGGAGTAGTGCATGGAGAAAACACCCCCGATAACGTAGTCACCGTCCTTTGAGAAGGCGGGCGGGCGAGGGGAGCCGTGGAGTTTGCATGAAGCCTCCATCTCGCCCGGTGTGTCCCCGGGACCGACCCGGGGAAGAGCAGAGGGCCGCGCAAACAGGCCCAGCGCCAAGGTCAGGCCAGCGATCTGTGAGAGCTCCATGCCTCAGCTCTGCACGCCTGCTCGCCGTGTTTTATATCAGTTTTTTGGAGACGCCGTCCTCACGCTGTGCGTCGGCCTCGGAGACCTTGCTAGGTCCCGCCCCTCTGGACTGCATGATCAGGGGTCATGTTCATCGTTCATCTTCATTCTATTTTCATCATGCTCAGATTGGACAAAATAGTCAGTGCAGAACAAAGGAGACACATTTCAGAAAGAAATCCTTGTTTTACTACCACCTAGTGGGCGCCAATGCTGTGATCAGAGAACACTTTTGATTTTCATTCAACCGACTGAGGCGGGTCAGATTGGAACATGGATTCATCCGAGGCCCAGCTCGAGTGTTTTGTGTGAAATCTGTGTACAGCATCAATAAACAGCAACCCGACTGTCACAGAAAGATCCCCTTCAAAAAATTTCGAAAATAATAAACCATTTGTAGTGTTTCCCAATCGGATTTGGCGATTTTTGTCATTTACTCTGGGAAGGTGGCAGTATAATGATGTAACCAACTTCCTCTTTGCTGTTTAAACTAAACTTCTCCATTTTTTTATTGTTTCGAATCGTCACCCCCTCTTCCCCTCCCCTGGGCGCTCATGCACTGATGGGTGGTGTGATACTCTGACGGAAACCAGCACCACCAAAAGAAAGAACAAAGCCAAACAGCCCTGCCTATAAAATAGTTCGACTTACATGAAGACGAGAGAGAGGTGAACGGGGGACGGCAGTGATGGGAATGTTTTCGGATGTTATTTTACAATTGTATACCGTCCTGGTCTTAGTTCTGGTCCCTCTCTCACTTGCTACTTCTTCTTCTTCTCTATTCTCGTCTTGTAAATTACGGCGGCAGTTTTATCTTAATGGGATGCATAAGCCTGGAGATGTAACCCTGGGTGGGCTCTTTGAAGTCCACTACACCTCTGTGTTTCAAGAGCTGATGTTCACCTCAGAGCCTCGTCACCTCAGCTGTCAGGGGTAAGTACGCCTCTGACAAACACGGACTGAGCGATGTTTGATGGTGTTTTTGACATTTCTCTGCGATAGTTTTGACCCCCCAGGGTTCCGACATGCCATGACCATGGTCTTTGCTATTGAGGAGATCAACAGAAACCCCGATCTGCTCCCGAACGTGACTCTGGGTTACAGTCTTTATGACAACTGTGCCACACTTGTGATTGGATTCAGCGCTGCGTTGTCACTGGCCAGCGGTGCAGAGGAGCAGTTTCTGCTTCAGGAGAGCTGTGTGGGGAGCCCTCCAGTCCTGGGGATTGTAGGAGATTCCTTCTCCACCTTCTCGATCGCAACCTCAGATGTGATAGGTTTGTTCAAATTGCCCATGGTGAGTCAGCTCTGGTGGTTTCATCTCAAATGTGGTCCTGATTTATGAAAGTGTTTATTTTCTTTTAAACCTCATGAAATGAATAATCAGATCAAGTCATTTTTTTAAAGAAACTGTATGTTATTTTATTGTGTATTGTATGGTTTCCATTGTTTCTCAATAGGTGAGTTATTTCGCCACGTGTTCCTGCCTGAGTGATCGGCAGCGGTTCCCATCTTTCTTTAGAACAATCCCGAGTGATGCTTTCCAGGTAAAAATCTGTTGTTCCAGAAAGCACCGGAAACCCACAGTGTTTTCTTTGTGTAACACTAATTACATTCAATGTATTTTGACTATAACTGTAACTACATTGTAAGGCAAGCATAGATGCATCTTCAGGGGGAAAAAAGCTCTGATTTCAACCTCTCATATATGCTTGTAGGTTCGTGCCATGATTCAGATTCTGAAGCGCTTTGGCTGGACCTGGGCGGGTCTGCTGGTCAGTGATGATGACTATGGACTCAATGTGGCACGCTCCATCAAGTCAGACTTGGCTCAATCCAGGGAAGGTTGCCTTGCCTACACTGAAATATTGCCGTGGGGTGATAAACCAGCTGAGTTTATGAGGATTGTGGAAATGATGAAGAAATCCACAGCTCGTGTTGTCATTGTGTTTGCACATCAGATCCACATGATTCAACTTATGCAGGAGGTTTG
This sequence comes from Mullus surmuletus, assembly GCA_903171835.1. NCBI lineage: Eukaryota > Metazoa > Chordata > Actinopteri > Syngnathiformes > Mullidae > Mullus > Mullus surmuletus. Next base: position 642,631 of record CAESWR010000369.1, read on the forward strand.
TGTTAACATCTGCCTTACTGTCAATCTAATCTATCACAGCACATTATGACTAGAACATCTCTTTACAAGTGCTATTTGTGTCATATCAAGTAAATCCCATAGCTTTTTAATTTATTTAGAATAAAATAGTTCCTGATACATTTATATTCCAAACATATAAAGTTTATTTTTATATAATTGTTCCATGATCTTACATTCATTATGGGGGTTACCACAGGTGGTCAGGCAGAAGGTAACGGGCCTGCAGTGGCTCGCCAGCGAAGCCTGGACAGCAGCAGCTGTGCTGCAGACCCCTCAACTCATGCCGTACCTGGGGGGCACACTTGGAATCGCCATCCGGAGAGGAGAAATACCGGGCCTCAAGGATTTCCTTTTGAGCACACGTCCTGACCTGCACCACAATAATATGTATGGGAATAATTTGGTGAGATTTTGAGCTACTAAACAGATATAGAAAGTAATCTCAAAATGTTGTGAACATCTCTATATAATTATGATATGTTTCAGGTGAGGCAGTTTTGGGAATACACATTTCAGTGTAGGTTTGCACCACCTCCAGCAGGTTGGCTGGAAGCTGGAGGAGCACTCTGCACTGGACAGGAAGATCTAGAAAATGTCAACACTGAGTTTCTGGATGTGTCAGAGCTCAGGCCTGAGTACAATATTTACAAGGCTGTCTATGCTCTGGCGTACGCCCTGGATGACCTGCTGAAGTGTGTGCCTGGCAGAGGGCCTTTCAGTGGGCACAGCTGTGCCACGCTGGAGAGGCTGCAAGCATGGCAGGTATGATATCACCTAATCAAAAAGGTTCTTTGGGTAAATAGTCTTGGAAGTCTTCATATGAGAATATAAACATCATTTGAGCCTACTATATTTGATACATGTGACTGTATTATGATTAAATGCAGCATATTCATATATATTTTATTAAGGTGTTGTACATGCAACAACAGTAGACAGGCAGGTTTGCCTGTTGTTCATGTTTCTCATTCTGTCGTAGATTGTGCATTACATGCAAAAGGTCAACTTCACCACATCATTTGGTGACCAAGTTTCGTTTGATAAGAATGGTGATGCTTCACCGATCTACGATGTGATGAACTGGCGCTGGCTTCCAGACGGACAAACCGAAGTTCAGACTGTTGGAATGGTGAAGAAGTCTGTTCTCCATGAGGAAGAGCTCACACTGGATGAGGATAAAATCTACTGGAATGCTGACTCCAAAACGGTTATTTTTCCTTTTTTTTGTCTTAAATCTTATAACAACATCATCAGTTTGAGTGAAATATCAAAACTGCTCTCACCTTCAGCCACCAAGGTCAGTATGCAGTGAGAGCTGCCCCCCAGGTAGCCGCATGGCCATAAAAAAGGGCCAACCAGTTTGCTGTTTTGACTGTGTCCCTTGTTCTGAGGGAAAATACAGCAATGAAACAGGTTGGTAGATGGTTTTATATGGAGCTCCTCCTCACATTTGGTAAACAAAGTGGTCAAGATGAAAAAGACCATAACTACCCTTAGAGAATCTCAGGATGGCAAGATTAAAAATTATCTTCCCATTTCTTCAGACTCCATGGAGTGCACCAGGTGTCCAGAGGATTTCTGGTCCAGCATAAAGCGTGATCACTGTGTACCTAAAACAACAGAGTTCCTTTCATATCAGGAACCTCTGGGCATCTGCTTGACAACAGCTTCACTGCTGGGCACATTTATCTGTGCTTTTGTCCTCGGAATCTTCATACATCACCGAAGCACGCCCATGGTGCGCGCCAACAACTCTGAGCTCAGTTTCCTGATCTTGGTGTCACTCAAACTTTGTTTCCTGTGTTCGCTGCTGTTCATCGGCCGACCCAAACTGTGGACATGCCAGCTGAGACATGCAGCCTTTGGGATCAGCTTTGTGCTTTGTGTCTCATGTATCCTGGTGAAGACCATGGTGGTTCTGGCTGTGTTCAAGGCCTCCAAACCTGGAGGTGGAGCCAGTCTGAAGTGGTTTGGTGCTGTCCAGCAGAGAGGGACAGTCCTGGTTCTGACATCCATCCAGGCTGCAATCTGCACTGCTTGGCTGGTCTCTGCCTCACCAGCTCCTCATAAAAACACTCAATACCACAATGACAAGATAGTCTATGAGTGTGTGGTTGGGTCCACTGTTGGTTTCGCAGTGTTGCTGGGCTACATTGGCCTGCTGGCTATCCTCAGCTTCCTGCTAGCATTCCTAGCAAGGAATCTTCCAGATAACTTCAACGAGGCCAAATTCATCACCTTCAGCATGCTGATCTTCTGTGCTGTGTGGGTGGCGTTTGTCCCTGCGTATGTCAACTCTCCGGGGAAATATGCAGATGCAGTGGAGGTATTTGCCATCCTGGCCTCCAGTTTTGGCCTCTTAGTGGCGCTGTTTGGACCCAAATGCTACATAATTCTGCTGAGACCAGAGAGAAACACAAAGAAAGCCATCATGGGGCGAGGAACTGCCAAGACCTAAACCACCATCATCCAGTCTATGATCACCCCAAAAAATAAATCTGTCTAATATCTACTCACCAATATGAAGATGGAAAGTGGGTGGCACTGGTGAATCCAACACCTAAAGCTCAACGTCACCACCTTTAGAGTAACTTATTCAAAATTCCAAAAACTATTCAATGTCTTAAATAAAACTAAATAAAGAAATACTGTTTCAAACGGACACATCAACTGTTTTTTTTGCTGGCTTGCCTGATTCTCTGTTTATATGCTTATTATGTCTGGTCGTATAGTGTCTGTTTTGCTCCTCGACATTGGGGAGGCTTGCACATGTGAGCACAATCCGAACCCCTGAAAGTATCCATCACTGTGCAGATGTTATTTTCTCTTTTCAAATCAATCAGATTTTGGTCAATCGGCCCAACATGACTGCTAATGCCCTTGTGGGTGTTGTGATACTGTGATGAAAACCAAACACCGAGGCGGCACTGCCCAGCATATAAAATGAACTGTCACTGCACGAAAGTGAGACACGCTTGAAGGAGGAGGGCAGTGATGGGGGTGTTTTCTGATGCACTTCTGTTGTGCTACATCTATCTGATCATGGTTTTGCTGCCTCACTCATTTTCTTCTTCTGCATTCTCCTCTTGTAAATTACGGAGGCAGTTTTATCTTAATGGGATGCATAAGCCTGGAGACGTGACCCTCGGTGGGCTTTTTGAAGTCCACCACACCTACACATTTCCTGAGCTGACATTCACTTCAGAACCTCATCATCAGAGCTGTCAGGGGTAAGTAAGTCAGACAGATACAGGTGACTGCCAAAATCTCAGCACACCATTTTGAGCAATGTTTAATTGTGTTTTTGTAACATATGTTTTTATGTGCTAGTTTTGACCCCCCAGGGTTCCGACATGCCATGACCATGGTCTTTGCTATTGAGGAGATCAACAGAAACTCTGATCTGCTCCCTAACGTGACTCTGGGTTACAGTCTGTATGACAACTGCGCGACATTTGTTATTGGATTCAGCGCCTCGTTGTCACTGGCCAGCGGTGCAGAGGAGCAGTTTATGCTTCAGGAGAGCTGTGTGGGGAGCCCCCCTGTCCTAGGGATTGTAGGAGATTCCTTCTCAGCATTGTCTATTGCAACGTCGGATGTGTTAGGCTTATTCAGATTGCCAATTGTGAGTTTGTTTAATTCAGCCTCAGCTGTGTTGTAGATGTTGATATTCCTGATTAGAGTGAAAAACCTTATATACCAAAGTGCCCGTTTTTGTAAGTTGTAAAAATTGAATTCTCAACAAATAAAAAAAGTGCAATTTTTTTCTAAGTCACTTTTATTAACCCCTGTGTGATGTGCGTTTATTCCTAGGTAAGCTACTTTGTCACATGTACCTGCCTGAGTAATCGAAAGCAGTATCCATCCTTCTTTCGAACGATCCCAAGTGATGCCTTTCAGGTGAATCTCCGTCACAGAAAAAGGACATAAGCAATGCTTCACACAAAATGTTGTGAAATCCAAAATGTGCTGCAAAAAAAAACGCGTAATGTGTGTTTTTCCTATGACCTGTTTCCACTGGATTTCAATTCAATATAAGAAAGCGCTGAAACTTTGATTTCACTTTAAGATATTAATAGAGTGAATAAAGCTCAGTCTGTACAACAAAATCTCATCTCTGCTTTTAGGTTCGTGCTATGATTCACATCCTGAAGCGCTTTGGCTGGACCTGGGCCGGTGTGCTGGTCAGCGATGATGCATGTGGGATCCATGTAGCACAGATCATCCAGTCAGACCTGGCTCGCTCAGGTGGAGGCTGTCTGGCCTACACTGAAAAACTGCCGTGGGATGAGAAGCCGGCTGAATTTAGAAGGATCGTGAATGTGATGAAAGAATCCACAGCTCGTGTCGTCATGGTATTTGCAAACCAAATCCACATGATTCCACTGATGAAGGAGGTTTGGGTTAAAAAAAAGTTCTGTCTTTCAATGTATTCCACAGTAGCTGCAGTATGAATAATGGTTAATAGTTCATAGCTCAATAGTTCAAACCACAAAATAAATTGGAGTTCCATTCTATGCATAGCATTGTAATACTTAAATCAAAACTTTGAGGTAAGAGAAGTCTAAACATATTAATCATTGTAATTATGAACTCAGGTGGTGAGGCAGAAGGTGATGGGCCTGCAGTGGCTCGCCAGTGAAGCTTGGACAGCAGCGGCTGTGCTGCAGACCCCTCAGCTCATGCCGTATTTGGGAGGTACACTAGGAATTGCCATAAGACAAGGACAAATACCAGGCCTCAGTGATTTCCTTTCAAACACACGTCCTGACCTGCACCAAAATATTACATACGGAAATAATTTGGTGAGATTGTAGGAAACAAAAGAAATTTGAAGTGGTAATCATAAAGTCGTGTTTTTAAATTTACCGCCTTATTGTAAATGCTTTTCAGGTGAGACAGTTTTGGGAATACACATTTCAGTGTAGGTTTGCACCACCTTCAGCAGGTTGGCTGGAAGCTGGAGGAGCACTCTGCACTGGACAGGAAGATCTAGAAAATGTCAACACTGAGTTTCTGGATGTGTCAGAGCTCAGGCCTGAGTACAATATTTACAAGGCTGTCTATGCTCTGGCGTACGCCCTGGATGACCTGCTGAAGTGTGTGCCTGGCAGAGGGCCTTTCAGTGGGCACAGCTGTGCCACGCTGGAGAGGCTGGAACCATGGCAGGTGTGACTTTACCTTAATGGTTTCACTTTAGATGTAGAATTAGCTGCAGCAACTTAGACATTTTTCTAAATGACACAATCGTTGCTGGTGTTTGCTCTTTTTCTTTTAAAAAAATGTCTTTCTGTTATAGATTGTGCATTACATGCAACGTGTCAACTTCACCACATCATACGGTGACCAAGTGTCATTCAATAAGAAGGGCGATGCTTCACCGATCTACGATGTGATTAACTGGCACTGGCTCCCTGATGGACGAACTAAAGTCAAGACTGTGGGTGTGGTTCAAAAGTCACCTTTAAATGGGGAAGAGCTCACACTGTATGAGGATAAACTCTACTGGAATTTTGCCTCCAAAAAGGTTCTTTTTCTTTTCTTGTCTTACAACTTATAACAGCATCATCAGTTTGAGTGCAACATTATAACTGTTCTCACCTCCAGCCGCCAAGGTCAGTATGCAGTGAGAGCTGCCCCCCAGGGACCCGCATGGCCATAAAAAGGGGCCAACCAGTTTGCTGTTTTGACTGTGTCCCTTGTTCTGAGGGACAATACAGCAATGAAACAGGTTGGTGTTCATACTTAACATTATTATATGGAAGTATTGACATATCTCAGAATCTCAGGGCAGCTGAGACTTCACTAACCTCCCCATTATTTCAGACTCCATGGAGTGCACCAGCTGCCCAGAGGATTTCTGGTCCAGTCCCAATCGTAATTACTGTGTACCTAAGAAGACTGAGTTTCTTTCCTACCAGGAACCCCTCGGAATTTGCTTGACATCTGTCTCTTTGCTGGGCACATTTATCTGTGCTCTTGTACTCGGGGTGTTCATCTGTCATCGAAGCACGCCCATGGTGCGCGCCAACAATTCAGAGCTCAGTTTCCTGATCTTGGTGTCTCTCAAACTTTGTTTCCTGTGTTCGCTGCTGTTCATTGGCCGACCCAGACTGTGGACATGCCAGCTGAGACATGCAGCCTTTGGGATCAGCTTTGTACTTTGTATCTCATGTATCCTGGTGAAAACCATGGTGGTTCTGGCCGTGTTCAAGGCCTCCAAACCTGGAGGTGGAGCCAGTCTGAAGTGGTTTGGTGCTGTCCAGCAGAGAGGAACAGTGCTGGTTCTTACATCCATCCAGGCTGCAATCTGCACTGCTTGGCTTACATCCTCATCACCAGCTCCTCATAAAAACACTCAATACCACAATGACAAAATAGTCTATGAGTGTGTGGTTGGGTCAATTTTTGCTTTTGCAGTGTTGCTGGGCTACATTGGCCTGCTGGCTATCCTCAGCTTCCTGCTAGCATTCCTAGCAAGGAATCTTCCAGACAACTTCAACGAGGCCAAATTCATCACCTTCAGCATGCTGATCTTCTGTGCTGTGTGGGTGGCGTTTGTCCCTGCCTATCTCAACTCCCCAGGCAAATATGCAGATGCAGTGGAGGTATTTGCCATCCTGGCCTCAAGTTTTGGCCTCTTGGTGGCGCTGTTTGGACCCAAATGTTACATAATTCTGCTGAGACCAGAAAGAAATACAAAAAAAGCCATTATGGGTCGAGGGAAGTGAAAAGAAATCGTCTTGACAGTAAAGCTGTCAATAAAAGATTTTGAATTATAATGAAAACCTGTTGACAATATTGAAATTGATGTAGCTTACAAATCAAGAGAGGAAAAGTGCTAATTTTTCTTATTGAGTAAGAATTTTTCCCTGTTATATTATTAAATAGAATGTCATTAAAATGTTTAAATTATCTGGAGTCCTACTTTCTTTTATTTCTTCATGTGGATTAAAAAAGGTGGACTCAGTGGTGTCTTTGATTATGATGTTGTGAAAAGTCCTTGTATAATGCAATGTTGCGAACCAGGAAGAGCCATACAACAGTAACCTTTATATCTGTGTATAGAATCACACAAATTGAAATTGTACTTTTTACCTCAACTCTAAATATGATTTTGTGCTAATATTTTCCAGACAACATTATTTTACAGAATCACATCACATGCTGAAGGGCGTTGTGGAAGGTAGGGCGGGGGGGGGCGGCAGAGCCCTGAGTATAAAGGCAAGTACACGAGCAGAAAGATCAGATACAGGGTTGAAGAGGAGAGGGCAGTCATGGGGGAATATTTGCTCTTTTGTGTATCTGTGATGTTAAGTTGGTGGTCTCTATCATGTTTTAATTCCTCGTTTTCTTCATCTTGTAAACTACGCAGGCAATTTCATCTAAATGGGTTGCACAGTGTTGGGGATGTGGTTCTGGGTGGGCTGTTTGAAGTCCACTACAGTTCAGCGTTCCCAGAGTTGACATTCACCTCAGAGCCAAATCAGCCCACCTGCCAAGGGTAAGTCTATGAGACACAATTCTCAGATTAATACAGATTCAGTTGTGTGTTTCTTCTGTTTAATGATGATGCTTGTGTGTTAGTTTTGATACTCTAGGTTTCAGACACGCAATGACCATGGCCTTTGCTATTGATGAGATAAACAGGAACCCCAGTCTGCTCTCAAATCTGACTTTGGGTTACAGTCTTTACGACAACTGTGCAACACTCGGAATCGGCTTCAGTGCTGCTCTGTCGCTGGCCAGCGGTCGAGAGCAGTGGTTTCTGAAGCAGGAAAAATGCTTTGGAACGCCTCCAGTGCTGGGGATTGTTGGTGATCCTTTTTCAACATTTTCCATTGCCACTTCCAATGTGTTAGGCTTATTCAAACTGCCCATTGTAAGTTTTTTTACTCTCTCCAGTTATTTGATGTGCTGTATTGTTAAAATAAGTTACAAATTTGGGCTTTTCAGGACTTCTTTTCTGATTTTCTAGGTGAGCTACTTTGCCACATGTTCTTGTCTGAGTGATCGGCAGAGTTATCCATCGTTCTTCAGAACAATCCCCAGTGATGCGTTTCAGGTGACACTATTACCAAATTAAGGATCTGGCAAACAATCATGTATTTCATGGGAAAAAAAACATCTGTTGTACTTGTTTTGTGTATAATTTCATCATACAACATGTAAGCAAATGCCCACACATATGCTTACATGGAAAAGGAAAGGGGAAAATACTCACTGCACTTTGTATCCAACTCTGTAGGTGCGTGCAATGATTCAGATATTAAAGCGCTTCAGATGGTCTTGGGCAGGTCTGCTGGTTAGTGATGACGACTATGGACTTCATGTTTCACGGTCTTTCCAGACTGACTTGGCTCAGTCCGGTGGAGGTTGTTTGGCGTTCTCTGAGATTTTGCCCTGGGGTTATAACCCAAAAGAATATAGAAGAATTGTGGATGTGATGAAGAAATCCACAGCTCGTGTGGTCATTGTGTTTGCACATCAGATGCACATGATTCAACTAATGGAAGAGGTTGGTGGATTAACTATGGTGCAATTTATGAATGAGCCATGATTGTTTTACTTTTCCTTTCTAAACTGACAAAACTAGATGAATCATCAATTTCACAAATTCTAGTGTTTTTCACTGGGAAGTTTACCTTGATTACGCTTGAATGAAATACAAATATGCAGGCCATCCTATAAAGAAATCACCTGTACTGCATCACATTACGATATGAATGAATTATATGAAAGATGCATTGCATATTTCAGTGCCCTGCAAGCCACACTGTTTTAGTGTGAAAATAAATCAATATGGTTCATTTTGCAGGTGGTTGTACAGAATGTGACAGGCCTGCAATGGATTGCCAGTGAGGCCTGGTCATTAGTTGATGGGCTCCACACCGCTGCCTTCATGCCATACCTGGGAGGTACTTTGGGAATAGCTATCCGTCGTGGAGAAATAATTGGACTCAAGGACTACCTGCTAAAAATTAATCCCAGCCAACACCTAAGCAATGTTAATGAGAATAGTATGGTGAGGATTTAAACCTACAGACCTAACAAAATGATAAAAGATATTACTTGAAGTTATATATTGTCAGTATTTTATGTTTTTCAGCTACAGCAGTTTTGGGAATACACATTTCAGTGTAAGTTTGCACCACCTACAGCAGAATGGGTGAAAGCTGGAGGAACACTATGCACTGGACAGGAAGATCTACGGAACGTGAAGACTGAGTTGTTGGATGTGTCAGAGCTCAGGCCTGAGTACAATATTTACAAGGCTGTCTATGCTCTGGCGTACGCCCTGGATGACCTGCTGAAGTGTGTGCCTGGCAGAGGGCCTTTCAGTGGACACAGCTGTGCCAATTTGGAGAGGCTGGAACTATGGCAGGTGTGATATATGAATAAAATCTATACTCCTACTTTGTATGAAAGACATGCTAGACCTAACTGGCAAGAGTGCTACTCACTCACGTATAAAGAAAAGAATTGTTGGTTATAATGGTGATGTGATTCCCAATGTTAATCACATCAAACAAAAACAAGAATACATGCCTAATACCCTTATCGGGAATATTTAGAATGGCATAATGTTGCTGAATAAATCTCACTCGTTTGTAGCTACTGCATTACTTGCAAAAGGTCAACTTCACAACAACATTTGGTGACCAAGTGTCATTTGATGAAAATGGTGATGCTTTACCAATCTACGATGTCATGAACTGGCACTGGCTTCCTGATGGAGGAACCAAAATTCAGACCGTTGGTGTGGTTCAAAAGTCAGCTGCCAAAGGTGAAGAGCTCACTCTTGATGAGGACAGAATCTACTGGAACTTTGACTCCAAACAGGTTTGCTACCATATTGCATATAATAACACCATCTAGTGGTGTGTGTGATTTGAGTGTTGTCTTTGTTTCAGCCGCCCAGGTCGGTGTGCAGTGAGAGCTGCCCCCCAGGTACCCGCATGGCCAGGAAGAGGGGACAGCCTGTATGCTGTTTTGATTGTATCCCTTGCTCTGAGGGAAAGATAAGCAATGAAAGTGGTTGGTATCAAATTTCAATGTTTTCTTTTGATGTGAAGTATTTTCTAATGCATTAAGGTTTGGGTGCCCTGTTGGTGTTGCAAGCAAGAGAAGACGATCCGTAATCCATGACACCAGTAACAAATGCCAAAACTATCACACTACTGTTTGATGGGAGAACTCGAGAAATGTTGCTGTTCAACATTTGAATCCTTTTTTGTTTTTATTAGATTCCACAGAGTGCACCAGCTGCCTGGAGGACCACTGGTCCAATCCTCAGCAGGATCGTTGTGTTCCGAAATCAACAGAGTTCCTCTCCTATCATGAACCTCTGGGTATTTGCTTGGCAACGGCCTCACTGGTGGGCACATTCATCTGTGCCTTTGTTTTAGGAATATTCACCCATCACCGAAGCACGCCCATGGTGCGCGCCAACAATTCAGAGCTCAGTTTCCTGATCTTGGTGTCACTCAAACTTTGTTTCCTGTGTTCGCTGCTGTTCATTGGCAGACCCAGACTGTGGACATGCCAGCTGAGACATGCAGCCTTTGGGATCAGCTTTGTGCTTTGTGTCTCATGTATCTTGGTGAAAACCATGGTGGTTCTGGCCGTGTTCAAGGCCTCCAAACCTGGAGGTGGAGCCAGTCTGAAGTGGTTTGGTGCTGTCCAGCAGAGAGGGACAGTCCTGGTTCTGACATCCATCCAGGCTGCAATCTGCACTGCTTGGCTGGTCTCTGCCTCACCAGCTCCTCATAAAAACACTCAATACCACAATGACAAGATAGTCTATGAGTGTGTGGTTGGGTCCACTGTTGGTTTTGCAGTGTTGCTGGGCTACATTGGCCTGCTGGCTATCCTCAGCTTCCTGCTAGCATTCCTAGCAAGGAATCTTCCAGACAACTTCAACAAGGCCAAATTCATCACCTTCAGCATGCTGATCTTCTGTGCTGTGTGGGTGGCGTTTGTCCCTGCGTATGTCAACTCTCCGGGAAAATATGCAGATGCAGTGGAAGTATTTGCCATCCTGGCCTCCAGTTTTGGCCTCCTGGTGGCGTTGTTTGGACCCAAATGTTACATAATTATGCTGAGACCAGAGAGAAACACAAAGAAGGCCATCATGGGTCGAGGAACCACCAAGTGATAAGTCACAATAAAACAGCTAATCTGAACTAATGTGCATTTTTAATGAATTCATCAATGACCCAATATTTCCCATATATTATAAATACATTTATTACAAATTTATCAATATAATGTAGGAAAATGCTAAAGTGAAAGAAGATGAGAACCGATAAAGAAATTATCCTTTATTTATTACTTAAATATTGAGATTATGCAACCTTCTTAGCAAAAGTAATCGCGATCACATTGGAGGTAGCTACGGCTACCACTCTGAAACCCATCTTTGAGAAGACTTTCAAGAATCTGTAAATGCATCCTATTTTTAATATAGATTCATAGAGTCATTCTGAAATGTTTAAAATAGTAAAACAAAGAAAACAAAATGTCATCCAATGCAGTTAGATTGTAACATATTGTACTGTAATAATAAAATAGGCTTTTTCTAAGAAAGAGAGTTAATTTGACGAAATGTATTGATTTATTTTGTTGCTATTACATATGCTATAAATCCTGCCCCTTAGCTCCATACTCGCTGATAATCTGTGATGGAAAGCGTAAAAGGGGACGACCCAAAGCTGCATATAAAATTAAAAGCTTGCATGATTCATAGAAAAAGGCGCAGTGATGGGGGTCTCTGTTGGCATGTGTTTGCTCTTCTGTGTCTGCCTGATCTCTGGTGTTTTCTTTCCTCTCTCTTTATCCACTGCATCCTCCTCCCCTTCTTCATCCTGTAAGTTATGGAGACAGTTTGAGCTGAATGCCGTGCACAAGCGTGGAGATGTGGTTCTGGGTGGGCTGTTTGAGGTCCACTACACCTCCATCTTCCCGGAGCTAACCTTCACCTCAGAACCACAGCAGCCCAAGTGTCTAGGGTAAGTGCTACACAGAATGTTACAGTGTTAGGTGAGAGTTTTGAATACGGATAGATTAAAAGCAAAATACAGCTGAAAAGAATATTAACAAAAGTTAATGATGCTTTTTTGAAGTAGGTGATTTTTTGCATTTATTTGTCACAACAAGATTCTGCTTTTAATTGTATAATTTTGTGTGTTAGTTTTGACACTCTAGGATTCAGGTATGCCATGTCCATGGCCTTTGCTGTTGATGAGATCAACAGAAACAACAAACTGCTTCCTAATGTGACTCTGGGATACAGCCTGTATGACAACTGTGGTGCCCTCGTAGTTGGCTTCAGTGGCGGATTATCACTCGCTAGTGGTCGAGAGGAAAAGTTTTTGCTTCAAGATAATTGTTTGGGATCCCCTCCTGTTATGGGGATTGTTGGGGATTCCTATTCAACATTTACTATTGCCACATCTAATGTGTTAGGTTTATACAAGATGCCAATGGTAAGCCTTTATCTCCCTTAATGTGTATCTGAATGACTTTCACACTTCAAACATTAAACACTGCTGAAATGTGAAGAAAAAAAAAATGTCTCAGGTTCTCTATCTGACTCACATGAGATGAGTGTGCATGAATGTGTCTTTTTAGGTGAGTTATTTTTCCACGTGTTCCTGCCTGAGTAATCGTCAGCGGTTTCCATCCTTCTTTAGAACCATCCCAAGTGATGCTTTCCAGGTGAAGATAATCGATAATGTTAAGAAGTGAAAAATGTTTTTTAGTGCCTGTGTTTTAAAATATATGTACCAAATCACACAAAACTTGGTTTTAATGAAATCAAGTAATTGTCGTATTGCACTCTGATATTTACATCTGGTAACAGTGTGCACAAGAATCTCTAATCTCCTTTATATCTCCGTAGGTGCGCGCTATGATTCAGATTTTAAAAAAGTTCGGCTGGACTTGGGTTGGTCTCCTGGTCAGCGATGATGACTATGGGCTCCATGTTGCCCGCTCCTTCCAGTTGGAGCTGCCTCAGTCTGGTGGAGGTTGCCTGGCTTATTCTGAGGTTTTGCCCTGGGACAGTGACCCCAGTGAGCTTCAGAGGATTGTGCATTTGATAAAGACATCAACAGTGCGTGTTGTCATGGTGTTTGCACATGAAACCCACATGTTTCATCTAATGGGAGAGGTTAGACTGAAAATATAATTATGATTTATTTGTTTATCAAGTAACAGTCATGTAATTACATCCAGCTTCATTAATTGGAGTTAATTCGCCATTGCTCATTCTGATAAAGCACTGCTGAGATTGGTATAAACAGTTAACAATAGTTCATTCACATATATTGATGGACACAGGTGATAAAGCAGAATGTGACAGGGCTGCAGTGGCTCGCCAGTGAGGCCTTGACAGGAGCTGCTGTGCTGCAGACCCCCCGCCTCATGCCCCACTTGGGCGGCATGCTGGGCATTGCCATCCGCCGAGGAGAAATGCCGGGGTTCAGAGAATTCCTTTTACAAATACGCCCTGACCAGCATGATGACATCGACCATGGAAATAGCATGGTGAGGATTTTCAAATTCTGGGAGCTCAGTGTCTTGAAATGTACTAATTCTGCCTTTTACACACCAAGTCCTGACATCTAAGACATACTGAAATGATCTTGTCATGGTTTATGATGAATATCACATCTTCAATGTTATTGTTGAATGGAATGTTTTCTTAAAAGTTTAATGTGAATGCATTTCTAGGTGAGGCAGTTCTGGGAATCCACATTTGGCTGTAGGTTTGCACCACCGGCAGCAGGTTGGGTCGAAGGTGGCGGCACGGTGTGCACTGGAGATGAGGACCTGAGGAGTGTGGAGACTGAGTTTATGGATCTTTCTAATCTCAGACCTGAGTACAATGTGTACAAGGCCGTGTATGCTCTGGCGTACGGCCTGGATGATGTGCTCCGCTGTGTGCCTGGCAGAGGGCCGTTCAATGGGAGCACCTGTGCCACCGAGGACAGACTGGAGCCATGGCAGGTGTGATATCACCTTACTTTCAACATGATTCTTTAAAAAAAACAAAAAACAAAAAAAAACATCTCAACTTATTAGTATTTCTTTGTCTACTTTGTCTACAGCTGGTACATTATTTGGAAAATGTCAACTTTACCACACCATTTGGTGATCAAGTTGCTTTTGATGAGAATGGTGACACTTTACCCATCTATGATGTCATGAACTGGCATTGGCTCCCTGATGGAAAAACTAAAGTTGAAAATGTGGGAGAGGTTAAGGAGTCAGTGCTCAAGGGGGAAGAACTGACAATTCATGAAGATAAAATATTCTGGAACTTTGAGTCCAAGAAGGTCACTCCTGTATTTTGTGTTAAGGAGTAGTTGACATTTGCACTAATACGATGAAGAACACAAATTAATGTTTTTTCTCTACATAGCGTCCTCGATCTGTGTGCAGTGAGAGCTGTCCTCCAGGGACCCGCATGGCCAGAAGGAAGGGGCAGCCTCAATGCTGTTTTGACTGCATCACTTGTTCTGAGGGGAAGATCAGCAACAAATCTGGTGAGTTTAATTGTCTTTTTGGAATATGTGTCTCTATTTAAGTGATGTTTTTTTTTCTCTAGATTCCATGGAGTGCATCACTTGTCCAGAAGATTTCTGGTCAAATCCACAGCGCGACCTCTGTGTACCCAAGAAGACTGAGTTCCTCTCCTATCATGAACCTCTGGGTATTTGTTTGACATCTGCCTCACTGCTGGGCACGTTTGTCTGTGCTGTTGTACTGGGAATCTTCACCCATCATCGGAGCACCCCCATGGTGCGCGCCAACAATTCAGAGCTCAGTTTCCTGACCTTGGTGTCACTCAAACTATGTTTCCTGTGTTCCCTGCTGTTCATTGGCCGACCCAAACTCTGGACATGCCAGCTGAGACATGCAGCCTTTGGGATCAGCTTTGTGCTTTGTGTCTCATGTATCCTGGTGAAAACCATGGTGGTTCTGGCCGTGTTCAAGGCCTCCAAACCTGGAGGTGGAGCCAGTCTGAAGTGGTTTGGTGCTGTCCAGCAGAGAGGGACAGTGCTGGTTCTGACATCCATCCAGGCTGCAATCTGCACTGCTTGGCTGGTCTCTGCCTCACCAGCTCCTCATAAAAACACTCAATACCACAATGACAAGATAGTCTATGAGTGTGTGGTTGGGTCCACCGTTGGTTTCGCAGTGTTGCTGGGCTACATTGGCCTGCTGGCTATCCTCAGCTTCCTGCTAGCATTCCTAGCAAGGAATCTTCCAGACAACTTCAATGAGGCCAAATTCATCACCTTCAGCATGCTGATCTTCTGTGCTGTGTGGGTGGCGTTTGTCCCTGCTTATGTCAACTCTCCGGGGAAATATGCAGATGCAGTGGAGGTATTTGCCATCCTGGCCTCCAGTTTTGGCCTCTTGGTGGCGCTGTTTGGACCTAAATGCTACATAATTCTGCTGAGACCAGAGAGAAACACAAAGAAGGCCATCATGGGCCGAGATGCAACAAAGTGATATGGTTCATTATTCCTAAATGTATAATTCAGCTTGAGTCAATCGGACAATAAGGAAAACTTTTAAACACTTTTACCAATTACTTTTTCTTTTTAACTTTATACACAATGACAGTAAAGAGAAGTTCTAGATGAAACTTGAATCAATAAAGACATTTTTCCCAAGATTTGAAAGAGGTTCAATAATGTGTTTTAATTTGTCTGAAGTGTCAGAATACAGCTTTTTCATTGTCAATATTACATTAACACAATGGATATTTAAAATGTCCTTCCCCAAGGGTCCATACCCTGCTGACAAACTATGAGGTAAAGTATATAAAGGGGGTGGCCCAACTCTGCTTATAACATTAAGTAAGCTTGCAAGGATAGATAAAGGCGCAGTGATGGGGGCCTCTCTGGGCTTGTCTTTGCTCCTCTGTGTCTTCCTTATCTCTATTGTTTTCTTTCCAGTCTCTTTATCCACTGCATCCTCCTCCCCTTCTACACCCTGTAAGTTATGGAGACAGTTTGATCTGAATGGCGTGCACAAGCGTGGAGATGTGGTTCTGGGTGGGCTGTTTGAGGTCCATTACACCTCCATCTTCCCGGAGCAGACATTCACCTCAGAACCACAGCAGCCCACGTGTCAAGGGTAAGTGTGACAAACTAGAGACAGACAGCATAGCAAATTATTCTGTTCGTCAGAAAAATAGTCACTCTTGGATGAAAATATTGCTGTGAGACTCTGAAGAGGAATCTCAAATTGATACAACTGATTGGAATATATTTATAGTTTTATAAACACATTAACAATATATGTTTTAGATATACCTGTCCCTGTCAAAGTGGTGTCATTTTGTGTGTTAGTTTTGACACTCTAGGCTTCAGACATGCGATGTCCATGGCCTTTGCTGTCGATGAGATCAACAGAAACAGCAAACTACTTCCTAATGTGACTCTGGGATACAGCCTGTATGACAACTGTGGCGCCCTCGTAGTTGGCTTCAGTGGCGGATTATCACTCGCTAGTGGACAAGAAGAACCTCTTTTACTCCAGCAGAGTTGTACAGGGGCCCCTCCTGTTATTGGGATTGTGGGAGATTCCCCTTCAACATACACTATTGCCACCTCCACTGTGGTTGGTTTGTACAAATTGCCAATGGTGAGTTTCCTGGATTATTTTTCTGTCTTCAAAATCATGTACAGTGTCTACATATGTTTGTTTTCATATTTTCTGAGTTTGACTTGCATGAGATGTGTGTGAATAACATGTTTCCTAACAGGTGAGTTATTTTGCCACGTGTTCCTGCCTGAGTGACCGTCAGCGGTTTCCATCCTTCTTTAGAACAATCCCAAGTGATGCTTTTCAGGTTGTAATAATTTGAAGCATTGAGTAGTGAAAATTGTCATTCAGAGCCTGTATGAAATATTTCATTATTTTTCTTGAAAAAATTAATTAACCTATAAATGCAATATATTAATGTGTTTTTACATATTATACGTTTAATGATTGGAATTAGTTTCATATGTTGTTTTCAAGGCCGTGCACAATAATATCTAATCTCCTTTATATCTATGTAGGTGCGCGCTATGATTCAGATTTTAAAAAAGTTTGGCTGGACTTGGGTTGGTCTCCTGGTCAGCGATGATGATTATGGGCTCCATGTTGCCCGCTCCTTCCAATCGGAGCTACCTCAGTCTGGTGGAGGTTGCCTGGCCTATTCAGAAGTTTTGCCCTGGGACAGTGATCCGAGTGAGCTTCAGAGGATTGTACATTTGATAAAGACATCAACAGCGCGTGTGGTCATGGTGTTTGCACATGAGATCCACATGATTCATCTAATGGGAGAGGTTGGAACTGAGATCAAGTGTTATGTTTGTGTGTATATTTGTCAATATCAAATTGAATTGTATCACTGTATGAGGGTATTTATTTCCCAAAATCATGTTAGATAATGTCACCCACATATCCTTAGATGATTCAGCTGGATCAAGAAATACTTGAATGACTAAATTAAGATGATGTAGAAGTACATACATTTTTTTACCAGAGTTTAAAAGCAGTCTTCCTTTGATATACGCAGGTGGCAAATCAGAATGCAACAGGGCTGCAGTGGCTCGCCAGTGAAGCCTGGGCAGGAGCTGCTGTGCTGCAGACCCCCCACCACATGCCCTACTTAGGAGGCACACTGGGTATCACCATCCGCCGAGGAGAAATGCCAGGATTCAGGGAATTTCTCTTGCAAATAAGTCCTGACCAACATGAAATAGACGATGAACATAACATGGTGAGAGTTTAGAGGTTGTTTTTTTTTATCATTATGAGAATGGTTTTGTGCTAAAAGTACCTATGAAATGTTTTCCAGGTGAGGCAGTTTTGGGAATTTACATTTCACTGTAGGTTTGCGCCGCCTCCAGCAGGTTGGGTCGAAGGTGGCGGCACGGTGTGCACTGGAGATGAGGACATGAAGAGTGTGGAGACTGAATTTATGGATCTTTCTAACCTCAGACCTGAGTACAATGTGTATAAAGCCGTGTATGCTCTGGCATACGGACTTGATGATATGTTGCGCTGTGTGCCCGGCAGAGGGCCTTTCAGCGGACACAGCTGTGCCGCTGCGGAAAGACTGGAGCCGTGGCAGGTGTGATATCATCTTACAATCCACCTCATTATGTTTGAAAACAACAACTATACATTGAGGTCCTTTAACACAGTTTTGTGAGCACATATGGAAATACAGATGTATAATGACTACATTACACAATGGCAATCAATTTAAAAATGCTTGCAAGAAAACAACATGAAAGGCAGACTGTATCATTTGATTTTTGTGAAACCATGATAAAATGCATCTTCATTTACTTGCAGCTGGTACATTATTTACAAGAGGTCAACTTCACCACATCATTTGGTGACCAAGTGTCCTTTGATGAAAAGGGCGATGCTTTACCGATCTATGATGTCATGAACTGGCACTGGCTTCCCAACGGACGGACAAAAGTTCAGAACGTGGGTGAAGTTAAGGAGTCAGCAGTGAAAGTCGAAGAGCTCACATTAGATGAAAGCAAAATATTCTGGAATTTTGCCACCAAGAAGGTCACTACATTTTCAGAAATAATTCTTCACCTATGATAGGATTGTACAAAGAATATAGATCGTTTCCTTTCAACGAACAGCCTCCCCGGTCTGTGTGCAGTGAGAGCTGTCCTCCGGGATCTCGAATGGCCAGAAGGAAGGGGCAACCAGAATGCTGCTTTGACTGCATCCCTTGTTCTGAGGGGAAGATCAGCAATAAAACTGGTTGGTACCGACATATAGTTTGGTAATGTAATGTGAATGTGAATCTCAACACATTCTGCTTCTTCCCAGACTCTACAGAGTGCATCAGTTGTCCAGAAGACTTTTGGTCCAGCTCCACACGGGACCACTGTGTTCCCAAGACCACAGAGTTCCTCTCCTACCATGAACCTCTGGGTATCTGCTTGACAACTGCTTCACTGCTGGGCTCATTTATCTGTGCTGTTGTGTTAGGAATCTTCACCCGCCATCGAAGCACGCCCATGGTGCGCGCCAATAATTCTGAACTCAGTTTCCTGATCTTGGTGTCACTCAAACTATGTTTCCTGTGTTCGCTGCTGTTCATTGGCCGACCGAAACTCTGGACATGCCAGCTGAGACATGCAGCCTTTGGGATCAGCTTTGTGCTTTGTGTCTCATGTATCCTGGTGAAAACCATGGTGGTTCTGGCCGTGTTCAAGGCCTCCAAACCTGGAGGTGGAGGCACAATGAAGTGGTTTGGTGCTGTCCAGCAGAGAGGGACAGTCCTGGTTCTGACATCCATCCAGGCTGCAATCTGCACTGCTTGGCTGGTCTCTGCCTCACCAGCTCCTCATAAAAACACTCAATACCACAATGACAAGATAGTCTATGAGTGTGTGGTTGGGTCCACTGTTGGTTTCGCAGTGTTGCTGGGCTACATTGGCCTGCTGGCTATCCTCAGCTTCCTGCTAGCATTCCTAGCAAGGAATCTTCCAGACAATTTCAACGAGGCCAAATTCATCACCTTCAGCATGCTGATCTTCTGTGCTGTGTGGGTGGCGTTTGTCCCTGCTTATGTCAACTCTCCGGGGAAATATGCAGATGCAGTGGAGGTATTTGCCATCCTGGCGTCAAGTTTTGGCCTCTTGGTGGCGCTGTTTGGACCCAAATGTTACATAATTCTGCTGAGACCAGAGAGAAACACAAAGAAAGCCATCATGGGTCGAGGTGCCGCAAAGTGAGATGGCATCCTCCCACTAAATGTACGATTGAGCTCGTTCTACTCTTCTATGTACAAAACAATAAAGAAAACTTGAACCACTCTTTCGTGAATATTGATGTGTGTGGGTTTTTTTAAAGACTTAAAGAAATAATTTGACAAATTTAACAGCAGCGTGTCTGGCAATATTGAGCAAATCTTGAAATTGAGAAAACTATTTTATTAATGTATTATAAACTAGTACTTGTATCACAAAACACAACAGGTACATACAGTAAATATGTCGTAATAAATTATGATATAAATGTTTTTAACTACCTAAGTCAGATACAGTTCAATAACTGTGATTCAAAGCAACTTTGTAGATAAATGGGCATGCATTTGTCTGTCTGTTGCTTCCCTCTGGTGGACATTTTAGTCTTTGAACATTCATATCAGTTCCAAGATAAACCGTTGATTTGATTGCAGATTGTCCATTTGAAAGATCAAATATTCAAGGGCTTTGAGTACCAGAAACAGTTGTATATAAGTACTGCCTGGCCAAAATAAGCGATTTGTTTGGTCTTAAAAATTAATTGATGTAGTTTGAGATGGATGCTTGTTCACCACAATAGAAATCAACCTGAGGTAAGAAACATCTCAGGCCCTGCCCTGACCTCTTCTCCCGCCCTGATGGGCGGTGTGCAAGATTAAACTTTGTGACAAGTCAATAAAAAGGGTGACATTGCAATAAGATGCATGACTGGGCTGAGAAACACTAAACTGCAGCAAAGTCATGAGGGCGTTTCCAGTTATACACTTGCTTTCACTCGTGTACTTTTTGCTGTTGTCTTCCTACGTTCTGTCTGCTGTGTCTTCCCCTCTACTTCTTTCTTCCTGCCAATTACAGGGACAGTTCCACCTTAACGGGATGCACAAGTCTGGAGACGTGGTTCTGGGTGGGCTGTTTCAGATCCACTTCTTTTCTTCTTTCCCTGACCTGTCTTACACTTTCCAGCCACAACAGCCAACTTGTAACGGGTGAGTGTTTCAAAGAGAGCGCTAAAAAATGAAAGCTGTTAATAAACAGAAATGAAATGGAATAATCACTGCTATTCTTTGGAATAGTATTATTTTTCTATGCATATAAATTGTCTTATTTTTGTGTTAGTTTTGATTTTTTAGGCTTCAGGCAGGCCCAGACCATGGCCTTTGCAATCAGCGAGATCAACAGAAACCCCAACCTGCTTCCAAATGTGACTCTTGGATACAGTTTGTACGATAACTGCCTGAAACTAGGAATTGGATTCCGAGCCGCCTTGTCATTAGTCAGTGGTCGAGAGGAGAAGTTCTTGATCGATGACACCTGTGAGGGAACGCCTCCGGTGCTGGGGATTGTGGGTGACTCTTCTTCTACTCGCTCTATTGCCATTTCTACCGTGGTAGGTTTGTACAGAGTCCCCATGGTAAGTTTTCCACAATACCATCTTCTTTAGAATTTCTGCATTGATTATATAAGAATAAACTTGAGTATACACATTCTGTGTCATTTGCAGGTGAGTTATTTTGCCACATGTTCCTGCCTGAGCGACAGGCAAAAGTATCCATCCTTCTTCAGGACGATCCCGAGTGACGCTTTCCAGGTGAACAATGATAAGCAAAAAGAAAATACAGC
>CAESWR010000369.1:671536-691416 GCA_903171835.1 Mullus surmuletus
AAAATCGCCGATTTTTTTGAGTTCTAGCGTTGGAGCGAGCCGACGGCTGTCAGCCAGCCAACTTGTTTTAAAGTGCAAAAAGAAATTGTTTTTTTTGTTGTTTTTTTTTCTGTTGTTTTTCTTTTCTTAGGTCGCCAGCTGGACGACTAGCGACGCGCTGGCTTCCGCGAATGCAAGGTGAGAAACGACTCCGGGGAAATACATTCTGAGTGGATCCAGACAGCGGAGCGGACGGTCATGGCAGGCGTTCAGTGAGCTCTCGTTGACAGTGGTCTCGCAGCCATTTTGTTCAAACTAACAACACTGCAGTCTCCCCTCTCCTCCTCCCGAGCGCACGGACCAGGAAGCGGCTCCCGGAGACGTCACCCTCGGCCAATCAGAGCGGCAGGTGCCAAAGCTCCGCCCCGCGCGCGCGCCCCGCCCATCCCTCCTCGCCTCCTCCTCCCTCCCTCCCTCCCGCCTCCCTCCTCCCCAACCTCGCCAACCTCCAAGATGCCACAGAGGACGGACAGGCGGCCAGCTCGTATTTCCGAGGCGGGTTGCTGAAGCATGCAGCTAATATTGAGCGCATCTGACGCTCTCACACTGGGAGAGGATGACATTTTTAAGCCAAATCTAAATCACACGTGCAGTTCAATACTCGAATACATAGAATACATTCAAAGTGATTCTTACAGTATTCTGTTAATGCCGGGTGCTGTGAAGCTCCATATGTCCATCCCCAAAGAATTTAAATAAATATTCTAATCTGAAATCCAATTCAAATGCAAAAGTAGTTGCCCGAAACATTGACGATTCTCTCAAATTCACAGTTTCCCATAGATGGATCCGGAGCCATTTCATATCACATTAATTGTGCTTTAATGACTAGAAACCTCTTTCAGGAGTTGATGTCAACAAACGCATCTTAGCGCTGCGTAAATGCTCCACCACGAGAATCCATTGAACCATTGTTCAATCTCTGCTCATAATCAAGATAAGTAACTCCAAATCAAAAGTTTCTAAAGAGCAACAAACGAGGACCTAATGTGCCTGAAGGAAAATGCCAAATTGGATGGAGAATGCTAGCTTTGTATGATTTCTTGAAAAAAAATGTAGCATTCTTTTTTTTCAATTTGGCTCACTTGAACTATTAGCGACACTATGAAAGGGGAAGGTCGTGCTCCATTCTATCTTTGTTCAAAAGATTTCAGAGTACACGACTATGAACAAAAAAATGGGACTGAAAGCAAAAACACGACAAACAGTGCAATGTTTTTGCAAGGTGAAGCACAGTAAAAACCTTATTTAATCATGATTTAAAAGAGTGGCCAAAAAAATGAATGGAAAAAGCTTCAGGTAAAAGTACTCAAATAGTTAGCTAGTGCCTCAACAAACATATTTAACAAGTGAAATGCGTTTTAGTGACCGAGCAGACTGATGTTTTTAGATTGATTTAAGTGTGGCAAGTGGTCCACGAGTCATTGTAGGAGAGAGGGGAGTTACCCAAAATGCAGCAGAGTAATTTTTGGGATTAATGTTTTTTCCACATTAGGTGCCCGTCATTATGTCTCATAATGTGATTTTACGATGTAGAAATATAATACCATGCTTCATGTGACACGACTCATATAGTAAAAGTCGTTTGCAGATTGCATCATGAACTTTATATAGTCGATTCAACTGCTTTTCAAGGCACTGATGCCAAGTTCCTTTACCCAAGCTGACCGTCAAGAATCTCTCGCTCAAATGATATCCAGAAACACGGGGCCGATAATTCCTGGCTATTCACATACGTGATGGATGAGGTCGTACTTCTGCCCCCTTGAATCGCGTCTGCAGCCGTCTCAGAGAAAGAAAATGTGGCCCCTGTCCATTCTCTGCGCTTCTTTCTCATGGAAATGAATGCTCCGTGCACAGACAAACACACACACTGTGTGGTGGGAAGAGGTCAAGGCTGCGGTCCACAAAGGGGAAGGCTGACCAGTGAGAACTCTCTCAGCAAAGCTAAGGGCTCCTATACATCACTGGGAGAGACTGCTAATGAGAAAGCCAGGGGCCCCGGCCAAAAGTTTTTTTTCTCCTCTTTTTCAAGGCAAGATGCCCAGAGCTATTAAAACAGCGAGCGCCAACTGAATGGAGAAAGCAGATGTTCCGTACTCGGGGTTAAAAGAGGTGAGAGCAGAGGGGAATGTCATCAGAAGAATGCCTTAAGGGATATGTAGTTCGCCGTGGATCACAAGCAATGGACCTGTATGCAAGAGCCTACTGCGCCTTCATAACACCTGAACACATTTTGTGCTCACCAAACATTGGGAGATTTTGACACATTGTTTCAGTGATTTATAACAATGTCATGTAAAGCACTCGCACTGCTTGTAGCTTCACGAGAGGCGCTCATGAGTAATCAAAGAGCAAGATGGAAATCTATGAGTACAACTGAAAGTTGAATTAGAGCAGGCGGTTTGACATGATCGTAGCCATCAAAGCCAAGAACTACGTCACGCATGTGTCAATTAATGCGGATAAGACGAAAAAAAAGGATGCGGAGAGTGCGTTTCCTCGTGCATGCGTGCCCGTCCTTTCTTTGTACATGTCGGCTCACCGCCTCATCACAGCTATTCTTTTTAGGCGTCTCCGAGATGTTTCTTTGACTTCACCAATTTCCCTAATTGCTTTCACATTTAAGTAGACTGCTGACAGAAGCGAGCCAATGGGGAAGGTTCGCCTGACATTCTGATAAGAAATAACCCTGGCACACACTGTAGGACTGCAGCGGAGGCAATCACTCAGTCCTTCCCCTCCCAGACAATACGTTTCTCCTTTTGCTTTCGCCAGGCTTTTTCTCCTCTCCTTCTGAGTGCTCCTCTGCCTTTTGTTTTAATTCCAGTCCAATCATATGCGTTCCGCATAAGGTTTTAATTTCAAGCCTGCCACTGGAGTCTGCCAGACACACATGCACACATTCACAGAAGAGAGTGTGTGTGCTTATGCACGCCGCACACACTCTATGGGGCGCATACTTGGGCTATGTGTTATGTGGATGCATGCATATTTTATGCATGTGTTGTGCGGCTACACTTTATCACTTAAACACATCTCCCATGAGAGAAACCGTCTCTATCCAGAAACATTAATAAACACTCACATTCATAAAACACAGACACTTCACCAGACAAATTACATGAAAAGAATCCAAAATGGCTAAATCTTGTTTAGAAGTCACACTTCATTCCATAGTTAATGACAGACCAATCTATTTTCGTCCTTCTCCAAAAGACAAACCCCCGCCAAATGCTTCATTTTAACATTTAATCTTGTGGAATTAAACATATAAACATGATCTGATGGGCGGCCAAACATCTTATGACAGTACAGAGTCCAAAAGCATATCTTTCTTTTCAACCCCTATTCCCCAGACGCTCCTTTACTAGAAGAAGACATTTATAGTTTTCTGTGTGATGCAGAATGACTGATGAGTTAGAGGTGTCAGTATTTTGGTATTGATTATGAATACACAATCCTCCTCCACAGTCTGGACTTAATGCATGTGAGTAATCAAAATGCAGACAGCGAGCTTCTGCTGCTTCGCTCAAAGTGACATTTCCAAAGGCATGACTTGACATATGCAAAAGGACCGTCATGATGATAATTCTGACAGAGGAGGGAGCCAAATGAAACCCTCGCCTAACCGCACATAACTAACCGAAGTCGCTCACTGAGTCCCCGCAGTCCTGCTACTTCAAGGGGAAATTTGCAAGTAGTAGCTGTGCCCGTCTGAGCCGAAACATTCGATGTGAGTTTTTCTGACTCTGATTAGAAACGTGATTGAAGTGACTATCCATTAAATAACAGCGCCGAGTGTTAAAAACCCCGCTGAGTTGCTCATTGCTCATCTCCAAGGTCTGCAACATTGTCGAGAGAGATAAGACAGTCTGTAGCTGAAGGCATGGTGGTCCATAAGAAGGGGAGGAGGAGGGATCCTTTTCATTAACTTTCATTAAGAATAAAGACTGAATTACCCTGAAAAGAGAGAGTCTGACACATAAAAGCCATTAAGTGGATAAATATACACGCACACAACATACTTACATGCACACATGGATGCAGTAAGTGTCACATGTGGTGTTCATAAAAACACATGCATTACTATTACTACCTCCTGCACACAATTGCAGTACAGACCATGGCAACACAATATTTCTAATCCTCTGTAATACTGTGGCTCTGTATTGGATATATTATGGCCACAATAGCAAGAATAAACAGCAATGATAGGGTGAGGTAGGGTTATACAGCTGCTGGGTGTGTGTGTGTGTGGTGTGCATGCCTACACTATATGTGCGCGTTTTTGCACGTGTGTCCAAGTGTGTGCGCTCAATGGGTGAAGGGAGGCAGAGCAGAGCGTTGCAGAGCAGCAGGACAGCGTTTCTTGAGCTGTGGTAATTTCCCCCGAGACAAGCAAGCAGGTAAAGGCCAGCGAGAGAGGGAGGGAAGGAGGGGAGAGAGTGAGGCGGCGAGCCAGTGTGTCAGAGAATAATGAGGAATGATACAGTGGTGGCGGAAAAGAGGCCGGCGGATTCGCCCAATCAAACGCAAACACACCGAATTAACGGCCGCTCAAGGTTGAATGTAGCAGCCTCTTATTGTCAACACATTAACGTTAACGTTTCTATTTTCATTTCAAATGCCTTATCTTGTTAATGGCGGTTTGTGAACTGAGTCATTGTTTCTGTAATGAATTCATCTATTAATTACAAGTGCGGCTTTTCCTGATGACCTTGCTTTATTTTGTTACAATCTGCTGGCCTTAATATTAGCATACATTAAGCCCCTGCTTATCTTTCATCCCCAAAAGCTAATACGTCAAATTATCACCGGGGGAGGGAAAAAAAAGGGGGGAAAAACTGAAGGGAGGAAAAAAATGGGAAAAAATTAGCAACCACAATAGGGGTCTGTACACCAAGATTTGTATGTTTATGGGTGAGCAGCACCCTCACTTATTAGCCCCTCCCCTCTCCCCACTTGCAAACTCATTACCAGGGTATAAGACCTGTGTGGATTTTATGGTGTTTTGGGAACTGACTGGTTAATCAGATTTATTGCACACTTAAGCTTAATTGATTGCCTTTATGGATTCAAATGACTAATTAAGTGCTAACAAGCCTAGTTTCTTATTCATCACTCCAACAATGACCCACAGAGAATGAAGGTAGCTGGTGTGTCGATCAAAGTATCCCAACACGCACTTTTCTCTTTCGTTCAAAACAAATATAAATTTCATCACGTATATATCACTAAAAGCACATGTTCCACCTCTCGGTAAACTCATTGCGAGTCATAAAGCGGGAGATTTATTTCTCTGTCTGCAGCATTTATCTTTATAGGCCCACCGCTGTGATAGTTGATGTCTCGAAAGTAACAAGCAAACGCCGCAGTGAAATGACAGACATCGAATTAAGATCAAGGTGGTCCAATCAGAGACAACACATCTTGACCTTCACATGATCTTCACAGGATCAATACTATCATCAGCACAGACAAGCGGTCACAGATTAACTCAGCCCCCTATAACCACCCCCAACGCCTATCCCAAACGCTCACACACACACAAACACACACTCTCTTTCTTTCTGTTGCACACGGCCAAACACACACCTTATCCAGAGAGGGGCCCTGGGTGTATTGATTGGTTTGTATTGACTGACACACAGAACCACCACCGTGTACACACTGCCTTGTTGACTTTATTTTTCATGTGCTGGCTGCATCGCGCGCTGTCTGTGAAGGCAGGTAGGTGGACTCTTGTTTGAAACATCCAACTTTAAGTCATTACTATTCTGCGTTGTAATGAAATGATTGCATCTCTGTTTACATGTATGCTTGTCCTTAGGGAAAAGGGCACGATGAAGGCCACAGAACATGGGCAACATCTGATGTGTAGGACTGCATTTCTTGTCCCTTTGGCACATTCATTACATACACAAGATTCAAACAAGATTCCATATCAGACTCCCTGGAACCAAAAATATGTGCAAACGCAACAAGCAAATCGATATGCGTTCGTCTGTGAGGGGGCCAGGAGGCAACTAACTCAATACCACATCCAATGTAAATGTTGGTGGCGTATCCACAGGCGAGGGCTGATATTTAGAAGTCCATTAACACAGGGTGGAGATGGGTTAATTCACTGTTTGTAGCCGGAGATCTGGAGAGTGTTTAGGGCATATGAAGAGGCAGAAGGGAGAGAGATGGATGATGGAAAGAAAGGGAGAGCGAAGAAATAATAATAATGAAGAAAAAAATCCTACAAGATATCGTGGAAAAGGCCAAAGCTAGAGAGTGAATGTAAATAAATGTGGTGGGAGGTGTGTGTAGGGTTGATCGTGTGCGCGCGTGTGTGTGTGTGCAGGGTTGTTGTGAGTATTGCTGCCTACGATCCGCCCCAGCCTGGGCGTCAGTTTGATTAATGCTGCTTTCCTCCAGCTGACCTCCAAGGTCACTGGAATAGTGGGTACTCAGCCTCTCCCATTCGCGGCAGCACCAGAGGGGGGGTAACGGCCGTATAATACGCTCCCCCAGAGGCTCTTTCTCTCTGTTTTTCCTGTTTCCTCTTTTCTCTCTGTCTGTCTCTCATTTAAACTCTTTCTCTCATCCGCCCTGGCTGTCTGCCTCCCCTTGATCTGCCCTTCCTCTCGCCCAGCGTTGTGTACGTCTCATCCCCATCCATCTCTTTCTCTCTGCAGCCCATTCCTCTATTTCTTCTATCTCCGTCTATCTGAATCTTTTAACCCCCCCCCCCTCCCCCGCTCTTTTTCGCCCCTATTCTTTAATCTGAAATGCAATCAAAAGCAGCCATAATGCAATGTGTTTGAAGTTGCCAGAGAGAGAGGCAGAGGGAACAGACCTGCGAGGGGCTATTAGAGCGCACAGTGAGGTTTTGATAAACACATAGACATTAACCACACGCACCACCACCACCACCTCCGCCGCCGCCTCCCCTCCCTCCGTTTGCAGAGACACTGCCAAGGTGAAGGCACATGAATAGAGTTGTCCTACACCAGTAGACACTTGGCAGTGACACACTTCCTCTGGCTGAGAAACTTGTAGCAAATGCTACTTGCTGTGCCAGACGGTCTTTCCTGGCACAGACCTGGCGAGAGGGGGAGTCACAGAGAGTGAGACCAGGAGGGAGGAGGGATTGTTTTGAAAGTGCTAACAGTTTTCGGAGTTGCTCTGCCACCTTCCCCGACTACAAACTATATTAATATAACTATATTATATTAACTACACCTATTTCATTATCTGCTCAACAAACGAATTGATTGATTCTTAATGGCCATTTTCCAGTCTTCCTTAAATTTTTTGTCCATTCTACTGACAGCATTAGTCCCTACAGTGAAAGTGACAGATTACACTCAGTAATGGATTTTTTATGCACCAACAGTTCGAAATATTGTCATCTAGCATGTCGGCTCTTTATGCAGCTCCTCACTTCACCCGCGCCCCCCTCCCCCCCGTCTGACTCAAGCCATTTTGGCTCCTGTCTCTCCCAGACAGCATCCAAGTATTACGGAGGATGTTCCACGCCTGCAGCGTTTGACCATATAAAGTCGGCTGACGTAAGCATGTCATAGGAGGACAAAAACCAAATAGAGTTCAGAGGAGTCCGATGGCCGTGTTTTCTGCTCACAGGAGTTACTCATCGACACACTTATTGCGTTATTTGAATGCTCTTGAAACTCAGATTCCCCCCCGTCTACAAAATTATCTGCAATGTGAAAACAAAAACAAAATACACAAAATTTTGACATATGAGGTTTTCACTGGATACAATGTTTTGCACTATATTTGTCACTGGTCATTTCTGCGAGGCAGGCCGATGCAAGATGGCGTCTGCAAATGTGTGTGCAAAGAGCCCAGTAGTATAATCGCAGCCTGGAGAGTTAGCCCTGCTGTGCTCCGTCAATTTGTCTCACACTCTGTACCCTCCATCCCCCCACCTTCTTCCCTTTTTTCTCTGTGTCTCTCCCTGCTCCCTTTTTCCAGCCATGCCTGCGCACGAGAGACACACACACACAAACACACGCGCACTCCCCGGCATCATGAATCTTTCATGCGAGCGGTCTGTATAATCCCTGAGGCGTGCTCTCAGAGACCCACACACACCCGCCTCTATCACCTTGCACTGAGAGAGAGAGAGAGCAAGAGAGAGAGAGAGAGAGAGAGAGAGAGAGAGGGAGGGAGAGGGAAGGAAGGGGGAAGGAAGGGCGCGTGACAGAACCAGACAGAAAGATAGATGAAGAGAAGGAGACATGCAAAGGTAGGAAGAGGGGGGCTCACAGTGGAGAGAGAGAGAGAAGAGGGTGGGGGATTCTGGCAACAAATTGAGGATGTGAAGTAGGATATGATTGGAATTACCTTCCTTCTTTTGACCATTGAAGGAAGGATGAAAGAGGAGGAGATAACAATGGAGATTTGTTCTATTTCTTTTTGGCAGAGTAGTGTTGCTGCTGTGGAAGTTCTCATTGCTAGTCCTTACCAGTCTAATGGAATCACCATGGAACACTGTGTCTCCCCCTGGACCCTAACTTGCCAGTGATGGGGAAATATAGATCTACATCAAGTTCTGAAAATAAGCTTGATCCGCGAATACAGAATGTGGTTTTAATTCACCATTTTTGATGAACACACTGAATTTGCAACTCGGCACACAAATGTAGAAATCCAACTTTAAATCAAGCTTGAGCTCAGGGGAAGCTGGTGAATCGATAGAGATAGAATTAAATGATCAACAAAACTTCCGACTGGGCTTGAAATTCATCAGAAAGTTTTAATCGAAACTTGAAGTAATGGCATTAAAAAACTCGAAGTGATGGCATTATCACACTCTAAAGTTTCAGCTGAGAGAAAATGTTGATTGCAGCACTACTCTCGAATTTGTATCATTTTAAGACAGGACTTAGAGCTGTGAATTAATGAGAGTAGCCCTGTGCAGTTCGCTGTTCTGCATAAAAGGACCAAGACGAAGGCGCTGTTAAGCCGGCAGCTGAAGTTGTCGCACTGCAAAAACAATGTCAGTCAAAGCAGACAAACTATGGCAGAAATACTCACTTCAGATGTCGATGTTCTGCATGTTGGTCCCCCGTTTCTGCAATATGCTAAATCTAAAATCACTAACTAAGGTGGGACTCATTTGACATTTTGAATGTGGAAAAATCACAGATTTAAATTTTCACCATGATTAATATTTACAAGTTTATAAATGCAGTGACATTAACTAAAGTAATGCACTTATTGCACTTGAATTATAAATCACTCAATGACATCCATTTGTAAAAGCAAGCACTCGTTAATGCTGTGTATTTAAAAACTAAGCCGAGTCCCAAATAATGGGCGAGAAAAAGGCTGAGGGACAAAAATAGATGGTATTTAAGTACATAATATAACGCAGTATCACTTAGGTAAAGGAAATTCTTAACTATTAAGCATTTTCTCACATAATCTACGCTTGTCAAGGAGGATTTATGTGGAGATATCACTTAACTGGTCCCTTTTCATCTCCCTCCTCTGGACATGTTCAGATAATTAGCTAAATACTTCATAATGGGTCCCCTAGTAAAGTCCCACTGCAGCCGATTAGCTTCAGACTGCCTGTCTTTGGTGCGTGTCACACCAAATACCAGGTTATCCAGGTTAGCTGCTAATGGAATGACAATGTGGGACTTGCATGGAGACTGGACGGCACAGTCGTGGCGCTGCTGCTTTAATTACCCGGAACCAGTCAACACAACAGTAGAAGAAAAAAAACGTTTCACCAGCCAGATGAGCTTATTAGCCCCCCCAAGCACCAAACAGCCCCCAGGCCTGTGATCTACAACGACACTGATTAACCATGCTGTCCAGGAGGGAAAAAAACACAACGCGTGCACAGACACAAGTATCTGACTTTGTCTGTGCACATGTCTGACATCATTTGTCAGTATGAATACATGTGAGGTGTTTTGTTTGTGCATATTGAGTTCCATACCATCGAGTCGGGGACGTCTCAAGGTCCTCAGCAAAAAGCAAAGGAGAAGGTTGAATAAAGGAGAAAGAGTGCAAGAGCCCCTTCATGCACATATGCCTTTCATGAGTGAGTAATAATGTATGTAGGCAGACAAGTGCTCAGAGTGTGTGTGTGTTTGACTTTGAGAGTGTTTTCCACGCAGGATCGTTCCGTTTGTGCCAGTTGTAATGCTCACGTGTCTGTTTTTTTGTGTATATTAATAGTAGCAATTTTATGCTTGCAAAGTCTTTGTGGGTGTGCGCCCACCCTAAATGCATAAAGTGTGTTTTCAGGGGCCAATAGGTCGATCATTTCCCTCCTTCCAGTGCCTTGCCCTCACTCCCATTACTGCTCTCTCACGGTCTCAGCTACATTTCATCATGCACTCTACGTCTGAGCACCACCTACCAAATACAATTAAGGTGAGTTATGACCACTCCATAGGAGGGGCAGGGACGGTGGGGTGAAGTGCGCTTGTGTGTGCGCGTGTGTCTGTGGGCGGGTGTGTGCGTTAACGAAGTGGTTTATAAGGGGAGGGAGCGCGAGAATGCATCACTTGGGCAAGTGTCGTACGTGGCTCACTGGGGTGGCACGCAATCATATATAGTCCTATAGTCGGCGCAGACGTGGACGTCGGAGTGGAAGGGGACAAACACGCTGGGATTGAGGTGGGGAGGGTGTGAGGGGGGTGAGGGGATTGTGGGTGGTGGAGGGGAGAGTGCCAATTTCACGCCTCCGCTCATCTCTGCCTCTTCCAGCTGCACACTGCATGCTCTCCTTCTCTGCCTCTCTTCCCCCAACTACTCTTTACACACACAGACACACACATACACACACCTCCACGCGGTCCATTCCTCCCCTTCCTCCCTCCATGGGCTGAAGTGTGACAGGCACAGTGGCATGGGAGGGGGATTCATCTCCAAATAAAGACCCAGAGCACATTATAAACCACGCCGTGGCTGCCTCGTGTAGGGGGGAAAAAAAGAGTTGGCGGAGGGGTGGGGGGGATACGACAAAGGCAAAATAGCGACTCAGCAGCGGGTGCAGAGCGGCGCAAGAGGAAGCCCTGTCCCCCGTTCAAATCCTTCCGCGCCCGCATCCAGCTCAAGATGGATGCTTTGGCGCGTGCAGTCTTTCTGCTCGGTGGCGCAAGGACAAAAAGAGGGCATGAGGTGGAAAAAGAAATAAAAAATAAAAAAACAGCTCAATTTGCATTCGTAAAGGTAACATTAGTTTATGCCGTGTGCGACACCTCTCTTAACGACCCTGCGGCTGATTGAAGCAAGCTTCCTAATTAAGCATTAATTACACAACAATAGAAGTGGCAATTAGGCGGCGGCGATGCAACACTGACATATTCCCACCTGGGCTAATGTCAACACAGCATTATTACCATCGCCGCCTGCTGTGGTTATGGCTATCTAAACAGTCATAAACGTCAGCTACAGCATATTGTACCACAGTTACTATACGAGCGAGCAATATGTTTTTCGCTCTCACTGTCTCTCCCTATGTCTGCATATCTCTCCTCAGCAGTCTTTCAACTATAAACACCAGCAGACGGCACACAAACAGTGAGATTTTTTTTCCTTTTTTTTTTATATCCCTGGTGTTAATTGGTGAAAGCAATGGGATTTACACAGGCGTGCAGCCGGTGAGGGTTCTTCCCTTTGTAGTGCCACGGTGTTTACAGTCCTGCTGCAGCGGAGACCGAGGCGGCATGAACACCGCCTTTGTTTGCGCTGCATCACGCAGAGACAGAAGATAAACCCTGCTGCTTTTCACCACACGCATACATACACGTGTATACACAAAATCACACAGACAGATACACCACGGCACAAAAACGCACCTGACAGAGAAAGAAGAGGATTACAGAGGCGCTGGTGGACAAATGAGGAAGCAAATGTGTGTGTTGCCTGCACGTGTCTGGGGGGGCTTTGGCATTCTATCAGACATGGGATGAACTTGTGTGGACACCTCATCTGGATACATAGGAGGCTTCCACACCGCTTTTTAACTGTGGTCTGGTTAAATCAGACGCTGGTTCATTTTCCAGTCCGTCTCGACTCATCCGGCCAGGTTCAGAGATGGGGTGGTCTCAATCTGGTCCAAAACAAGGTCATCTCTGTTCATATTGCATAGTGGTAACACAATCAGATCATCTCTGAGACATTTTCAGTCTACGCTGCTCCAACATTGGCTTTGCATCTTGGGATGCAGCGGTTGTCCAGTATACTTTCTGACCTCCAAGTAGAGTGAAGTTTGATATGTTTTGGTTTGTTCAGACTTTTCTGCCAAACCAAGAAATCGGATGTTTACATACTCAGTGAATAATTTTCAAACCAGAGAAAATATGTGTGAATGCCTGTGTTTATGACCACAGCATTTGTAGACACAGTGGTCAAACTAAGAGTTTCAGTGTCCTTGACAGAACTGATGATGCACATAATGACGATAATCCATATGACTCTGGAAACTGCTCTTCACCATGATTCCCTCCGCATATATTTTCATAGCAACAAATACACCATAAACAAACGCAAAAGAGACTAAATCTGAAAAAGGCCAAACGTTAGAAATTTCCTTCAAAAGGTGAAAGGAAGCAGCTAATGTAAAATTAAGTGATAATACTTGCCACAAAAGTATCAGAATAAAGAAGAAAAAATGACATTAACAGGAACCACAACTTGGTAACGCATGCAGACTAAATAGCAGTGAGTAACATAGCAACAACACGATCTCACCGCAGATCCTGCTGTCATCAGAGAGAACGGTGACGTTTGGGGTTCACAAGTGTTACATTATATATATATATATATAAAAGTAAACAGAAAAAAACGGACAAAGTGGCATAAGATTCATTATCGCACATTAATCTGATAGAGAATAAATCGAGTGCTTAATTAACTGTTGCTAGGGTGTCTGCAGATGGGGTGAGATGAAGGTGAAAAACTGGCCGTGGAGCAACAGAGAAAGCGTAAACTTCCATACATGTGTGGAATATTTTTTGAAAAGCACACAGCAACCGCAATGATTAGTATGCGTGACACAATACGGGAAATTATGTAAGTACAATGCTTTAATTAAGAGGAATGTTATGGCTTCGTTCCATTAAAATTACAGCTTCTGCCTCCACCTGTTCTGCACCACTGGATGTGTGAATATCGCCGCGATCCATTAACAGCATAAAAGCTCTTATTCAGAAAAATAAACAGCGCACAGTAGGGAAATGGGATTCCACCAGGAGTCTAATAAATACATTGTGTAATCTCTAACATATCTGGTGAGACCGCTCCCTGCATACTGAACTGTCTATAATCTTGCAAGGAAAAAAAAGCTGGGAACGTGGGTTTCACACATGAACAAACTTTGCTTTTTCCCCTCCATCCCTGAAGACATAAGCCTGTGAGCTAACTAACCAACGGGAGAATCATCTCGCTCCTGATCCGTCGCTCCTTTTGGTCCATTTCCCCCACCCCTAAATTAGTGGAATTTTCACAAAGCAGGAATACATTAGGGAGGGATCAGGGCAAATGGCACATTATGAATACTGTCAGAAGTGGCCTATTAAATAGGAATCAGACATTATCGACGCCTATGTATCTGGAGAACAATCTCAGTTAAGTTAATAATGTGCAATTAATCATAGGTCACTTAGCGCAGGATGGGGTGTAACATACTGCTGGGAAAGTGTGGCCTAATCTGCTGTCCATCCGTCCGGAGGAGGAGAAAGAGATGGATGGAGGCAGCCTGGCAAACTGTAATCTAGATGGGGAGCTGGCTTTAGTTTTTGACACCACGCCAGATAGGCAATGACTGAGGCTAACCACTTGTCACTGGCTCACAGCTTTTCTCAGCAGGACTTTGGGGCGCTTGCCATCACATTTTTAGTGAGTGCAGATAAGATCTACCCCCCCCCTCCAGAAATTAAAAGTAATATTGTGGGACCTGCAGAGTTAACTTTTACCAGCTGGTCGTCAGGGTGGGTCACAAGCACAAAACCTCCCTTCCTTTGGACCTTTATCTTGCAGTTATTCTCTGAACATTGTCATTCCTGTCTTGTCAACACACACTGGCAGTAAAAGCCAGAGTTTCAGAGCCCTCTTATATTACTCCGGCTGCTTCTCCTAATGGAGCTTAGCTGATGGATTTCACGCAGAATGCTGCAGAGTTCAGTACGGTTATAAAAACACCTGGCCCTGTCTCCGGAATCCGTATTTCAAATATATACATCCGTGGAGCCAATATGAGCCCCGGTTGGAGTGCGTGAATGTTCATCAGTCTTTCAACATTTTGCTAAATTGTGCTGCTGAATTCAGAAAGTATCCGCCTGCTTGTTTAGCCATCTGCGCGGTTGCTGACCCCTGAGATCAACCAAACCAGAAAAATACACAAAAAAAATCTGAAATGTGTGACTAATTTTCCAAGACAGGCACCAATTCTCAACAATCAAAAGAGTAATTGTTAAGACATGCAGCAATGTTCCAAAGTGCTGCACAAAGACACTTTAAAGAAGAGCCCAAGTTCTTACATCCTAAAATGATTGATGTTATATACTTTTATCGGTCAATTCTAACATCATTCTGTCCAATAATGTACAATCCGTAGCAAAATAATGTTACCTTGTATTGCAGTGTGCTGTTATTATAAGTTTATCCGCCATGTGTGTGCGGCAAAATTGCATACATCTCTGCCCTTCAGCCGTCTATCTCTCCTATCATGTTGTGATTTCCGAAAGGCTCCAGCTATAATAACGGGGAACACGGCAACCATGTAGGTATGAGAGGACAGACAGGTACCGCAGACAGAGGATAAGGGGCTATAATCTGATATCACAACCGCATTGGAAAAGGAAATAGGAGTTTAATCCATCGCTCGTGACAGGGAAGAAACGGGACGGCCGGAGAAGAGAGCGAGAGAGAGAGCGAGAGAGAGAGAGGTATGGATGGAGAGAGGGAGTAAGAGGAGACAAGCAGGGGAAAAATTCACTTCCACAGTTGGCTGATCTAGGAAATCCTGCAATCTCGCGGCAGCCGGAGAGCAGAAGCAGATGAGCCATGTCTCTCTACATCTTTCATTCGCTCTCTCTATCCATCTTCCTCCCTTCTTTGCCCTCTCTCCCCAGACTCTCCAGATGAGTTGGCGTCTATCCTTTTCCTCACTCCCTCGCTCCTTTGTTCTCTCTACCCACACACTTGATCTCTAATATTTTTTCCCCCTTTCCTTCTCCCTTCCACCTCACCGCACTCTCTCTTTCCCCGTGTCTCATAATGTCCAGCGCGGTTTGACTCCCGCTCGTGCCACACTATTGCCCCCGGTGAGCCCCCGCCGATCGGTCTGACAGACTGCGATGTTCCAACTGACAGACAGACAGACAGACAGATGAGACACGCAGCACTTTCCCCTGTACTGACCGGGATGCAGGACCAGGAAGCGGCTCAGCTGTCGGTCTAGACGAGGGATGGAGGGGGAGAAAAAAAAGAGAGAAAGAAATAAGAAGTGTCGTTATAGTTTCATGGGTACGTGAGCATCTCATGTTTAACGCCAAGTGTTGCGCCTGTGCCAGTCAATTGCCTGCCAAAGTCTGAGGCTCCTTGATTGTACTTCACAGCAAACCAGCCATCGCCAGTGAAAAGCCACATTCACCGTAGAGACAATAAAGACAACTCTCCGTGCCGGCGGAATAATAACTGAATGGGGGGTGTCACATATTACACAGCAGGTCAAGTATGGACGGGTGTGCGCACTGTATAATGGCGAGCGTAAACGGCCCACAACAAAGACAAATTGAGATGCTCTAACAAAGCAATTACATCTTCTAATAAAGCTGTAATTGTGTTTCATTATGGCGAGACGACATCTATTTGCATCATCTTTTATTCCCCTGCTCATTGAGTGGTTGCTGCTCGCTAACCTCTGACTGGCTCAAACAATGCTTATTATGCTTACGGTGGCGCTGGCGTGTGCACACAAACACAGGCGGCGTCGGGCGGCGCACGTGCACGCACTCACTCGCACACACAAAGTGAGGGGAGTCTAAGCCTGCGAGCGTCACAGCGCAGATCTCTCCATTGAGAACCTGTAATTATAGACCCTGTCTCAAGATAAATCAATTAACGCCAACATATAGCTTTTAATTTAATCCGGAGCTAATTAAAGTGAGGAGGGGGTGGAGGGAGGGAGGGAGTGGAGGGGGACGGGGTGGTGGAGGTAAGATAGTACAGGAGGTGTGTGTATCGCAGGGTGGCTGGGGGATTG
The DNA here is from genome assembly GCA_903171835.1 of Mullus surmuletus. Taxonomy (NCBI): domain Eukaryota; kingdom Metazoa; phylum Chordata; class Actinopteri; order Syngnathiformes; family Mullidae; genus Mullus; species Mullus surmuletus. Next base: position 687,825 of record CAESWR010000369.1, read on the forward strand.
TCTGAGTCCCAGGGTTCAAACAGGCGCAGCAGAGATGATTGAAAAGAATTCCGCCGGCACTTTGGGTTCAGGGATCTCTCAACATTACAAAACATCACCTGGAGCTGCGTGACTGACAGGTGACACTTTAATTGAAATAATTATTTCACTCATTAAGGGACAAGAACTAAGCCGCTAAGTGGGGTAACAGGAAGTAGAGAGTTCTTAGCTGTGCCGGCAGTCCGTTTGTGGCATTGCTTTACTTTGCAACCAAAATAAATACATATTAGCAGCTAATAAGCTTATAATAAGTCAGAGATGTGTCTGATATAGACGTGAGTGGTGTGTGCGGGTATAAATGAATGTTTCATTGCCTCTGCGTGTTGTTTTATTGAAGAGTCCGGGCATATCTCACACGTCCCCTTCCTAATCATGACTGGGATCTTCTCCGGTTGCAGTATTAAGCCTCGTCCTGGCGGAAATTGCTATGTTCTTCAATTTAGCCCGTCCCTTTGGTTACAAGGTGGTGTTCCGGCCCCCTTGACAGGCAGCTCTCTCCGTGCTGCTGCCACCACCCATCTAGTGCAGTATCTCTGCATGCCGAGCAGAGAAAAAAAAACACCCAAAGGAAGCGAGTTGTCTCCCTGTGAGAGGCAGACACTGGACTCCCCCTCTTTCACTGTGTACTTTCTTCTCTTCTTAGCTCTGAAACGAGGTCTGCCCTGAGGTTTCTTTAGTTAAAGGGACATTTTCTTTGCTATCATCGCCTATTTGTGTTCCTCTCTATATAGGAAGAAACCTTCTGTAAGTGACAATTGCCCTGACATAGCTTTTGTGAAACCGCACCAATGTGAGCTGTGAGAAATTCAAAGCCAAGTCTGAATAATGGTTCACACAGAGCATAATTGTTCAGGCATTAGGGCAAATGAAATCCACTCCATCGAGTGACAGACATACTTATGCACCGCACAGGGGGCAAACTGATTAGCATGAAACACAATGCTGCTTTTCAAAATTCATAAAGCCTGGGCATACACTATACCTTGAACCTAAAGCAGCAAAAATTGAATTCAGCCATCGTTAATTATTAAACATTATTCACTTACTATTTTATTCATGTGCTTATACTTCCACGTGTGACATTCATATTGAAAAAACTTAATGCACTAACAGAACAGTATATACTTCCCAAACTTTGGATGCCTTTGATGTTTTTGCAAAAGCCCCATTCTACCCGTTTGGATAGCCATAACATAAGAGGGGCATGCAAATTGATAATAGCTTCACATATTATTTCAACTAGAACATTTACCCTGTATGTTTTCTTCCACACCAGTTGTTGCCTAGCATCTCACATCTGTGGGGGAAGGTGACTAACCACAAAAAGCTGCTGTCTGACTCAGACTGGAAGGCATGTTTTACTGGAAACAGTGCATTCCGCTGCAGAGTTGAATTTGAAAATTAATTGCTACAAAGCTGCGGCTTGGCACCATCATGGGAAATTTGCACTTATGAACTGGAGGTGATTTGTCCGCATGGTCCACAGGACACATCAAGTTTCACACGGTGCCGTATTACTCTGGGTTATGGCTTTTTAAGAACTGTAGAGTAGTATGTAAAACGCAGGGGCAAAGCGATTTTTCACCGTCACAGTATGAAATTGTCACAATAGAATCCCCACATTGTAAATCCAGTTTAACCAATATAATGAATCTAAAGCAAAAAATCGACTAGTCAGGCCTTGCATAGAATTAAACTATTTCTGTTAATACATTTACTCGACCGCAGGACATTCTGCAGTGAGGTGGGCACACACAAACATAAAACCACAAATGTAGTTGTAGTTGCAGTTGCATGCTTTAACCCGCACCGCTTATATTGATCTTCATCCTTCTTCTGGGTCATCTGCCGTCACATTGAGAGCGACTGGAGGACTGATTGACATTAATGGGCTGGGAGATCATTAGGAGAGGAGCAGGCAGGAGTTTTTGCAGAGTTGCAAGCCGGATATTTTGTCATCAATTAAGGCAACCCTTTGATGCTACTCGTATCCTTTTGGCACCTGCTCATTTATTGTGGTTTATCTCTTCTCATTTGCCAACAATTCACCCTTGCAACATACAATTCAGGTCATTTGCCTGCAAGTGATGCGCCAAACCCAGACATGATGAAAAATGTAAGGTTGACACAACACCAGAGAACAATAATGGCAGGGGGGGGAAATGTGTTTTTGCTAAGAGGAAGAAGCTTTGGTTATTTGCGTGACAAAAGCGCCTTTCAAATGAAGTAATTAAAGTCACAAATTATCTAAATGGGACCATTAGCTCCCGTGCATACTAAAAAATTGACAGAGAAAGGTAGAGGAGAATTACAGAGAAAACAGAAATCACAGAGAGATCAAAGATGAACAAACAGTATGCCATCTGCCTGTTGGATCATAGGTCTGTGTATCAACATTCTGCATTCGACTTCCAGCAAAGGCATGAATTAATAGTCCTCAATTTCAAGATCCATGGGAAAAATACCCAGTCTACATGTGTGTATAAGATCTCCATCCTCGCCAACCCATTTCTGCCCAAGGGGATCATAAAATGCTCATTAATTCCTTAAATTAGCTTAAATGCCCTTATTGAACGCCACCTTCATGATTATTTTTTTGCTTATTAACTATTCCCTAAGTGGACTGCTTAGGGTCCTGTCAGGTCAAAGAACTAGTGTGTGTGTGTGTGTGTGTGTGCTTGCGTGTGCGTGTGTGTGCATGCACGTGTGTGTGCATGTACGTGTGTGTGCTAGTGGAATGGAGAAGCTAGTGCAGAGGTAGACCTTCACCCCCACTCCAACACACACACGCATGCACACACGCACGCACACACACACACACACACACACACACATACCCTTGTCTCTCTCGCCATGCGCAGGGGCCTATCGCAGTTGCCTTGGTGACGCTGGCTGCCAGCCGATAGGAAAGGAGGCTGGCAAATGGAAAATGTCAATTACTGCTGAAGATATGTAGATCTGTGTGAGAGGCTGCCGCAGAGAGAAAGAGCAGGGAAAAAGACGGGGCGAGGGGGGGTGGGGGGTGGGGGGGAATCGTGTGGGAAGAAAAACCAAATAAAAAGTAGGTGTTAACTGCAGACGGAGACAAGGATGGAAAGAGATGGAGCGAGGAGGAGAGAGGCTGACGACCAAAGACAGCACGGGGTTACCGACGACCGTCAAAAAAGGCAGGGGGGGGTGAAGGGATCGAGAGGACGGGCGGGGTGGGGGGGGGGCGGGTCGAGGTGCTCGGGCGTACAGCGAGAGGGTGTTGCTGCACGAGATGAGAGGCTGAACCGAGGCGCCGAGTGCTGACAGAGAACGTCTGTCCACATCTATTATAACACCTTTCCCTTTCTGAGGCAGAGTGGAGCCGCTTCGCTCCTGTTCATTATTCCACTCTTTCACTCTCTCCCAGGCTATCTCCCATCCACAACCTTCAGCACCGGTCTCTGCCTCTAACTGGCAATTTGATTAAGTCTGGGAGATAAGGTCGCATGGGAGAGGAGAGCAGAGCAAAGGAGGAGGGGGGTGGGTGGGGGGGTGCTGGTGCAGCAATGGAGGGGAGCTATAT
>CAESWR010000369.1:691565-703093 GCA_903171835.1 Mullus surmuletus
GTGTATGTGGAGTGAGCACGTCCTATCTGAGTGGGTCACTGGCCCTAAGTTGCATTAATGTGTCCCTACCCCCATGCCAATTTTGCATCAGAGGTCTCTTGACCCTCGCACTCCTCAGACACATAATTGTCCATTTGGGGGTTAGCAGCTAGCATTACTGGGGAGCACAGAGACACTGAGTTGGGTTATATTCCCATAAGACTGGGACACGAGGCCCTTCTATACATATATTACCCCCTTTGTGTCTGAGAGGACTCATGTGGGGCTTGTCTACGCCCTGAGTGTGTGTGCACTGCACGCATAAATGCACAGACACACACGTCAGGAGGCATAATGCAAAAACATACGTATAGACACTATCCTGTACACACACACACACACAAGCTCCTATAGCAGTGTTACTACAGAGACATATAAGCGCAGACAAATTATTCGCACACATACAGATATGACAGTTATAATGGAACCTACACAGCAGTCTGACAGTGACTGACACTGATAAGGTCTGAAGGGAGATGTCACACCTTTGCTGTCACACTGCAGCTACACACAAACATTTCTGGCCTCCAGACTTCGGTACAGTCTCTGATCTGCTCTGTGAAGTCAGAACCTCTGCACTTTGTATTTTAAGCTGTCATTTCACATCTGGTCTCAAGGAGAAAAGTAAAATGTGAGTTTTACGGTAATAAGAAGACCACACACATTGGTCTGCTGCAAGGAGTCGCTGCTCCTTTTCACAGCAATGTTTTAACTCAAGCTTGATCACATCATGACTAGAAAGTTCATCAGTATGAAAGCTATGAAATGGCTGTAAGGGTGCACAGTACACGGAAATAATACAATTGTGGTCCCAAAATGGGTGCAGAACAGATGCGTCCTGCTTCAAAATGCAGCGCAAATGGGACAGTCAGTGCAAATTACTGAGTCACAGTTGCAAACGCTGGTGTGCTGCTGCAAAACCATGCAATTGTTTGGCCTATTCACTCCCCTTCCTGCACAATGATTTTTGTGCAATCTATTGTTGCTGAAAAATGCATTTGTTGGTATTGTGCTTCTAAAATATCCACACATATGCATCCGTGTTTCAGCACCATACAATACCGTCATTAACTGTGTTTTTTTCCTTAGTCATTTTTTGCTTTGTTGCTCACATTCTTATTTGAAATACGTGATTGCTGCAAGCAATTTAATTTGTTTCAGGAGACAAAAATGCAATGATGTTCATCGTTAAGTAAAACTCCGCAAAGGAACCACAGACCACATCAATAAGTCAGGGTTTCAAAAATGGATCTGAAATAGAGGCAATTACAGTCATATTTCATCGTAAGATTCACTGCTACAATTTCATTAATAGTCGTAGGTGGAACTTTAGCTCACCGCTTCAAATATTCTCCGCAGTAGATGAAAAAGAAAAAATCTGTTGAAGTATCTTTAAGGCAACAATTTCATCGAAATCAAAGGTTTCAAGTGTAATAGGAAAAAAAAGAAGAAGACTTGTGCTGTAGATCTTCAGTTTTATGGAGTCCTTCTAATAGACACATATTGTCAGTAAGAGCTTAAATTGCCATCAAGTATTAGGGCCGGGCTCTTATCAACATATCATTTGATCATGAGTGTGCAAAGACCCTGAGAGAGAACCTTAATGAACATCAGCACAAGGTACACTCACATCAAACACAGGGTAAATCGCTCTGTCCTTTTCACTTCCTCCAACACACACACACATAGGTAGTACACACACACACTGCACATTACACACAAATATCAATAAACAGCTGACATTGCTCTCTGTTGACCCACTTCCGATGGTATCATCTTCAAAGAGAGCAATAAAAGACATGGAGAGGAAGGAGAAAAGGGACGAGAAGGGATTAAATTGAAGAAAAGGGAGTAATTGGCCGGTGTTTCTTTATCTGAGGGGGTGTGAGGCGCCGCTGCCGTGTAGGTAGGTATAGGTTGGGTTGCCTGGAGGCAGAAAAGCTCCCCATTCATTTACAATTTACAGGCTGCTGCTGTTTGAAGCCAGCCACTCGTCTTCATTTGGGATTCACACACGCCTGCCTGTGGCAGATGGCTATTTCATCATCATCACACACACATGCAGGAGCACGCACACATGCATGAACACAAACACACACACACACACACACACACACACACGCACGCACACACACACACACACACACACATGGTGAGCAGGCTGAGGTAGTCAGGTGGCATCTGTATGTGAGTAAGTGTATTTATGTGTGCATTTGCGTATGGATATGTGTGTCTGTGTTGGTGGATTGGGGATTCCAGAGTATCATTATTTCAGCATAATTGGCTGACAAGAGCATTTGGAGCTAATTGGTTGGCTGACAGTGTAAACCCTAGGGCTTATGGGTATTGTAGTACTGATAATGCAGACATTCTGCTTGGTCACACAGCCTGACTGAGACGATTATCTGAATGCTTCATTTAACACTTGGCTTTTTTTAGTGTCTTTTGTGAGCAAGTGAATTGGAAGTTGATTTGGGTTCTTCAGATGTCTCACCACCAGGATCGTCCTTGGTTCCATTGTCGCAGCTTAACAGATTAGAAAAACAATAAACCCGAATGTTTGTCTGGTCTGGTGATCTTTGCTGTTGTGGTGCCGGAAGAAATTCATTTAGATTTTCTCAAGAAAGCGAGATCCACTTTATTTTCGCCACACTGAAATCCCAAAATGGGTGATATATTAGTTTTTACAAGGTGGCAGGTGAGCTGCAAACATAAACTTTACTCTCATAAATACCACTGAGAGATTTAAGGATTTGATATGACAGCTGATTACCTTTCAAAAATAAATCTTTGTTCTGTCTCTGTCATTTGATGTGGGCTTGATGGGTAAAGTGAGATCTGTCTGATAGTGAGCGAGCGCAGCAGGTCTGGGTCAACAGTAGCGCAAAGCTGTGCTCAGAAATCAAAGTAAAGAAAGTCATGAATTGAAATTGTGCCCCCGAGGCACAACTTCAACTTTGGCAGAGCAGCAGAGACTGTATGAGAGATGCTGCCACCTACAGCAAATTTACCAAGCATGTGTCTGCTGATGAATTCAGGCTCAGCACAGACCGGCGAGAGGAAAGAGCCTCTGGCAAATACGAACAGAGGTTCCCAAATCTGCTGCAATAAACCTCAATCATACGCTACTTAGGCTGGCTGTCAGTCAGTCAAAACAGAAGCGTGAATCACCGGATTAAAAGGGAAAATAGAGTTGAACAAGGTGAAATTGGAAGAGTCACTTATTTAGTAGGTCGTTCCACATAAAATCCTAGCAATTGTAAAATTCCCCTCACCTCACATCTATCATGCAGGATTATAGCACTCCAAGAGGAGATGTAGGGCTAATTCTGTGGATGTGAATGTAAGGGGAGACTAAATCTGACAATAGAATTCTGCAAAAACCAGCCAGTGCTTTTTTTCAACCTAAGAGAAACATTTCACTTTTACCGACCTAACACCATTTGTGTTATCCTCTCACATTCGGAAATGCTTATGTATCACCAGACAGCAAAAGGGATAAAAACTTGACAGGAAGCATGCGTGCACATGTGCCCATGTGCCAAGGTGGCCGATAAATAATATCCCTCCAACTTCCAACGTGTGATATTACCTCGGGGGTGAAACAAAAGGACAAAGCAGACACGGGCCGGCGCGAAAGGTCATGGGTAAAGCAAGGAGGGAGAAGCACAGGGAAAAGGTCGACTGGCACCAGCAAAAATTAAACGTGAACAAAATAAGGCGGGGTGGAAGTTGGGAACAGCGTGTTCTCTTGCCTCGGCGGAGGGAACAGTGGGTCGCTGGTGGCTGATGAAAAGAAGTTGACGAGGGCCCGGTGACAGCCTGTAATGAAGGAGCGAAGCTACCGTGCAGTTTTTTCTCTTTAAAACCCGGCCCATGTCTGCGTGTTCAAGTACTTTAAAAGGGAATGAGAGCGACTGAGTGTATGAAGAAACAGGGCGAGGAGCGATAGATGGATTGTGACGCGCCGCCATGGCAGACACAATAACCGCTGTCTCCTGCAACAAAACATCGCAATACAAACGATAATCCAATGGATACACACAGGGCGCTAATGACATTAAATCATAAACACACCCTCTAAATAATCTATCACCTTCATGTTACTCACACGCACGCAACGATTTAAGTGCGAACTCGAGAACATGATTTACATCATTATGATTATGACTGTCATAATTACGAGCGCAGTTATCGCTCTCATTATTAATAGCAATGACACTATTATTAGCCTGTCTGCTGCCGCGCTACTTAGTGCGCGGGCTAATTACTGTGTTTGACTGTCCGGGCATGTTTCCGGTCCGCGGCTCCAAGGTCAGAAACCTTCTCCTCTCATGGAGGAGTTCTCACACTTACTTAATTCTGCCACTCATAATCTCTTTTAATCTTGTGAATGGTGGCGAAAGTGCTAATTCTCTCTTGCGCAATTTATTAGTGTGTGTTTGTGTTACCGAGACCCAGTAGTGCATTACTGTCACGGATAATCCAATTAGTGTGCATGTATTTAGGCGGGCCTAAGGGGGAGCAGGTAAAGGAGGCAGCATATGAACACCCCCAGCAACCCCCCCACCCCCACCCCAAACACACACACACACCCCCTGCTGTGGCAAGAGCGCATTAGGGAGACTCCTTCCTGCGGCTGGTGTCCTTTTATCACTGCCGTGATGGCCCAAAAATTGGTGTGTGATCACAGGAGGGGTACGGTGGAAATACGGAGCATCCTCCTGTGTGTGCGTGTGTGTGCGTGCGCGTGTGTCTGCATTTGTGTGTGTTGTTTACACAGTTGAGGTGGTGGGATGATGAGGTCCTCGTAGGGCAACCCAATTTCACAGACCATAGACCTGAGAGGGCTTTGGTGCCTGTGCACACGCGCTGTCCTTCCGAACACACACTCCCACAGACACACACTTGGCCAATCCTGCTTTTTTTTGGTTCACCACAGTCGCAAAAGAACTGATAATGTGATTAGATATTGGATTTATAGTGCAAAAACAGACAATGACAACAAACAACCAGACAAGAGATATGCTGAACTGCCTCCACTTGGAAGAGTGACTAAAACTTCCCATAAAACTCTTTATTGAGGTATTCGTTAAAGGTTGATTATTTTTGCTTTTTGTCTCTCTCGGGTACATTGTTACAGTTTATAGATTGTTTAACAGAATTTCACAGAAAGGCTGTGTCAGTAATCTACTTGCCCAAAGCCTAATTTCATTCGCCCCATTATAAAGGGCTTAATGTTGTTTATGAAATACCAAGAAAGACTGTGACAATAACCTCCCTATAGAGTTGCCTGCTCTGGAGGAAACAAGTGTTTAATTCTTGCACCATCATTATATAGTGGATTTACAGCCTCATATTGCATTTTATTTGCCCCAGGGAAGCGGGTAAGCCTGATTGATGAACCCTGACATGCAAATTTCATTTTTTAAAAGAGGCATGAAATTTTATGTCACTAACCTTTAAAAAAAGGTAAAATTACCCTAAAATGCCTCCAGGAATACAAAGTTAATAGCAAAAAATTAGATGACAAAAGTATGGGTAAATTTGTGTCAGACAAAATACATTTCTCCCAATCACATCCTCTGGAGTGCTTCCTCATTCATCACTTTTCAGATATATCCTCACTTATATTCTACATAAACACTGCTTAAATTAAAAACAAAGCAGTGGGCTCCAAATATGAGCACACACACACACACACAAACACAGGAAAAGACAGGAACCAGCGGACCAGATTTCAAGACTTATGTCGAAGATCATCAGTTTTAAAACAGCATTACCTAAAAAAACTCCCATGTGCATTATGATCTTTGCAGCGCGAGTCTCTAAATCAAGTGGCAGTTATATTAAACTCCTATTCACTGATTACTCACAAGGACACAGATTGTTTGCAGCACTTATGACACCAATTACAACAGAGAGGCCTTAATTAAAGATGGCAGGAATCATCCACAGGGGACAAAAACAACAGGCCGTCTGACATTACCTACTAAAAGCGCACGTCTCTCATCTCGCTAATTATGATCTGTCAGCATAAAGTGTTGAGTCTTAATTCAATGAGTTGGGGGGTCGGGGTTATATTTTGGTATTGTATGTTGGCAAACATGTTTATTTTGTTAGCTTTTTTAAGTAAAGTAAGATAAAAAAAACTAAAAATTAGATTTCTCAATAAAGTGGCAGTGACTGTTGTGTTTAAACAATGATCTAACAATGTTATAGTATTTATATTTTTCATTAAATTCAAGAAATCAGGTTAAGGAGACATCCAACCTGCAGCTAGAGAAGGCTGAATGTTTACATTGGAGGGGAGGCTAACAGCACTGTATATGCGTTTAAATGTGTTTCTCTGCTGCTTTTCCAAAAGACTGAACATAAAAGCAGCTATTAGACAAATCTGTGCCCTAAAGTGGGGTTTTCTCTGGTTGATTGCACAGTTTCAAACAACAACCACAAAAAAAGAACCGACAAATGCAGGACTGCGGAAGCTGTTCCTCAAAACTTTTACTAAATTCACAGCATTCACTTTTTTCAGACAAACACATGATAAGGCATTAGCACTCACTGGCTCTACTCATTTGCCACCATGAATCTTGGTTTCACACTGACAGGGTGAGTAAACACACCCCTCGAGACGGCGATGAGGCAGATGGTTTGAAAAGCGATGGAGGCCGAGATCCCTCCGACACTTTTCTTTTAAACAGGAGGTGTCAGAAATGTTTCCACAGGGATAACTTGGCTTGGTGGCGGCCAAGTGTTCACTGTGGTTTTCCAGCCCTCCAAGTTGGATCCTCACCAAATGTTGGAGAGTTCACCCGCTAACAAAGACAGGCTGGGATGAGCCCGTGTGAGACAGGTTAATCAAGAATCCTTGTGATCTCCTCACAGCCAGCATCCAATTTTATCAATCAGAGCCATTGTTCTGGTCGCTCCACAAACACCAGGTTAAGATCTACACTTTGCTAGAGTGTGAGAGCAGACTGGCTCATGTGTGCTTGTGTGTGTGCTGGATTGCGATGTGTATTTGTACTGTCCAGACCAGTGCACTCGGCAGCTTGAACTTCCGAAATCATTATTGTACATTTTCATACTCAATTAACTTAATTAAATCAGTTCTTTCCAGCCACTCTTGAACTCCTTGAAAAGACAATGGGGCTGCCAAATGAAGAATTTTTTGGCAATTTTCTGACACTTAAAACCATAAAATAATTCTGACAATCTGTAGACGACTCACTGTTCCACAAGCTCTCACACAGTGGCTCTGTGATGTTTATGAGGCAAGAAACCTGAAATACAGCAAGAAGCGTATTTTTCCTATTACCACGAAACAGATTTATGAACATTTATGTGCCAGGCAATTTCTTTCTCCGTAGGCAATCGCCTTTGTGTCATGTATACAAATGTCAATGAAAATGATTGAATGGGGTCAATTTATGTGGTTTAAAACCAAAGAACCTCTCCGTGTCACTGCAGACTGCATTTTCAATATTGTCAAATATTAAACCAATTTTTAAAAAATGTATTAGGTTTTTGCACTAATGACACAGACAGCATATTCACACAGACAAAATGTGAAAGAATGCGCTGCAGACTTTGCCGTTTCCTCCCTCTGATGATGAAAAACACAATGAAAGAGGGGTCAAGCTGTTTCTTGGCAGGCTCAAGCTATTTCAAAAATCCATTAGTGACTCAATGCTGCATCATTATCACTAGCTGCTTAAGCATACAATGTCTCGGCTTTGACTTTTTGTCATCTTGGCATTTTCTTCAAAAGGTGAGCCTCATTTTACCACATGAAATAGGGAAGAAAGAGAAAGCGGAGAAAATGGTGGCGGAGGCACTTTGAAAGCAGTTTCTATGCTTCTGCCAAAAAGACATGTAGTCCTTCCATTTGCAATCATGTTGTCTTTGTGGCAGGACACATCAAGGAGCCTTGGAGTATTACCCAAGAATAATACATCGGTGTCTGGAATGCTGTAATCAATGGCCCATTTTTTGACAAGTCAGAAATAGTCGGATTCCAGGAGCTTGAGATTTTTGTCATTTAAAGGAGCCGCACTCATCTCAGAGAAAGCCTGTTGCTATTTGAACTCAACAGCCTCCAGGGCCTTTTGTGTGGACCTTAGGAAGAATAGCTGATGTGTTTGGCATCACCTTAATGGGGACCTGAATAAAGTAATAAACATTCTAAGCTAAATAAGAGCCTTCACCTTGCTGACCAAAAGAGCAATATGAACAAGGGGCCCATCATTATAATTCTTATTAATAACTTACACTGTCTTATCTCAGATGTCAGACATCTTTTAGAGCGTACAACAGTTATTGGGAATGCTGAAGTTCAGTCAACTCCCACTTCGCACATCTCGCTTTACAAAGATAAGACAAGATGGTCCCGATCGCAGCCACAATCATGAACGCTAACCTGGAAGACGTGTAATCCCGGGGAAAGAACTTGTGATCTGTCAAATTGGGTAAAATGTTTCTAACAGGCCCAGTGCCTAAGCAATTTTTCATTGCAGCTCTACTGAGAACATGGAATTTGTTTTCCCGCTAAACCCACAGAACTGACGCAAAGAGATAAAAGAAGAGAAAAAAAAGAAAGCGAGGTTTAGCAAGTCTGACTCCACTTTTAAGATGGAATCAGACAAGAAACCACAAGAGACATCGACGATTCCTGCACGTGCACATTTAATTTTTTCACCCACACTCTCTTAAAGCTACAGATTAGATTTCTAGTTTGACACTCAAATTTCAGTGATAATTCTCGGGTTGTGCAGATTTAGAGCCACATATGACCAACCCAGGAGGGAACCAGACTGAGCTTGGGGGGGGAGGTTTGTACAAGCATTCATGTATTATAGCCCTTGTTGGAGCTATTTGTTCTGTGAGAGTAAAGGCTTATTAAAGGTGTGCCAGGCTCCCCCAGGATCAAGTGAGATCGGTGTTGCGAGGGGCTAACACACACAAAAAAAACCCAGAGAAGATAAAGGCGACTTATTCTCACATACAAAGGCGGCGATATCAAACATGCGTACAGACACACATCACCCCGCGGCACCGTCTAATCACACAGCCTCAGTGCGCATCGCTGTGCGGTCGTCTCAGAGCGGCCTCCATGCTGCGCGCACAGTTCCCCGGTGAATGCCAAGCCGGCGTGCACGCGTGTCTTGATCACAGCGAGTGGCTTCTGTCGCACGCGGGGATCGGTAGCCATCAAGAAGCGCGGTAGCGCGGGTCAGGTGGAAACAAATAAGTGTGCAGAGGCGGACAACTGCGGCCAGGGAGAGAAAGAGACTGAGGGGGAGTGAGGAGGGAGTGAGCAGAAACAAAGAGGAAAAAACTTGCCAAATGAACAAACAGCTTTCTGTGAAAAATTGAGGTGCCACTTATGTGGAAAAAAATTACAGTAACCACTTCAACAAGACATTATTATTCTGGAAAAAAATAAGAATAATGGCAGATTCGCTTTCGGCCCGTGGATGATCTTCTGTGTCCACTCCTGAGGATGCAGACACGCTCCCACACACCCACACACACACACACAATGTTACAACCTCATTTCACTGTCCTTTGACACAAAATGGGATTTTTGTGTTTGAGTAGAGGGGGTTCGATGGCGACAGAGGGACACATCAAGAGGTGAAGGCTTTATAATCGCTGATGCCAGATTGGATGTCAGCTGCAGCATAAGTGACTATCTATCACCGGGGCGCTGCACGTGGAGAGGCCTCTTTGTAGACGGCCAGACTTCAGTCGGTGCAGAGGAAGCCGCCTCCCTCTGGCACCACTCCACTGCCCCGTGGGGGGGCTTCGCCACGCAGCCACACAGAGGCCGGCATTCATGCATATATGCACATGGAGAACACACACACACACGATACTCACCCGCGTGGTTGTAAACATTCGTGCACACACAGCCACAGAGAACTGTTTAAAAACATACACGCATTCTCTCATTTGCATTGCATCTCACACACACACACCTCTTGCCTTGCAAAGCACATCACAGACAAAGCCTTGGGCCTCCTCTAAGCCCTTACACACACATGCACACACCGCAATTTGGGGGGCAGGGGGTTCTACTGGTGTAGCCACTCACACCGCCAGTGGCCATCGGCTTTAAGGTAGCTCAAGATATGAGCAGCGTAAAAATTTCTGTAAAATACTCACCTATTTCTAAAATCTTCCTTATTAGTGTGCATGTGTTTGACTTCAAGGGGAGTGAGAGAGGAAAAAAAAGAAAAGAGGCATCATGCTGCACAAGAAAAGCAGGCAAAACCGTGTTTGTTTTCATCCCCGAGATCCTTCGCTAAACCATGCATGTAATTTGCACCACGGACCCCATTTGTACTTTTCTCTGTGTGTGTTTGATTACAATTCATAACCCCTCTCTTGCAAATGTCCAAATTTGTGCATGGTGGGTGAGTGTGTGTGTACGTGTGCGATGTCCTACGACAGTGGCGGCTGCGGCAGATGCTAATCTGCGCTGAGAGTCGTTATCTGTGTTTCCTGGGCCATTAGACTAATGCTAAGGGATAACACAGGGAAGTAGATGGGACCTGACGCTAACAGGGGCTAATCATCAGGACCACTTCTCACTGTGAGTTCAGCAATGACACTAAATATCCCTCAGAGGCAGGAACCTCTGGCACTGCAATCAGATAATTACAGGAGCCTGGAGCATTTTATTAATAAAATTTCAATAAATTGTCTCAAATATTTGAACTAACCTTGGTGTGTGGGATTTGATTTGACACTTGAGTGGCCTCAGTAGTGCTAACATTCCTTTTGTCAGTGTTATTAATTATTAATATTCTCAAATATTCAGAAGTGTAAGTATTTCTCTGGCCAATATTCAGTCTGAGTAAGCATAGAATTAATAAAATAAAATAGATTCGGAGGGGGAAAAAAAATCTTCAAGGATGTCATGAAAATTGCTACAAGCCTGCTGAAAGAGAGACAGCTACCTTCCTCAATTTTCTCCTCTAAATTTCCCCTAGCAACAAAGACCTCAGAATATTCCCAGCATGCCTTGTTGGAGCTTTCTCTCTGCCAGGCATTGGCACAGCGGGACGTCTCTAATCTGCATATCACCTGATCTGACCAATGAATCGCTTCCTGTTTAATCATTTCATTTGACCTAGCAACCAAAAAACACCCAGCGAGCCTTTGACTTGCAAACAGTAAAAATAGAATACATCCCCAGGACCTCTGAAGATCAAATGTTGAAGAAAGCACTAACGAGGCAGGTTTCTGGGCCGTTTTTACTTTTTAATGAGCCGCTACCCAATGCGTGACCCCAGCGCCACGTGAAGCGGCGAGGTCACGCTCTCATTGGGTAGTAGCTATTGAATGTGCACCTACGGATTCATCAAGGCAACAACTCAATATCACCCAGTCACAGGTACATATTTACCTGGGGTTAATTCATTCTCTATTCCTCTTGAGAAATAAACAAGATTGCATAGTAAAATACGAAAGGTGGGGGG
>CAESWR010000369.1:714653-727380 GCA_903171835.1 Mullus surmuletus
CCCCCGCCCTCACTGAGCTCGTCTTAATTAGAAGCCAAGTCATCTCGTGGCAACATGTTCGTCAATCTCACTCCATGCAGCCTAGTACTAATTAACCGCTTTAAATGAGAGTGTGCAGTGGGGTGACACGGTGTGCAGGCCTGAGCCCCTCCCCTCATACATTAAAAAAAAAAAGCAACAACCACTCCCTTATCATCACTATCTCCCAACTCTCCCCCGATTGTTGACTCGTCCATCACTTCATCTCTCCCACCCTCTCCTCTGTCCTCCAACACCATTACTGATTTATTTGATTATAATCATTGACCCATAGCCTCTTCGCCCTGCCAACTGGCGCACACACACACCCACACACACACGCCGCACCATCCCTGCCTCCAGCCTGTGCCCACATGGCTCATTGGCAGTGGCGCCGTCGCTCGTTTCACAACACGGGGCATTATCGTGTGCCACTCTGCAGAGACGGATTATACTAAATATGTAAATGAGTGCAATGTTGAAAGTGTCAGCGGGGAGGGGAAAGGGGAGAGAGCTGCTGCCGGCTGCATGCTGATGCCACGGCATCCGATGTTGGTGAGGAGTGAGAAATGCCGATTTCTGAAGACGAGTCATCTTGGAATCAGACCGAACCAACAGCCGTGGGATAAACGATGGGTTCAAATAACGATCAAATCAAATTTCCATAAAACAGAATAACAAAATCAGAGTGGAAATCGCATTTCATAGGTAATTTATTTATTTTGCAACATGAAAGAATGCAGAAATAACATCTCTGCCTGCACCAGTCACTCGCCTGATTCTACGCATGAAAAAGATCTGCAGCCTTGATGGAGGACATGATGTAGACAAAATGCTGCAATCAGTCCCAGCGGAGGAGGACTTAGGAGTGTTTGGAGAATAGATGATGCTCAGTTAATATGAGATGGGAAAGCAGATTCCCCCACAAGTCTGCTGGTTCAGTCAGTGAGGAATCATGGGAGGTCCAAGGTTGAAGCAGGAGCTTTTGGTTCTTCCAACCTGCCTCGGGGGTCTCCCCCTCCACGTCTCTCCTGCCGCCCAATTACAGCAGAGAATGATGAAGCACTTTGTGGTAGCCCGGCTACAGAGCTGCGGGCTTCACGCCGAGCCCTCATCAATATTTCAGATCTTTTCCTTTACACTGTATTTACCTTTATCTGGATGATGATAGGTCGCACCAGGCCCCCAGCCTCCCTTCTCTCAGGCGGGGGATTGTTTGAGAAAACGAGCTGTTAGTTACCTGAGCGGGAGCCACAGCCGTGTGGCACAGATGGCGTTTCACTGCAAGTGTGTGTTTTTTGTATGTTTAGAAGGAGGCTACGTCTTCTCACGCTGAGCTTGAATTTAGAGACGGGTCGTAATCCGTCCAATATGTCCATCTCTGGGGAGTCTGCCGCCTCAGAAAGCCCCCTCAGGCTGTCATCTTTGGATTCCATCAGCTTGGCTTGTTTTATAAATCTTACTTTGTTCTCCCTCTATCTTGGTCTCTTTCATATGATGCTTGTCATTCCCCTCTCTTACTTTCATTAAAGAGGTGATTTCAATTCATCTGTTTCTAATAAAAACAATTTGACATGAAAAGGAAGCCAGAAAGATCTTATATTTACCCTCAAGTCCATATTTTCCTTCTTCATACATAAATCCATGTTTCCCATCACTGGTTGGGCTTAGCTCCACATGAAATATCATCATCCACCAAATTTGGACATCTTATCATCTCCTATTTGAAATGCAACAGACTGCACTCAACCATTGGCCACACCATGCATATCATCCTGTGTAGCAAATCTACTAAATTCAGTAGTTGGCTGTGGCTTGTTGTTCAATTTTCACCATACCCCCCCCAAAAAAAGGATCCAAGAAAGAGTTAGTAAGTAAGAAAGAGAAAGTTGTAAATAAATCAGATTTGATCTGACTGACTTTTACAAGTGAGAGTAAAGAATCGATTTTAAAAGAAGGTATATCAAACAGAGTGAGTTGATTCAAACTTGTTAAACCACGATTACACTTATATTATACTATGATTGTTATCATTATATTATCATTATACTGTTATTACACTGTTATTATAGCAATCCTATATTCAGGGTGATGCTACCCTGGCCAAGACACACACATAGACTCACCCCACAACACCCCACGCTTATATCGCTCTCTTAAACGCCCCCCCCCCCTCCGAACTCTCCATCACACATTGCAGTGGTCGTTTTTCGCAGCAGGTAGCTCATTCCGCTTTTATCCCGAAGTAATATTGGCCTTATCGCTCGCGCCACCGCATCCATGCCGAGACTCAGTGAGCCACGGCATGGGGGTGGGGGCAAACCGGGCAGGTGGAATGTCAGTTTGGTGGAACTGATTGCGCTCTGCAGCCACAGAGCTGTTGCTCCATTATACACACGTACACACACAAACACACACACACACACACACAGGCACGCACAGAGACCAGAGAGAGAGAGAGAGAGAGAGAGGGAGAGAGACAACCTCAGGTCCTGCTCACTCCAGCCCCTTCTCAGACCACCAATATTGCTACTGATATTGCTGTGGTGTTACATCACTCACATACACACACGCATGCACACACACACACACACACACAGGTCTTCATCGCCTTAGATGCAGTTACTGCTATCCAGTGTTCTGAAGGCTCCCAGCTTTTGCTATTTGGAAGGTATTTTTTACACACACATACACAAACACAGACCGACAGACAGACAGACAGACAGACAGACAGACACAAACACACACACACACACACAGTGGGGGGCAGGGAAAAGCTGTTTCACATTTCACCCACCTCTCTCCCTCTACGACTATTTTCATTTCTCTCATCCACATTTTCTCATTCCGCTCCTCAATTACAACTGAGACCCAGGGCTCCCCTTGTGCCCCCTTTGCTCCCCACCCCACCCCCCCACCCCCCCCACCAGAGAGCGAGAGAGAGGGTCCCTGGCTCACGGTAAACAAGGTGCACATGTCAAAAAATGCTGCTGCTCGGTAACGTGGTTCGCTGCCACATTGTGTCGCCGCACGTTTGGGTCTGCAGTCGCCTCATAAAAAAACAATTGCAGGTGCAAATACACACAGGCAGGCGAAAACACAATGCTGTGGGTGGGGGTTGGGGGGCGGGGGGGGGTCTGCTTTACAGTATTGAAAGCTTAAATGGCATTAATAGGTTGGTTCTGCACACACAATGAATTCAAATTGCTTGCCATGCTCCACATCCAGCTCCACGCCTCCGACTTTAGCATTCCCATCAAACCGGGGGCATTTCCCCTGATGCTGCTCTGTACTGTCTTAATGAAGATATATGGCACAGGTACAGTGATGACATTTTCACGGGCAGCAGACGGCTTCCATCTGTCCTGAGGCACGGGTTCATACCACGGCTGTCTGCTCCATGATTTGGCAAGTCCACGGTTTTTGTGGACATGGCCGGGTTACAGGTAGTGAAGAATCCTGGGAAATTACTTGGCCGCTCTTGCATGGAAAACTGCCAGTGGGACATGAAGGTTTTAATGTTATTGTGTTCCGGCATTGAGGGATTATTGCCCGCTTTGGTTTGTATAATAAAAGAGCTTTTAGAAGATAATTCCACTTTATTACAACTTTGAGCACTTCATCCATTGATGGACAATGTGGAGAGAGTCTTGAGTGTCTCCAAGATTATAAGGTATACAAGTATAATTCCTTCACCCTTTCTGAGCCACATCTCTCTTAAAAATGAAGTAGATGTACTGCTACTAAAGTAGTGTGAATCATGATCTGAAATGGTATTTTTTTATGACTCAGATACTTTTACTAACTTAAAAGAAATAGTTTACCTTAAATGAAATGAAAACTGCCATAACATGCTTCCTTCAAACAAATACCCAGCACAAAATTATCCCAGAATTCTGATTTTCTAAAAATCTATTTACAGCGCTAAATTAATGTTCCTTTAGCACTATAATTCCATTTTATTAACAGGTTTTTACTTTCTGTTTATAGGAGCAACACTCTTAATACTGTGTGGTTTTAATCATCATGGTGACAATAAAAGCACCTTTGACTTTTATGCGAAAATGGCCTGACATTTCACGTGATTTATTACCTCAGTAAATAGTTTCCTGGTGAGTTCATGACATCACTCGCTTGTATCAACTCCTCAACAGGGATCACTTTGTAAATGATGGCCTCATTTAGACTAGAATAGAAAAAGCAGAATATGTATGACTCTCCACTGCTCTCCAGACCCAAACTCTCTTTCAAAGGTGGTCACCAAGGTGGTTACGGCAAAGATGTGAGGGCTCCCAAATCCGGAGCTGGAGCCATTGGCTGACGCTGTAATTGCTATTTACTCTTATTTTAAGGTTTAATTAATTAGTCTAATCTGGGGTTAGTAAAGAGTAGTGATTTAGGAGTTCTTTTGGACGGTTGTGAGTTCCATATCATTATCAGCCGTGTATTCCGGGATAAATATGGACAATTTTATTCATGAACAAAACTGCATTTTAAGCATTTTGCTTTGTTTACTATTTCTCAACCTTTCTTGTTCCTTTTTCAATCCCGTCTCCTTTTTTTCTCATCCAGCTCCCCATGCTATACCCCTCCCTGTCTCCCTCTCTCCTAGTGTGCGTCTCTCTCGTGGCGGTTGTAGTTAGGAGGGTTGGGGCACTGCCTGGCTGATGGATGCGACTGAGCGCGTTGCCATGGTGCTACCTGGTGGGAAATGTTCTACAATGGGAGGCTAATGCCAGCAGCCTACCAATGGGAGTACAGAGGGAAAAGAGAAAGCGTGGTGTAGGAAGAGTGTGTGCTTGTCTGTGTGTGTGTGAGCGTGTGTGTATGTGTATGAGTGTGTGTTATGTGTATTTCTGTGGAGGGTTAGGCGTCTAATTTCACAAATACATAACACAGGCAAGCTCAAACAAACCCTCACAGGACTGCATTTGTCTGAGCGCACGCAGCCACACAGCAGACAGACACATGCGTGCACTTTCCATTTGGTAGAATTAAATCTCAGCGCTTTCAGAGACGGTGCAGTTGAATTATTTATGGCTGCCCGTCTCCGGGCCAAGCCGTAATAAAGTTACGGCCGAGACTAATTTGCAGTTTGATGAGGTGGGCTTTTAGCGGTGGATTCCGGGCCAACATTAAGTACATATTGTTTTTACAGATTTGATTACCTTTTTATTGTTATTGTTATTAATGCACTGGGTGTGTGCGTCGGATATATGGAGCACACTAGTCTTCCTTTGCTCTAGACAATACGGAAACCTGACCAGAGGAGAATAAGCAGTGTGCAGGGGACCATTAGACATACACTGGATGTAATCTTCTCACTTTAAAAATCCAATAAAGGTAGCAGCTCAACACCTTTTATGGCAACCTGGAGGCAATCTGCTTCTAAATACATAAGCCTCAGCTGTGAATCAGCTGTGATTTGGAGTTGAGCCATCTGCCTGTTTGCACACACACACACACACAAACATGCACGCACACAGACACACACACACACCCCTCCATAAGGGCCTATATAGAAATATCATGGCCAGGAAGCTGATGCCCACACTCGCGGATAGTACATTAAGGCTGGAGTGGGGAGCTTTACAGTAATGGGATGATGGTGTTGGGAATAACATATTTTGATTTGCGGTTTACTCCTGCTAAACAAAATTCTATTTTACACAATTTTCAAAGGAAGTCACTTTACCTGACAGGGACGGCACACTGTAAACCCTGCAGATAATTTGATGGAGTGCCTTGGCCTGTAAAATAAGGATTTTAACAGGCTATTAGAGGCTTAAAGGCTGTAAAAATTGTTGTGGCGATTAAAATACAGCAGAAAGTAGGGTTATACAGCACCTCGCGGACACTCAACATAACATCTCAGAGTGCTAAAACAAGGAAAAGACACAGTGCATTTGCCCTCCCATGAATACATGATAATCCTTTGATTAATGACATCCAGCATATTTAATGCTTAATACGTAGAACGGGAGCTGACAAGCCAAACAATTAGGTCAATTACCGGATGACAACTATGTTGTGCTGGGTTAATTACTGGAATCTTCTATGGTGGGACACATCCATTTGAGGCTCAATGGCACGTAACAAAGCGCACATGCAAATGAGCTCACCTATATTACAGGACACCGCCATGTTGGAATATGTGATCTGTGTTACGGATGAGGATCAGTGCGTGGGTGTGTGTGTTGATGTTGCTTTTCCATTTTCTACAGAGATAAAGGAACCATTTCTTTCTGGGTAATTTATCATTATTTCATAGGTGTGCAGGTTGGGGTTGAACGCATATATCTTTGCCCTTGCTGTCCATACGTGAATATATTGCCTCAAACTAAATATTTATAGAGAGAGCAGGAGAGTCGGAGGAGGTAATTTATGTGTGTATGTATTTCCAGTATTAGTTATATTAGTCTCTGGTGTGTAAAGCTGGCAGGACGAGAGCAGGGGAGAGCCAAGGTCCCGGGCCGAGCTCTCCGTCAGCCAGGGTCTGCTGTCATTTGGAGCATATTAATCAAAAGCGGGTCACTTGATCTGGTTGCAGCCACTCCACGGGACCCATCAAGGCATCACGCACTCTCTCCACCCCCACACTTTCCTGTGCAACATGTACACGCACATCCCTCGTGTGCTATATATAAACTTACAAAGAATAAAAAAAAAAAATTCTCAGACACGCTCCTCAAAGCTTTGAAAACAGGATGTACTCTTGCACGCCACTCAGCAAAGTTGGTGTGGGAGCAAAGTGGATGGCGGACATCATTTCCATATTCACTTAACAGTGTTGCTTCTCCTCTTTCTGCACTGTGGCGCTTTAATCAAAGCGGGCGGCGCTGCCACTGCTCCTAAATGGCCCTGGAGCGCCTTTGAAACGCACTGACACTGGTGTCGCGCTGAAAAGGACATGCTTTTATCCCCTTAAATAGCTTGTAAAAGGGCCCCATTGACTACACAAGCAGCCGACACTTCCATGCCTCCTCGCTTTGGGCTCTATTGTACTACCAAGTGAATGTGTCAACGATACTGGACGAACACAGGCGCCCTGTTCAACAATATCCTGTGGGCTTAAAAAAAAAAAAAAATTCAATAGGCTTCGAGTGTTAGAGCTTGGCAAATATTTATATTGACATCCATGAGCTGGTCCTTCATGTCAATTGGGGAACAATGCAGTAGCTTTGATGCAAAATGCAGAATAATAATAAGAAGAATAGAACCTTTGTAACTCTGAGGAGAAACCATCATTTCCTCAGTCTTCTAAATGATAACGCAAATGTTGACACAAGGCAATAATGGCGTGTGGGCAAACCAGAGCACACACACCCGTAAACACACAAACTTAATCACGCTAACATGTGCACATACATGAAAACACCCCCTCCCTCCCCCCCACCCCCTCTTCCCCTACATCCCCCCAGCATGCGGATCCTGTAAGCACAGCACCACGCTATGAGAGCTGTCATCCATCAAGAGGTATTGGCTGTCCTCGTTAGAAAGTCCTAATCCACTTGTTTCTGCAGTCTATTCTCCTGGTAGTCGCCCTGCACTACCATCGTAATGGGCCCACGGAGCTCAACACACACACACACACTCCCTCTTCCACAAATTGAGGGCTGCAGTGGGAACGTTGGGCCATTGCCATCAAACTTCATGTGTGTGTGTTTGTGAGTGTGAGGTAACACCCCCCCACCCCCCCCCCCTAATATTCGACAGTTTTTCCTCCACATAACAGACGGCGGCAAAGTAGAGGCGTTGTGGTTGTTCCCCCCCATTCAGCCGATTCACTTCATCCAGCTCATTTTCCGCATGTGTATATTTGCAATTAGCATATGGGGAATGAATGCCATGCGGTTTGCATTCCCTTGAGAGCCCTGGGCATTCCCATCAGTCAGTTTGGGACTTTGGGAAGACACTGCCAATTAAGGATCACCCGCCTTTAAGTTAATATGCTTTATATTTCCTTTATTCCAAGATCTTTGTGGAGCTGCCTCGCTACCATTCACATCTGTGGTGTCTCTTTATGCATATTTCCTTTATGCATCATGATGGAGTTCATGTTAAAATGGAAAGAGACGTCTTTTCTACTTGCAGCTTACAATGACATTTGACGCCATTGGCACTTAGATCAGTAGTTTTAGGAAGCTGCTGCTGATAGCTAATGTAAGCAGCGAGAAAATGAAAACCAGCAGGACGAGCCAGACACAAACATACGCTGCTCTGGAGAAAAAAAGTTGCTAATTTGCAAAAAGTTGCAAAGTTATTCATTTCTAGCTGCTAGTTTGGAAAGTCTGACATCAACCAAATAAGTTCATTTTAGCACCGGAATAATATAACAATCTCTGAGGAGGAAAAACTCCCTTTCATGGAAGAAACCATTGAACAAAACCAAAAAGAGTCAAATGAATAAATGTACTATTTCTCCAAATATGTTTCTTTTTCTTGACCCAGATATCCACATCTGTATATCTGTTCTTTCAAACACACCCAGACAAAAACTACTATCAATACAAAATCATGACAATCTCACTTCTTCACTGAACATGTTTCCAAAGGTGCCTCCGCTTATCAACACAGCAGTATTCATTGTTCTCTGCATTGTCAGGAGTTGTGCAAAATGATTTCACAGTGCGACGCCAACCACTTTTACAAAACAGAGCGCCTTCCAAGAACAATATTTGCTTTTAGAATATACGTATATATTCTTGACAGCCACTCTCTTTTTTTCTCACACCACAACCCCAGAAAGGATGACGCGAAGTCTTATACGCGGCCTGAAGGTGCAGAGGAAACATAAGTGAGGCTCACAGCAGGAGGTGAAGCGGTCTGTCCCCTGTGGGGGAACTGAAACAAACAGCAGAGGAAGGTTAGATTTGCTTTCAAATAGGAAGTGCACGGATGATTGAATCAAAGCTCTGTGATTCTAAAACCTTTGTTGTAATAACTTAATTTGGGGGAGTTTGGCATCATCTAAAGTGTGATGCAACTAAGACCCCCTCCCGACGTGAGTGACTGATAAGAAGCTGTTGTCGGAATCGCATCTCGGAGGAGTGTGACAGAGACGCTTCGAGGCCTTGCAGGCGTGACACAAGCTCCGTATTGACTTTTTGCTTGCCGCTAAATTAAGTGCAGCTGTCTCTCCATCAGATGTGATTGGACTGTGTGTGTGTGTGTGTGTCTGCTCGCCTAGAAGAGCGGCTCTCTTGCCACTTTGCTGCATTTCTCTGCGTATGTGTGCGTCGGCTTTGCCATTGCCTGGGAGTGTTTGGTGTGTTTACAGTCGCTGTGTGTGCACATGTGTGTGTAATTGAGCTGGTGTAAGCACGGCCATATCACTTCTCACTCTCTCTTTTTCTGTAGTCTCTCAATTAGACGGAGAGAGGGTCCACGGGGAGCCATTGTTTGAGCAGCGGTGGAAGACAAACAAGACTGCCACCGCACGCAGAGGCTCCCTGGGCAACACTTGAGACTGCTGCAGTCATTCACTCACCAGCGCCTGAACACACACACATGCACACACACACACACACACATACACAAAGACCTGCCTCGGAAATTTGCATATAGTAGTTAAAGCATATAGACACAAATTAAAGCGTGAACACACACAGGCGCGCATTAAATTATGATGCATGTGTTGGAGCCCCTGTTTGTTAACTTAAAGAGAAAAAAAAAAAAAAAGAGGCCACATTTATGCAACATTCGCACACAAAACAGGAGCCCCACACGCACATACGTGGAGGATTATAAGCGCAGCACTGCTCTTCTCGGTAAATGGACCAAGACCGCAGATCCGGGGGGAAAAAGCGAGGGCACACATGTTTACACACAAATTACACCCTGTGGGATAACTTAGCCTTGTTTCTACCACAATGAAGCCACACAGTGCTAGACAATGACATAGGTGGGATACGGATGCGTGGACAGATATTCCCTCACGTCAGTTTACCCCATAAAAGGCAGCTTTGCTGATACAGGAGGCCAGAAAATCGCAGGTGTCCTCCGCTCAGGACACAAGGAAAAAGAGAAACATTCCTTTTCTTGCTTTCCATTTGTCTCCATTTCTTTCTCTCTCATGCTATTTGTCCCCTGGTCTCAGTTTTTCCTCTCCGAGGAGAGAGAAATAGAGGAATTTCAGGTCATAAAAGTTTTATAGGAGCAGTAAAGGGTGAGCATGTACAGTCGGCCCAAGTGAACCCTGCATATGAGGCGAGGTGAAGTCAGGTAAAGATAAAGCCTCTGGAGATCACCCGTGCTGTTGTTTTAAGACTTCCAACCTTCCTTCATCTGGTGATTTATTCAGTTTTCAGCCCCTGTCTCTTTCAAGGCCTCTAATTTTTGGATGCACTTAATGCCGATTTCTTCTGCGAGGAGTGCGTTACGAGACTTGAAAGACATTGAATTGATGAGAACTCATTGAAAGACAAGGAAAAACACACATTCACTGTCCTCGAGGCAGTGAAGGCACCACTTCACACCACGAGTCTGAAGTGCAAAAGATGCACCCTGAAGCTTTCACTGTCACACTCAACTACAGGTATATTTACTGTTATAGGGATATAAACCGCCGTTTCTATTGTGCCGTCTCTACCTCCCTCTCTGTTCACAAAGTAAGGAAATGACTTCCGCAGACAACACGGGTGAGAAAATGGGAGATGACAGTTATTCGGCTGAATGGGGGACAGGCGGCTCTTTCCCCCTAACCTATGCGGCAAGCTGTAAAGTAGCAAAGCGGGCGAACAACAAGAGAAATAAATGACTTTCTGGACAAAGGCAGCGGCAAAGCAGAAAGCATTTCTCCTGAGGCTAAAAGGGGGAATGAGAGAGATGGAGAGATGGAGGAGCAGGAGGAGGGAGAGGCGAGAGAGGGGCGGGGTGGGGGGGGGGGATACATCACCTTGTGCAGCGCTCCATATCATTTGCATGGTTTATACTCTCCAAGGCCCCCACCATGCAAATGACTCATAAAGTAGAAATAGAGAGACTTTGGAGCTGGTGTCAGGAGTGAATTTATATATGATTGCCAGGCGGGCCCAGTGTCCTAAATCATTTTCAATTAGATGACACTTTCAATATCGAGCCGCTGATTTAGAGATATTAAAACTTCTTCTCCCTTATCCTCTAGAGTTGAAAGCAAGCAAGCTTATCTGCAACCCCCTCCTCCACCCACCGCCGTCACCCTTTTCCGCCATGCTTTCCTTTTCATCCCGGGTTTCTCATCTTCCTCTTGTTAAAAAGGTATATGTCAGAGAGGGATCTTTTTACAGGAACGATACGGCTCTTCTGTGGAGGAGGCCACTGCATATAAAATGAGGGCCATTTGCAATTCATTTCAAATTTACCATGTCATTGTCTGGGTGCGCATATGCACCGCTGAGACAAATATAAGAATTTTCCCATTTGTGAGCAATTGACTTCGGTTGCAATTAGAGAGTGCGTGTGTGGGGGGGTTGGTCGTCAAGGTGGCATCCATTTATGGCGTGAAAAGGGAGCTTTCTTGATATTCATTTGGGATTTATTATAGAAATGCATTTCTTCTCATATCAACAGCTGGAAGAGATGCAGCTTTACATAAGAGCAGCTGGTTTGTCGTGAAATTTTCGGTGCTTCACACTCAAAAACAACCTTCATGTCTTCTCCGACGCATCATCAAGACATGCATCGATCGCGAATGTCTTTAAATAGCTTTCTCTCATTCACATTCCGCACATGCTCCCTCCTCTTCCCTCGACCTTTCTCTAGGCTGTCTTCTCGGGCGCTCATTGTGCCACCGCTTAACGACTCCGTTGCATCTGTTCGATTGTAAACCTGTGTGAAAGGCACCTGCGTTTAACCAAGTGCATCAACGCAGGCTCCGGCTTCGTCCGAACCTTTCTTCTGGGCAATAAAAGTGACAGAGTGGAGTGAATATCAGGAGCTTTCGCCCGCCGCCTTATCTCCCCGTGCATACACGCGGGCAACCCGGCCCATTCGGAGGCAATAAAAGCTATATCTTAATGGACATTCACTAACAGGACATCCCATGGAAGCCAATGGCATCTCATCGTTATGGCCAACCTCTCACAATATACCTAACTTATGCCCCCCCACTCCCACCCCTCTCGCACACCACTATCAACACCCTTTCAGAAACAATAAAAGAAGCGCTTAGATGGACATCTCCTGGCGTCCCCCTCCACACGCCGCCCGCTCGCCGCCTCACCTTCCGCCGCCCCTCATCCCGGCACTCCATGCCTCCCTATCCCACCTCTTCCATCTCTCGTTCTATCAGCCCCCCTCCCCTTCCCTTCCCTTCCCACACCACCTCCACCTCCTCCTCCTCCTTCTCCACGCCGCTGCTGGCGTGATTGTGTGTGGGGCAGGCCCCGCTGACAGGCCTGCACGGGGCCGATAACGCCGGGAGCTGAACAATGGGGGGAATATTGTAAAGCCTAATGGAAAGGAGCTGGAGGTGGAGGGGTGGGGGGTGGGGGGGGGGGAATCAGGGACATAAATCAGCGCGCCTGGCACTGATGGGGCTTTTCAACAGCAATAAGAGAGGCAATACCTCTCGGAGCGTCCTGGCAGAGGATATCGGAGGAGGAGGGACCAACACACTCCTCACCTCTTGTCTCGGATTGAGAGGAAAACACATGTGGAAATGACCTGACACGGGGACACATATGCACATTTTCATGCATACACAAATACTCATACATACACAAAAATC
>CAESWR010000369.1:776059-796956 GCA_903171835.1 Mullus surmuletus
CCCCCCAGTTTCAGGTTTGAGGCATCAAAGGTGTGAAAACTTTATATTGTATAACACAGATTCATGAGCAGTTTCACGCACAAAGTTAGAATAAGCATTCCTTTTGGCAGATTAATGAAAACGTGTGTGCGCGGCGTCTGCATTTTATAAATCTCAGTCATCTAGAAATCGCACACACTAGCCTCTTTTTCGCTCCCATCTCGACTCTGCCTCCATTAATTTTTTTCATTTATTTATGCTCTGTATTCATTCATTTTTTTGCGGCAAATGAAAGCTGTGCAAAACTGGCTACATTGTTTAATGTCTATTCTTTCACTGTGTTCGCCATATTAGTGGGGGGGAAAAAAAAGTCTTATGATCTGAAGCAAGGTGTTGAACGCGTTTTCCGTCTGAAGATCGCTCAGACATCCCGCCCCTGTTTTCCACGCCGGCTCACTGTCAGCGCTCAGCGGGACACTTAAAGGATCTGAGCCTTTGTTTATGCCGGCGCCAACACCTGCGCTCGTCCTCTCCGGCTTAGAGGAGATGAGATGAGAGTTTAAATTTCTTAGCTGACAGCCTGGAAAAAGCCAGAATCCGTGCATTAGCAGTGCTTATTTCAGCTCAGCGGACCGTCGATCTTGGAATCTTGAGCTGAAAGTCTGATTTTTATGTGTGACATTGAGACATTTATGTGGTTTTGAATGATGGAAGAAAGTCTGGATCAGCATATAAGCAGCACACCTTTACTACTATTTGATGTCGTAAGGAAAGTAGGTAGCACTGATTTATAAAGCGAGAGAGGCTCAGGCTCCCAGGCAGCACAAAGCAGCAGCTCTTTAACAGGCTCCATATTCAGCAGGAGGTCTTTTACTGATCAAAAATAAGGAAATAATTGAGACAGCACAGGCTGCACCACCGTGTCAGAATCCTCCGCCGCATCATTTGAGGAGCGCGACACGCCCTGAGCTGCATCATCATCTCTTGTTGTCGGTGTAAACACATCCACGCGGGCGCGATCGTTCCCTCTCATTTCTCACTTCCGACACATGCTCCAGTTCAGACAGACGAGCGGCCGCGCACATGACTCCCTCTGCCCCCGTCGTCTGTTAATTTCAGCAGATGGCAAGGCTGTGGTGCAGTTGGCCATCTGCCTGTTCGCCGCACACACTCTCACATATACACACACAGACAATTATAGCATCTCCAGTATGTCTTCCATCCGCCAACCATTGGGCCAAACATCATTAGCAGAGAATGTGGAGAAAACTCTGACCTCACATGAACCTTTATTCTCCAGCACATTCTCGGTGTGATTATTCACTTGTCACTCTGCAAATGGTGCCACTGAAGACTTTTAGAAAGAGAGAAAAGCGCAAAACGATTGTTCTTCTGTTGTATTTTTTGAAATGTATTCAACGACGCCGTTGAACTGTTTGATTTTGTGAGTGGGTCAGGTGGTTCTGGTCTGTCGGCACGTTCTGATTGATGACACTAAAGGAACGACGCCCCCCCCCCCACCCATTTCAGCGCCTCTCGCTATACTCTGGCTTCATTCTGGCGTTCTCGGGTGCCAAGATAAGGCGACTTGATTTTCCCATCAGTTTCCGTGCAGCGGCAAAGTCTCCTATCTGTATAAACAACAGGGAGGATTCACCCGGAGACGGAGCGGATAAATGAAGATGGTATCGAGTGAGACTAATCGTTATCGCGGTGTGCTTCATCAAACTCTGATGGGCCATATCCTACTATTTGTCTTTTATCTCGTGCTGATGGAAAAACCTTGATAACGGCGCTTGTGTGTGAGTGTGTGTGCGTGCCCAACCTTAAACTGTTTTCTTAAACTCTTGGTGGAAGACAAAGTGTGATTATTCTGTCATTTTTCCAATCTGGAGAGAGGAAGTGCAGGGGCGTGTGTGTGTGTGTGTGTGTATGAACATGTGTGTGCTCTTACACGCGTGTTAAGGTACATGTGCAGGGGAAAGTGAAAGAGGGGGGGGGGGGGGGGGTTTACTGTCGTGCTGGGATTTGGCGCGATGGTCCAAAGAGGACAAAGGTCCCTCTGCAGCGGTGGGAAACTTCTTTAACCCTTGACTTCCCCCAGATGCTCAATGTAAACTCTGACTTCCGAAAGCCTTATCTGGAGCAGAGAGGAACTGTGTGTGTATGTGTGTGTGTGTTTATCTGGGGCAAAGGGCCGTCCATTTCCTATTTGTCTCAGCTCCTCCCTCCTGCTCCTCTCCTAATGTAGGCTTTCCGTGATGAAGCCTTTCATGTCCATCCGTATTAGTGTTAGCGCACTTCAAAGGAGCTACGAGACATTGTTTTGAGTGAGTGTCTCCTCCTATGACAGATTGGAGATTTAAAAGTCTTTCATGAATCAAGAATGGGAAAAAGAATGTCTGACGTCTGCATGCTGGTTGTGTTTCTGCAGCAGCGGCACACCAGTGTGGTCCAAAGCACCCCCCCAACACACACACACACACACACAAACACACACTATTTCAAGCAGTAGGTTTTTCTGTCGAACCATGACTTCACCTGTCACACACTGCCTCCTGGTGGCCTGTTTGGGAAGCCCACCCAATGAGGGAAACCGCTGTGATTATGAGAAGCGACAGCTGTCAGTGGTTCGACATGCTTGTTGGCTTCAAGTATACAAATACACACTTTACTTGACAGCAAAGTCAATGACACAGTATTTCACATTATGCACTTTCAATATCTCAGTCAAACATTAATGTATCGCTATCGTCACAAATAAACCTTGTTGTGTCACCCAGGCAACGAATGTCATATGCAAACACAATTGAACATGTTTAACCCGTACAAATGGCTTCCTCATGCAGATGAGTGCAGCTTTTCTACGTACTCCACAGAAGGTTCAAGCACTGTGAAGAGATTCTGATCCTTGTTCAGAGGCCATTTCAAGGACAATTTTGTCTTAACTACGGTTGTTGCATCTTTTTATGATCTCTATCCAGTGTCTTTCAATATCATATTTTGCAATTATTTGATTGTGATCAATATTTTCAGTACTCCTACATATCAAGATAATACGGTGAGTAAATTATGTGCTTAAATACTGTAGTAATAAAAAAGACTTTAATTTAGCAATGAATAGTGTTTATAAGGTTACAGCATTAAATGACATGTGATTTAGGTACAATGATTTAACTACAGCTTGTGCAGCATTAAATGACATATTATTTAGGTACAAGGATTTAATTACAGCTTGCTTTGGGGAGTAACACAGACAACAAATATCCTAATTGTGAGCTATGCAGACACACGACATGATAAGATTAGATCATGACGATGTGACGATGTCTCAACATGTTGTTAAAGAAAATTAGCAGTAAAACTAACTTGCACTGAACTAGATTAAGATCGAGAAGTGTAATATTTGTGATACTTTTAGATGAGGATCATTTCCGTCGATCTTAAATTGTATGACTCCTACATTGTTATTCTCAGTCAGCTTTCCGTTTCAACATAGGGACACTGGGACTGGAATAATTACACTGGGAGGGGCTTGACCTCTGGTCTGCCTTTGCCTGAGGCTGCATGTGTGTGTTTGTGTGTGTAGGTGTTTCAGTGAAAAACAGCAAAAGTAAGACAAAAAAAATCTGAGATGAAGAAAGTGTGTGTATGTTCTCTCCGTGTGCCCTTTTCTGACCTTTGGACAGGCAGAGACAAATCGCCCCCCGCCCTGTGTTGGCCCCTCCTCCCCACTTTCAGAAGGTCATCCCAAATAAAAGACAAATGGCTTCACTTGCTCGTTCTTCCACAATGACTACACCTCAATTAGGGAAACAAATGTACTCCAAGATCTTTTGTTTATTTAGGCAACGTAAGGAGTAATTCTCGTTCCAGTTGGGTCTCTTTGTTTGTTATTCTGTGGATGACGCATTTCTTTGGAGTGGCAGAAGAACCCCACCATTGAGAATGCTCATTTTCACTCCACTTTCTGCACTGCTGCAGAAATACAGCCTGCTGAGATTTATCATAATAAACCTGTACCAGTTCACACACACTTGATAAATATTCACAGTCACCCCATCTGTCTAATAACCTTGTTTTCATGTGTCTTAAGAATCTTGAAGTGCTAAGACAGAGTAACTCCTCTTGTTCTTAAAGACCAGTTAACACAGCACTCCAGGAGAGAGACAGGAAATATCATACGCCGAGCTTCTCCAGGTGAAATCGGGCGTCTTAAAATTGAAATCTGCCCAGAAAAAGTGATAAGAAGTGCGCCATTTGTGACCACAGGTGGTCTGCACTTTTCTGTCTTGAGATGTTAGATAAAGCTCTCTCAGCCATGTTTGATGGATTGATGAATAGCAGGCCTGCCTGTCAAGATAAGGGGTCCCCGTTTGTCTGAACACAGGGGAGCAGAGCAGATACCAATCTGCTTGCAGAATGTGTCTGTAGCCTGAAGTGAACCTGATGCTTTGGCTTTCTCCTCGGCGTTTGCCTCAGCAGCACCACAGCAATTTAACATTGCATATAGATCCTCTCAATGATTCCTTCAGCACTTAAAGATATATGGCTGTTCAAGTGAGTGAAATAGCAAGATCAATTTTTTTATTCTTTATGGCTTCACATCATGTCTGACTCATTTTTTCAGGATATTACCTATCCCATTATATATACATCAATCTGCAGTTCAGGTTGATGTATTTAATATCCCTGAATAGCGTGCAGGCTTGAGAATGATTTGACAATTTCTGATCACGTTAGGAAAAAGCTATAATAAAGCTTCTGCCATTACATTAACAGGAATACTGAGGCATCTCAGGCTATCAGCAAAGTGGATTTGAATATACAAACGCAAGAAATTGTCTACTACTTATAGATGTGAGTCTGTTGGGATGATCCTCCCCTTTGGTGACGAACAATAAGCCCCATAACATAAATCTTTGTTTTATTAGCACTGCTGTTATTAGTGCTTTTAAACTTTCATTATGCGGACTGGTTCCAAACTGTCAGTCCTCACTTGCCCTGTGCTATCAGCCTCCAGAAAAAACGTCTGAAGGAACAACTTGTGTGTGTATTCAGTGTAATTAACTTTAAGGCCTGAAATGTCTTTCTCTTTGCACAGACCTGTTACACACACATCCTGCTGTATCTTCACTATCTGTGATGCTAAGATCAAAGTATACAGTTCCATTTGCTGGGAGGCTGACTGGCCTGGATCACCTGACCCCTGAGACAGGAAGTCCACCTCAGCGGGGTCTGGCAGGCAATCATGCTGACATAACCTGGAAGGAAGCATGGGATGCTCTACGTGGCTGTGTGTGTATAACCATGAGTGATGTCATATCCTCCTGGAAATATTCATTGGGCAAAAAGGATAATTTAATGGACTCTTAAAGAACACATTGAGCGCAACTATATATCAATAAAACCATTGATCAAAAAACAGTCAAATGTGTGGTACGCAGTGACTATCAGGTCTGTTACTTCTTGTTCATGTGTTTGAGCAGTGCCGGGTGAGCTCCCGGACCCTCCAGACAAGTCACCCTTCATTGAGACCACTAAGAGGGCGTCTCCCTGAGGACGATGAAGTGACCGCAACACGCGGAGAAAAGCATGTCGAAGTCTCTATGTTGGCTTAAATGTAACTTTTGTATTTGCTGATAGTCCTGTAGTGTTCGCCTTCTAGAGACATATCAGTACCACAACCGAGAGAAAGATTTCATATTTACAGAATGAATCGTTTCGTCCCTGTGTTGGTTTGCTAGTTATTATACAGTCAAGGTTATTGTAGCTTGGTTACGTGGTGTCGGTACTGTTAATGTCAAAAACGGGATCAAATACCACCCCTTCGAGCATAATTTAGTTTTGGTTTAAAAGGTTGGTTGCTGCCTGTTGAATGTGTTCTGTTTGATACATGCCTCTACCTATTACTTTAACAATAAATTAAAGTCAGTGGTTGTGGATATTAGGGTAATTCAGCTTGTTTCAAATAATATTGTTATTATTTGTGATTTGGGCCAAAACCTCTGTGCTTTTATGGTGTAACTGAAGTACTAATTGCTAGTTAACTGTCATACTATTGCAGTGCTGCCAAGATTGATCTTTCAACATGTAAAACATTTTTTTTTTTAAATTGCTGGCTCCAAAAGGACATTGTGAACTGGCATCCAAATAATACATGGAGTACAGTAGCCACCACAAATACAGACAGACCGTCTGCTGTTTGGACTTGACCGTCAGGCCTCCAAGGACACGGACGTGGTTACTTGTATTACTGGAAGTCATGCAGACATCAGATTAATCAAGCAACCCGCTCCTATTACCAGCTTTCTCTGGAGAATTTTTTTTTTTCGGGGCAGCCCACTTCCACAGCGTCAGAGGAAAAGAAGCAGGACGATATGAAGCTGGAAGTAAAAGTCCAAATGAAACGGGCTCCAAATTAAACTGGAAAATGTGACAAGATTTTTATCCGACAGAGTTTTGACTTGAGCTGTCTCGCAGCCATGAATGAAAGGCTTTTCTCAGCTTGTCACATGAGAAAATGTCATTTGCTTTTACTTGAGTTTAAGATTACACTCCCTTTAATCTCTTTCCCTCACTGTGTCTCAGCTCTGCCACAGCAGACTGGTATAATAAGTCTGTGCTAAAGCAATCACATAGACTGGGAGCATTCTATCTGTGTGGAAAAAAAATCTGCACATATGAATGTTGGTTATGAAAAGTTTTTTTATGCATATTTTCATTACCAATATGGGATCATAGAAAAGTTCTACCCAGTCTACCCAAAGGACTACGAATTCCCACTTCTTTGTCTAATCTCCATCATAGCTACTGTTATGCTATGAAGCCACCAAAACCAGAGAGTGGCTTGGGGAACTGCCACAGTCCTGCTGTCTGTTGCTGTGTGGGCAGATAGATAATGATCTCAATAACAAGTATTTTCCCTTCATCAGTGGTTTTCGTTGTCCACTAATTAGTCATGCCCTAGCATGATGCTGAATTTAAAAATCCACGACTTTGCTCACCAGATCTAAATTAGTGGTGCAGGGGAATTTCTTGACCTCCAAGAGCACAATGGAACTTTTTCTGTATATTGTTTGTCTCGCCGACGAGGATGCACATTGCACGTACATTTGCACATGTTGCCCAGCAATTATTCTCAGAAATTATGGGTTTCCAACACTAACAGTCTTGTAAATATTGCCAATGAACGGACCATTATTTTAAAGGCATGTTTTGTTTGGCAGCGTATATTATGTCACTCACGGCTTAATTTATTTTTTCAACTCACAAACTTCAGATCAGCTTAAATCTCTCAAGCTTTTAACCATTAGAGGTGTAACGATTCTGGATTTGCTGATATATTTCCTTTGAACAACAATACGCTTCTATTTTGCACTGGAATTAAACATTTTAACCGCAAGCTGGAGATGCTTATCAGATTCTGGCACCGTAATTGAACAAATCACACTAGTGGTGACATGGCGATAAACGGTGTGTCACAAAAATAAATCACAGGAGAGCACTTTAATGCTCTCATTAAACCAGTTACATGTTTTAAATACAAATGTGAAGGTGGACTCACGCTCAGGATTGGGCGATTTGCGTCCAGCATGGTTGGGTGAGGAGCAGCGGAAGGTGGTGACGATGGTGTTGTGGTGGGGGTTAGGGTGGTGGGGGTGGTGCACTGTTGCGTGATGGCCATTGTTCTCCGGAGCTCTGGTGATGCTGATCTCGGGTTTGCGGACGTCCCCGGGACTTGGCGGCTCAAACTTGCGAGTGTGGTTTTGCTCAGCGGTCCGGCTGGTCCCGTTGTTGTTGTTGCCCTCGTTGCGGCGGATCACCGGTGATTCAGTGGGCGCCTTTGCAAAAGTGACCTCCCTCTTGTGGCCCATCTCGGGGGTCTTGGAGTGACCGAGGACCTCGGGGCGTTTCAGGGCGCTGTTGGTGACAAAGCGCGTTGAGGAGGGGCTGGTGGCGTTGTCCACCTGCTTGTTGGAGGAAGAGGAGATGTCGATGGAGAGCTCAGAGCGGCGGGACACGGGCTCAGGGGTCTTGGAGCCTCCACCGCCCATGATGGAGCGAGCCTGGGTGTAGTTGAGGTTGTTGTTGTTGGTGGCCGGGCCGGCGGAGCCAAGGTCACGGTAGTAGATGCTGGTGGGAGACATGGCGTTGCGGTGAGGGGAGTTGGTTGTGCGACGGGAGCCAGGGGAAGAGTGAGATGAAGTGTCAACATCCTCCACCTCGAAGGATCTCTTCAAAGCTGCGAAGAAGAAACACAATATTACTAATTCTACATAGTGAATCATGATATGTGGGTGTAACACAGTCCCAAACAGGAGAAACAAGCTCATCTTGTTTCTCTTACAAAGAATCTATGGGTTGAGATTAGTCTTTATTGGAAATAGGAACAATGTCATAAAATATCCATCAAAAAGCCCATTGCAATTAATGGGGCTGGAAAAGGAAAAAGCAACATGAACAATATCCAAGCTCTAAAACGCCTGGGGTCTGCGGGCGGAGTAGCTGTACATGCAATTCTGCTGGCAACACAAAAGAAACAGCACGCACCAGCAGTCGAGCCACACTGATCCAATTTCATTAAATCCCCCATCGCCAGCAGAAGGTTCTTTTTCACAGCAGTTTATAACATGTTTATAGCAGCTGATCTGTCCTAAACTGGATGTGTGTGGTACTTGAATATCCAATCTTTGAGACGGGGACATATGAAGCGTTTCACAACCTGTTGCAGTGCACGCACTCAACCAAGACGCATTCACTGCCAGGCGTTTCCGGACAACTCAATGTTCATGAGCAACATGAGCATAGATGCGTATCCTTCCCCTTGGTTAGCTGCAACGGGGAGAAAATCAGTGCAAAGTCCAAGCTGAGGATGCGGAGGGATGGAGGGAAGGAAGGAATTGCCCCCTGGGTAGAAGGCACTGGCCGGGAATCAACATGTATTCGACTCCCCATCATGAGAGTTGCTGTGCCAAGCCAGTGGCCAGGAGCTGGTATCATAATGACACACTAGTGAGACCAGTCCGCTCACGCACACCCTTAAGAACATCTCTGGTTTCCTACAATCCGAAACGGAGCGCTGATTACTTAATCCCTTTGTGGTTTGCGGTGTGTCTGCGTGTTTTTTTTTTTCCTTTTTTGAATAACTACTTGTAATTCTGTTCAAAGTCATTGTTAAGAAAATACAGTTAGTTCCGTGAGCTTATGTGTGTGTGTGTGTGTGTGTTATGGGAATGTATTTATTTTTAAGCGGCTGCACCCGTGAGGGGAGACGACCGTGCCTGGGCCCCCGCTGCCCCCCGCGCGTAAAGCTGAAACTTTGTTATGGGATGCCGGGCTCGACACAATCACATCAAAGCCGTCAGCCAGCACCGCTAATCTAATTTACTGCCATGAACCGCCTCATTCCAACATGCTGGACATTTGATACAATTTACCCCCTGAGAGAATTTCGGGTGGGACCCAAAATCCTATTCTCCGTCATGGGTTAGTTGGATACTTCAAGGACGTTCTTGTAGGAATTTAAGGTGATTTGGTGTTACAAATCACCTTCAACCCCCCTGTCCTATCCACCATGGTCACTATGAAATGTTCCTTAATAAGCAGCCAGTCATTTCTAATGTTCACAGCACACTTTTCTCACACTCTCGCTGCTTGTTTTCTGTGTGAACTTCAGTGAACAGAACTCATTATCCAGCCAGGCACCGCAAAACAGCTTTAGAATCCATCCTTTATATAGATATAAAGAAATTATACACGATAATAAACTTGCAATTTGTAAGCGCTGTCCAAACCCACAGTGCCACTAGACTGTGTCCTTCTTGCCCCGGCTTTCCCCCGTCTTTTATGATCGCTGGAGAAGGAGTCCAAGGCCGCGGCCACTTTCAACTCCGGCCAGAGAATGAATCGCTCTGCCAAAATCGCTCTGCAGATTTCCTAAGGAGCTGAAAGGCACACTTTTCAGGCCGCTGTGTTTGCGAACACGTTCATCCTAACCTCCTCGGAGAACATCCGCACGTTTGAGGGCCCACACTAACATCTCCTGACACCGCTGTGGATTTTTGTTACGTTTTGGGCGAGCTGTTAATGTGAGAACTGGGGCCCGAGTGCGGGAGGGCTGTCATGATCTACAACCGCAAGCTTCGTCGCAATAAGAGAGCTGAAGCAAGACGCTGCCTTTTCCTTTGCAGTGACCTGTTCAGTGATCTTAGATTAGTATTTCTGTTCATGGTTGCTTTGTGATTATGCGCCCTCGGGCGCGGGACTAAAGCAGAGGACTTGAGTGCTCTGCTCTGGAGCAGTTTGTTGGTATTTAGAGAGTGTGCAGTCGAGTGTGCATGATTTAAGAGCAGGGGTGAATCTGAATCCTTCTTTAATGTTTGGGAATGTAGAGAATGGAAAAAGGCATTCGGGGCATCTTTGAGATGATCACTCAACTGTTGTGGGGGATTTTTAAGGGCTCCTTCCTAAATACTCCTGGGTTTTCTATGTGGTCTCAGCTTTCGTCTTCAATTAAACCAACATGGCAATCAGTCTTTTTTTTTTTCTCAAAACCTCCATGAAACCTGTATGTTCGTTCTCTGCATGAATATATGCATTAATCTGCACGAGTGTGGGACCGACAGACGGGTGAAGGAGTATCACTCCCAGTGAAACAGCATTCCCAGACAGTGAGCTGGAAACGCGAGGTCCAGTCGAACCTCATTAACAGCAGCCAGGAGTCTCGTCTCCTTACGTCCCTCCACCACCTATCACCGTCCACCGTCCACTATCTCTCCCCGTGTCTCATGTGGGATAAGATAATGCGGCGCAGACAGTATATAGCTCAGGATTATTGGCGCAGCAGAAACAAAGATGGAGGCGGACCGAGTTTTCCCTTCGCTTCACGCTCATTTGTCCTAACACGGCCCAGGTGTTGGGTCAGGACGCCTCTCCATCGTCCGTGTCATCGCTTTCTCTCGAGAACGCCCAGCCTAGACCGACGAACGCAAGCTTTAGGCATCGTCTCAGAACAGATGCTCTAATAGAGATAGTTGGGAGTTAGAGGGAGGAAAACAAACACAGAAACATGAGGGAGAGACAAGGGGGTCAAGACAAACTCGTCCCTTATTGTCTTCCTTATCTGTGATATTTGCTGGGAATGAGAGTTTGTTACTTCACCCTAATGCATTTTTTGGGGGGGAAAATAGTAATGTAATATATCAAAATATGATATAATATCTGAAACATCTGCAACAATCAAAGTAAGTGTGTGATAATTCATTAATAATGCATCATTTTTTTGTTTGAAATATTAACAATAGGCTCTTAGATGAGGAGTTGTGTACTACTTCAACCCTTCAATGGTGCTTTAGTAACAGAATCACACCTGTAAATCAGAATGAAAAACACCAATTATTGTCGGACTGATCTATAAAAACAAAAATTGCCCCTGGCTACCACTCAGTCCAGGAGACAATGCAAACTCCACATCATCCGTATTTCCATTTCTATCAAATAACGATTACACATGGCCGTGTCGTTCTCTCTGCTGCTCCAAGTAATGCGGAACATATGGAAAAGGTGATGATTCTGCATTGACAGCAAAAAAGGAAAAGAAAAAACAGAACAGCAGCATTGCCAAATTACCGCAACCAGCAAGAGCAGAGAAAAAAATGAGGAAGTTTATCACAGAGACATGATAAAACAGGGAAAGTTGGAAACAAACACACTTCACTTTTCTCATCATTTGAGGTGAATAAAGGCTCAGGCTGTGATTTGTGAGCTTGCGGCCCTACAACTCGCGTAATTGCAGCATCAGGCAATAAGTCAATTGATCGAGGCCGTAAACTCTGTCAAAGGCCGGTTACATGAAACCAGTTCAAGCACAACGGAGTTTATCTGATGTCGGTGGCCACAAAATGCAAGTTTGATACGGTCAGTCCAGGAAAAACAGGACCAAACCTCACGCTTGACAAGACAAGGCCAAACAGCGAGCGATAGAATTTCACACCACCGTATTTCGCTTGGTCAGACGAAGACTTAATGCTATACTGTCAAACGTGCACTTCCTCCAGCCGACGGTGTTGGGGAGAACTACGCAAAGCTCACGATGTAGATTTACTGCGCGGTTCAGCCCCGGTCTAGCCGACACCCTGTGTCCGGCACCGAGGAATGCTGGGAGTGCTGGAGGTGTTCGGGGAAGAGAGGAGACATGTGGTAGAGGAGGTGAGCTGGCGGAGGGATTTTTTTTATTGTCTGTGGTACTTTTAAAGTATCGGATGTTTAAAAAAGAAAAAGAGGATGTGAGGCTTAATCAGCGATGGGGAAACATGATCACAAGGTTTTGGTGTACACTCCACAAACACACACACACACACACACACACACACACACACACAGTCACAGAGTCATTCAGGCAGCTGCTAAATAGCTGGCCTGCTTCGTGGCTTCAGGCCTCAACCTTTGACAGGTAAATCCTCTTTCGGTCCCTTTGATCAGCTGCGGCTTAACTATCGGCTTCATGGACGCCTTGATTTACATCAGTGACCAGCGAGGACAGGGGGAGCGTGGCCACATTCCGCTTCACACTTTTTAAGAGCCTCAATTCGTCTCTAATTGAAAAGGGAGTGCGTAGGAGCTGAGGCAGCTGGCAATGTGAACCGACGCAGAGAGTGTGTGATTAATTAAAGCTCGGTGACCTCATAGCAGACACTGAAATATTCGAAGCAAGCACTTTTGCATTATGTGAATCACAAGACTGTCAAAAAACATATTTCAGCAGCCGAAAGTGCAAAAATAAATCTGTTTTCAAGTAGGCAGGACACTGTAATTGGCTGGGTAGAGATGCTGATGCAGAGTTGTCAGCTCTGTGTGTCGCCTCCGGTGACAGGAACACATGTAAAGCCACACAGCACACACGCCTGTGTATCACGGGACCCCTAGCAAGCCCCAACATGGACTTTCTGCCACCTGTGATCCTGTATTTCTTGCCCTGGAGCTAACAGGACCGTGGAGAATTGTTAAGAAAGTGTTGTATTTACGCACATAATCCACTTGAACCAACCTAATAACACGCTGGCCTCCTTGCCAGATTTGGAAAATGTACCACACACGCAATCCCGCCCTCCTTTTCAATGTTAATTTCCTCTCTGCCCGTACTGGAGCAACAACATTTAAGCAAATCATCAATCCAAATAACCGTATTCAGTTTAGATTGGCAAACACAGAGGGATTTAATGTACTACTCGAAGTCCCTCCGAATATATAAATAAGGACTCGCTCTGGGCTTATTCTCAAAAAGTTTATATTCAGCAGAAACGCTTTCTGCCTCTCAGAACATCTGAATATTGTTCCAGTGTGTTGTTTCTACGGTCGTTCCTATCGAAAATGTTCCATAATAGCACCACACGCATCCAAAGGCATTATTACATCCTCAGTGTGGTCACCAATTACACAGCCTTTCCCTCTCTGTGTGTGTTTCCTCCTCAGTCTGAGATGCAGCGCAGTGCAATGCTCTGGAAAACAAAATGGCCCGGAATAAAAAGGAAAAGAATCGCTCACCGTGCACCTCTCTCTAAATGTTGTTTCTCTCCTGGAACACTTGAACAACCGGCTATTGATGCTTTGTATGGTTACGGTTTCTTTGCAACAGTTTGCTCTGGACACTATAAAGGATATTAAGCGGTAGAAATACTTAGTCGACCCGTGTGGAAGCTTCGGGATGTAAGAAGAAGGTGTGCAGAGGGCATTTTCAGGACTCCCAGAAACAGCTGTGAGATGAATGACGAAAGACAGTGACAGAGGTTCAAAGCTCGCTCGGCTCCTCACCTGTACACACCTGGACAAACAAAGCGCAAAGGCGGGAGTGTTTATGACATGTCAGTTTCAGCAGGAGAAACTGTCAGGCGCAGCCCCTCCGATGCGGGCAGGTGTTGGGATGCTGCACTGCTACATGTTGAGCCCACTGACCTCTTCACCCCCGTTCTCACACGCACACAACAGCGGCTGAAACCTCAGCGTTATCTCGGTCTGATTAGCGCCGATTACAGCCACAAACAAAATGAGCTTCGTATCTCTGATTCACTGAATACATGTTGGGCAGCAGACTAAACAGGGTCAAAGGCCGCGCTGTCTTAAACAGAGCAGGGATCGGTGTTGAGGACTTATCTGTCATGAGGTCTGATAGTGAGCATCAGGCAGAAGACCAGCTGGAGTGACCCGGTCTGACCGGAGGAGGAACAGGAAAAGGGGAAGGAAGGAAGAAAGAAAGAATGGCAGAGGAAGAAGCGGACAAAGAGAATTAATACCAGCTCGATGTAGTCATGAATGTCCGATGTGGGGTGAGACAGATGTTAGCTCTTAGTGTTGAGGTTTCCCCTTTTGGTGCTTTCGGCTGAAGGCTTTCCGGTGCAGGAATAGTGCGGTGTCACTGCTGTGTTTGTGTCTATTATTGACGTAAGTTGGATGTATAATCAATAGCAGACTACGGGTTATGCATGCCCACCCCGAGCTTTATAGCACCAACACCATCACAAACAACTGAAAACATCAATCACCACTCAGCATTCAAGGTGAAAGAAAGGCAAAACACAAACCTTCAAAATCAGATATAATTCCCTCCAAATGTGGATTGACTCCAGATTCAGACATCTTCTCAGTCCCCCAAAAAAACACTTCAATCTTCAGGTGTCAGTTCTTAACAAATACCAAATTCCAGACAAAGAGAGAGAAGTGTCTTATAGGAGCAACTTATTTTCTCTGACTTCTTACTAAGTTCTTTATAATGCTGCTTTCAGACTTCAGAGAAAGCAAAAAAAGCAAGCCTCCTCCCTTCTCCTCCCCTCCCTCTAGCTGGAAACACACTCCCCCTGATCCCTCCATGTCCTGTGTGTGTGTGTATATGAGTGTGTGTGTGCGTGTGTGACTCCCCTGCCCCCCACACACTCGCACATAAACACACATTCTAGCAAGCACTCTACACCACTACAGACCCCATCATACCTCCCAGACCCCTTTCCTTTCAAGGGGCTCTCGGGTCTGATTTGATTTGATTCAGCCTCTGGGGGGTCCGTGACAGTGAAAGTGGACAACATGTCACACAGACACTTGGACAAAGTTAAACTCCAATCACGGAAGATGCTCTGCCGAAACCCGCGGCTCTTTTAATGGCCTTCAGAAAGACCCGTTTCACTCCTTCGCTGCGGAACTGCGGATTAAGTGTTCAAAGTGTCACTTTTGAGTAAACAGCCTCTACAAACTGGCTGGCATGTTAATTAAAGCGCAGTGATTTGGGGGAGTAGATGCTTTTTTTTGCTGACAGACAAACCTGAGAGACTTCCTGGAGAAAGTGGACATCAGGAAACTGGAATGGCGCCTGCAGGCAATCAGAGTATGATTAGTGCACCGGCCCACCCTCTCGAGCGCAGTGTTTACAGGGGGGGGACACTTGGTAGACACATCACACGAGGTAATCGCACAAAATATGGTCATACTCCCAGTCTTTGATGCTGCCATATCCATGATGTGAGTAACACAGTCATAAATTGTAATATGGTAATAGTATATAAATGGAGTGGATGAAATGTCAAAGTTTCTCAGTATTGTGCTGCAATACCTCTGAGCCGAGGCGGGTGAGAAGGTTATCACGACTTCCTGTCATGGGAGAAAATGTGCATTGCTGTTCTCTTCAATGCACGTCCGGACGTCTGGACATTCAAACCAAACTTTTAAAGCAACACCGCACACCTTTTGCAGCACGCGAAAGAATTTCCTTCTGTAATTTCTGCTGTAATCATAAGCTGACTCGCACACATGGTGCCACCAATGCAATTGCAATCCCTAAAAGTAACTATACAATAATAAAGGCCTGTCAAAATCGAGGTTGTATGAGTTGATAACAATTGTTGAAGCTGGGCCCAATCAGTGCTGAAAGGAAACCGATGCCTTCAGCAGGGTCTGCAGGAAGCTGCCACTTCCGCTCTCAGATAGCCAGGCGACACTGTCATCGATTAGATATCACAAATCACGCAGAGTCGAGGAAAGGGCACAGCATCATTGCTTTTACAAGCTGCAAGTGGCGTTTAGAAACCCCAACTCAGTGAAAAGCCCCATTCTGAGAGATGCTAATAAGATGCCAAGCCCACCCAGCGGCCCCTGACTTCAACACCCGAGAGGTCGATGGCAACACAGAAAAACACTGTGTTTCTGCTGCGGTCCAGTGATTTCATAGAGCTGCTGGTGAGGTGTCTCGGGATGAGGACCAGAGCATGGCACACACACACACTCACACACACACACACACACACACAGCGGTGTGTATACAATTTGTAAGAATCCATCAATAACAGGGTCGAATATCCCCCTGAATGCCTGATGTCAATAAAGCTTTCTTGTAACAATCCACACATTGTGCATCATAGACCCTCACAGCTGTGTGTGTGCGTGTGTGTGTTGGGGGGGGGGGGGCATTTATAGTGCATGCATGGCTTTTTATTGTCATCCTGCACCTTGACGTTCTACATCTGTGTGTGTATGTGAATTTCTGTTCTTTTTTTGCACATACTGGATACACACATGGTCAACCTATATATAAAGTATGTGCGTATATATATATACACACATGTACTGTACTTATACGTGACAAAGTGTGTGGCCCATCAGCACAAATGCCAGCCAGAGTGGGCTACATTGTAAACCATATGCCAGAAGGCTCTGTAGTGCTCAATTAAACCAAAACACACAGTGTGTGAAATACACACCTCCCCAGCCAGTGTGTATTTATCTAAACATAGATACACACTGGCTGCAAGGCAAAAAACTGAGTGACAGAATGAGGGGAACGCTCCAAAACAACATCTGGAGACACGTGTGTGTTTGCACTTTGAGGACTGCGCATGTGCTTGTGCGGCTGCTTGACGGTGAACACGCGTGTTTATAAGTGTCTGTGTGTCTCGGTGCCCCTGAAATAGCAATGTAAAGATGGAGGTCTCGAGGGTTAAATCTGTCTGACTGAAACTACTCGCTCTCCAAACAGCAGAGTCGCTGCAAACTGCATGTGCATCAAATGAAATGTCAGAGGTGTGAAAGTGCATAATCTGGTGTTCGGCGAGATGATTTGTCATTTACTCGGCACTTACT
Organism: Mullus surmuletus; assembly: GCA_903171835.1. Lineage (NCBI taxonomy): Eukaryota > Metazoa > Chordata > Actinopteri > Syngnathiformes > Mullidae > Mullus > Mullus surmuletus. Next base: position 793,160 of record CAESWR010000369.1, read on the forward strand.
GGAACTTCTTTTTTTTCCCTCATTGGTGCCTTATTAATTCTATCACACATTATTAAAGGGATAGTTCAGATTTATTTTTTGACATGAAGTTGTATGAGATCCACACCATCAACGTTGTTCATCAGCAGTGGCGTAGTTAGGGGGGAAAGTGACTGCTGAAGAACGACACTGATGGTGAGGATCTCATACTTCATGTCAAAAAAACTGAACTATCCCTTTAAAACATAATGGAAATGACAGTCTTGAGGGCAAAGTAAACCTCCTACATTGATTTGAATCTGCTGTCTACCCCTGGTTTTGGGGTATTGTTGCTTGGTCAAATGAAGACAAACAGGAATTCACCAAAATCCACAAACATTCACTGGCAGGAAGTTGTCTCTGCTTCTATTTGCCCGCGCCAGTTAATGTGTGTGGTTTCGACGTTTATCTAAATGACACCTTTTAGGGTTGATCGGCTTGACCTACATGTCCGGCGAGCACGATGAAATTACACTTCTGATTGTTAGCGGAATAAAAGCACGTCTCACCGCGGAGCCTAACGCGCTGTCATTGCAGAAACGTCGCTGCAGTTAAGTGGGGTTATGAAACCACTGAACAAATCCTAAAACAGAAGATTGAGACTGCCGTTAAAATTATGCGGAATCCTGTTTTTAGTAGCATGACGACAGTTCTTTCAAAACTAAGATCCTTGTTTTCTTTAATGGTAAGATTTTAAATGGACCAAAAATCTTCCTGGAATATTTGACCCTGGCAGCAAACACAGTGGTTTTGAGAGCGACTCACCAGGCATTGTTCCTCTGTAAATCAGCCCTATGGAGTGTGTGGCGTCTCTGTTGACACAAACACTATATCAAAGTTAATCTGAGGGATTATACACACCAGACAGGTCTCATGGTGAGGTTGGCTCTCTCTGTTCCATTTTGTTTTGTGTCGGATTTGTAATGTGATATATTAAAGTTACAAAGATACAAAATGCACCTCCTCAGGATAACACATATGATAGCTCCTGGGCCAAAATGCTAAATGACTGCATTGCCTCCAAACTGTGTGGATTTAACAGTGATGTTTGGAACAATTAGGCTCTTCTTAAAACTGCCCAGTAGAACAAATACCCCCAATCCAAGCAAGGATCCCTTCTCCCATTTCAAATATCTTAAATACATTTTTTTTAACATATCCGAGGCTTTAATCACATTTTAGAAAAAAATCAATCACCTACTATCACCACTACTATCGATGACTGTGATGCTATTAAGTTAGCTTTAATGCATCAGAAGGGTGAAATAATTCCTAATTGTCAAACTACATTTGAAGTAACACTTCTGAAGTCTGCATAAAAAGCTCTTCACACCAGCTAGTCACACTTATGTAGCTTCCTATTTATATATCGATGCATTCTTCTTTTTTTTGGGGGGGGGGGTTTCGTCTTCACACCTCGCTGGCCACGAGTTCTTTCTCCGAACCATCACCTGAGTGAGCCCTCAGCTCCATCCCACTTTTTCATATCAACCCCCCACCTCACCCTCCAGGTTCTCACTGCCCGTCCATCACACTGAATAAAGTCAGCTGTCAGTAATCCACCCTCATGACTAAAGGCGCTCGGCTTCCCGCTCGGCTTCCCGTACGCCGTGTGCTCGTAACTTTTGCCCCCCCCCCCACGCCTCTAATTGCCAAACAATAATGTGAGAAACGATATGAGGTGAGATATTGGGAGGGCAGCGGGCGGAGGAGTGAGAGGCGTTCACTCATAGAGGATATCCTGTCCACTACTTTGATGGAACATGTCGACCTGGGTCCTTTCCTCCATCTCCGCCGCTCTCTGCCCGTGTGCGGTTGATGGGGAGTGGGTGGGGCGGCGTGCACGTGTGTTTCGGGGGGAGGTGGAAGCATAAGCACATGAGAAATGAGAGGAATGAGCACAGCCGGGCCAGGAAAAGGAAGTGAAATCATCCATGGGCTTTTAAAATATGTCACACTTGATGAATCATCAAATCAGATGATAGTGATAATTTAAAGGGATAGTTCAGATTTTTTGAGAAAAAGTTGTATGAGGTCCTCACCATCAGTGACATTCATCTGCAGGGAATTTCCCCTCACTGCGTCCTGTCGCAATCACCCGGTACTATTTTCCCTCAGTTCGTATCACCGCACACACCTTTCCATCAGCTGGAGGAAGGAGGTGGAAGGAGACCCATGTGACGGGAGAGAAGAGGCATTGCAGCGGTCTCCTTCCAAGCACGTAAACAGCGTGAAACAGTTGATGATGGTGTGCAAAGTAATACGAATAGAGGGAAACTAGTGCTGGGTGATTGTGAGGTTGGACTTTTTTGCAGCAAAGAATTTGTGATGCAAATGGATTACTCCTTTGAATGCATGTTGTGTTTTGGAGCATAACACTTCATTCGTGTGACCCCAGGAACTAGACTGAGCTACTGGGCCAGAACTCCACTCATGGGATGCAGTGGGGGAAAAGTCACTGCTGATGAATGACACTGATGGTGAGGATCTGATACAACAAGGCAGTGCATCCAAATTCATTGTCAGATGATTCCACTATATTGTATTTGGCTGCATGCTTGGCTGCAAATCCTTTGTTTGCAAATGTCCAATGGGAGTTTTGCATCACAGAAACCTTTCCAGCCCTTCACCTCAGCTACTGAGTGGCTGCTTTTATCATTGTCAGCTTGATGCTAAACAGAATTGCATTAGTACTCAAATCGGTGTCATCTGTGCGGATAGGATGCCGGTTCTCTTCCTGTCCCACTGGCAGTACATGAAGCAAGATGACACAACAAATTTGTCTCTCATTTCCACACCTAATCCTTTGTTTCTTCCTCTCCTTTTGTTGTATTTCAATGTTAGCGTGTCGTCAATTAGCAATTACAAGAAGTCAATGTGGTGACCATACGGGACGGCCACAATGACCGACGCATCATATTGAACGGATTAAGTAAATCCGTAACAGGCTCCAGCAGGGGGGGGCTCGGGAAAAACAAAAGGGGAAGTAGAGATGTTGCAGACGGCTGCAGAATGCGGCGGCATCATCGCGGCCTCGGCTCCTATCGTTATTAAAACAAAAGTCCGGAGGGAGCGCGGGGCTGGGTCGGGGGTAGAAGGGGAGGCGGTAGCTGTTGCCATGGTTACGGGCCGAAACAGAGCTACACAGCCCAGGTTGGAAATTCAGGAAGTAGCTGAGCCCAGGCAGGACTTCCTCAGCAGAGAAGTGTGTGCAAGGAAGTGACGCCTGACCAAAGTGTTTTAATGGGTGGAAAAACAAAAAAAACCTGCCACTTCCCATCTCTTTACCTCCTTACTCTTTTAAACCCTCCACCCCCCACCTACCTTGAATCAGTCTCTACAAAATTCCTCCTCCTCCCATAAAAAAAAAAAAACAACCTCCGCCTGCCAAATATGAATCATCCACATGGAACATTTCACAGAATCGGGGGAAATGGTGGCTACACCGGAGGACACAATGACACTGCAACACTGCCACCAAGTGGCAGTTCAGGGCAGAAGAGGTCTGCTGTGCTTTCTGGCTGAATGAGCTCGGCCGCCTCATTAACAGCTGAATTAAAGGCTAATTTGTATCGTGTCGCTCAGCTTGACGTCCAGCCTTAATCACTATAAGATGCTGGATTACTCTTATCCCCCCCCCTCCCCACCACCACGCAGACGGAACACATATGTGCCGAAGCAGAAGTCCCACTGCAACTCCATTAGCTCCGAACAAAACCACACATTAAAAATCAATAAATATCTCCAGATTAGGGAAACCAAAGAGGTTCTGTGTTGAG
>CAESWR010000369.1:923402-936172 GCA_903171835.1 Mullus surmuletus
TGTGTGTGTGTGTGTGTGTGTGTGTGTGTGTGTGTGAGGGGAGGTCAGCGAGGACATGGACAGATATGAAGATAAGCCTTGACATCGTGGATTGAAGTTAATGTCAATACCTTTTTAAGACTTTTTCAAGACCTTCTCAATACTCTTTAATACCTCATTGCCACTATCGAGCAACAACCGTTTCCATCAGTGACACCTTTAACTTGACAGTTTTGGTTCACAATAAAAACTATAGACCACGATCGTACGACAGAATTCAAGTAATTCTGACTTTCTGCCCACGTATGTTCTGGCGCTCTGGAGACAATTTACGAACGCATCCGTAATAGTGTCGTTTTTCAAGTTAACGGTTCATCTTTGTTTTTTAAAAAAAAAAATGCACACACTTTTACAATGTTCTTTTACGACTCAAACTCTTTTGACAGCTAATTCGGAAAAATGCCTTTAAAAATTAAAGACACCATAAAGTGGTGATGAGACTTAATCTCTCCCAAATTGATTTATCAACTTTTAATACTTTTCAACACACTGCGCAGATACACAATCCTTCAGCTGCAGCCAAACGCATGACAGGGATTCACTGCATTGTGCAGACTTTAGGGATGCTGGCGGTAAATCAAAACATAAAACACGATGCACTGCTCAGCTTTTTAATAAGTTCAGGGAAAAGGTGTGCGTGTGTGTGTGTGTGTGTGAATGAGGTACCTATGCAGCAATGCAGCTTTGGAAAATTAATACTTTGGCATTAAACATTTTTCTCTACTAGCGAGAGGGTTCACGCTATAGCTTCATATCCAAGTCAACATGTATCGATTATGTTGAAGAGGAGCAGCCGGTTCTTCCTCCTCCAAAACCCAAAGTTCTGACATTAAAACCAATAAAAGAAGTGTGCCGCCCTGCAGACCTCGGCCAGCAAACGAGCAGGAAGCTGGGAGAAATTGTTACAAGCATCACTTTAAAGGGATAGTTCAGATTTTTTGATCCTCACTATCAGTGTCATTCATAAGCAGAGACTTTTCCCCCGTGAGCGGAGTTCCGGCCCTGTTTTGGTGTTGCAGAAAGTAGTTCCGTCTAGTTGCTGGGGTCACACGGATAAAGCGTTTTGCTGCAAAAAACAACATGCGTTCAAAAGAGTAATGCATTTGCATTACGAATTCTTGGCCACAAAAAAAGTCCGACCTCAAAATCGCCTGGTACTATTTTATCACTGCGTGCAGCTTTCCATCAGCTGGATGAGGAAGGAGGCGGAAGGAGACCACTGCAACGCAAGAGAAGACAGCGGTCTCCTTCCGAGCAAGTAAACGCCGTGAAACAGCTGATGATGGTGCGCGCAGTGATATGAAGGGAGGGAAAATAGTGCCGGGTGATTGCGAGGTTGGACTTTTTTGTGGCCAAGAATTCATGATGCAAATGGATTACTCTTTTGAACACATGTTTTTTTTGGGCACAAAATGCTCTATTAGTGTGACACCAGCAACTCGACGGAACTACTTTCTGCAACACAGAAATGGGGCCGGAACTCCGCTCACGGGAAGCAGTGGGGGGAAAAGTCACTGCTGATGAACAACACTGATAGTGAGGATCTCATACAACTTCATGTCAAAAAAAATCCCAACTATCCCTTTAACGATGAGTGAGTGGCGAGTGGCGATGCGTGAACAAAAAGAACACCGGACGCGTCCGACACGGCAATTTTATCACTTCCTGCGCGAGAGCCGAGGAGAGAAACAGGCGGAAAGCGAGCACAGGTGCGGAGACGAAAGAGGTGACGGGAGTCGGGTCACGCCGTCTTATTTGGGATGAGGACGGTGTAACTGCTGACACCTCCACTTCCTGTTTCAGCGAGCATGCATTATTCAGGTGGGGAGGCGAACACGGCAGAAGGCGGAGTGTTTATGAGCAGCTGTTTTGTTTATGCTGATAGATGCTGGGATGAGACCACCAGATGCAAAATGAAACGGGAGGAGAAATTGTGGGTTGACACTCGGGAAGAGGAACAGGAAATGGAGACGTCATCATACTAAGCGAGCTGTCTTCGAGGCTCCCACTGGTGTGTCGCCCGATAGTGTTTGGTGCAAAACCGCGGTACATAAAACTCCTCTGCTTTAAAAACAAGCCAGAGAATTTCTAAAAATCAATACTGACAGTTGCCGGCTTGCAAACCAGCCTCTTGTGTGATGTTGTTTTGTGGCTCGGTTGGAAACCCAAACAGCAGAGTTCTCAATCAGCGGTGGTGGATCTATTTCTTTTTCGAGTGTTCCGCAAAGGAAGGCTTTGCAGGGTTTCAAAAAAGTCTGTGTCACTGAGAAAAGCGCTAATCTCTTATCTTACAGTTTTGTGACGATACAACGCGGTTTTGGTTACAGAAGCAAACGTGCAGGAAAATTTAGTCCAGAGTTAAAGACAATATCTAAATGTATTGCCTGCTGGCTCAATCCCAGACAATTGAATTTTATTTCTACTTTCCCCCCCTTACGGTCTTAGAGCCAGGGGTGTGCATAGACTTTTTGAAGGGCAGGGGCAAAAAAAGGGCACCTACCTGTTTTTTCACCCATCAGGGCAGTTATATTTTGCCAACCAGTAGGGCACTTAAATATGTGTTTTTACCACCCAAGAGGGCAGTTTATCATGTTTTAAGAAGTTTAGTGTGATTTTTCCACCCAAGAGGACAGTTTTAAAAAGAACATGTTTTAAAAAGCCAAGAGGGCAGTTTTGTGTTTTTTTCCACCCAAGAGGACAGATTTAAATAAGAACATGTTTTAAAAAGCCAAGAGGGCAGTTTAGTGTGTTTTGCCAACCAGGACACTTTAAGATGCATTTTTGCCGCCCACGATGATACTTAAACACACATTTTTCCCACCCAAGAGGGCATTTTGTCATGTTCTAACCAGCCAAGTGGGCAGTTTAGTGTGTTTTTTCCAGCCAAGAGGGCAGTTCAGTGTGTTTTGCCAAACAGGAGGGCATTTTATCACATTCTAACCAGCCAAGAGGGCAGTTTATCAGGTTTTAACCAGCCAAGAGGGCAGTTTAGTGCCACCCGTGCACACCACTGCTTAGAGCCACACATGTTTTTTGTTTTTTTTGATTTATCCTACTTAAGCTTCCACTGGTTTTCTGTCACTGAGGCACTGATTCAGACTGGGGTGGTATCGTCAGCAGACGCGGTCACAGAAAGCAGAGCATCACTTAGTGAAAGTGTCACGAAAATGCAAATTGCAGGGGAATTACATATTTTCAAAAGTAGTGGGCCGAGCGCAGGTTATTTTGCAGTGTTGACATCAATTCCAGTTTTCTGAAGCACGGCTACATCGGAGATATGTCCTTAGAAGCCAAACAGGTACTTGTGAGTAAGGTCAAGGACTTTATTGGGTTTGTTACGCACTCGTGTGGGTTGTTTTTTGGTCGTTGTTTTTTTGCACGGCAGTATTAATTGTATCAAAATGCATCGGTATCAGCTGTATAGCCGGCAAATAACTCCAAATATTCAATCACAGTGTGCAAGCTCGAAAAGTTGAATGCAATTAAACAGTCTATTGCCGGAAGATCCAGGGATTTGAACATCAATAGTTTTCATGTGAAATTACATTCCAGGTGGAACGTCCACCCGGCGGGCAAAGTAACGAAAATGAGGCAGAGCGGCTCGGTGTGTGTGAGAGTGGAGAATGTCATTATGTTACTGATTGTAGCTGATAAAGACCCGGGGATTTTTCTGTAAGAAAAGTATTTTTGGGCATATATTGTTAACAGTGCACAGTTCACCTTAAAAGCAGGTTCTCTAAAGGCCTTTTTTATTAGAGTGAAATCGTTTTTGTTCAACCAGTGACAGCTGCTTCTTGTAAAGGCAACTCCACCAGACTTCATAAAAATGGAGGATTTCTGTCCCTTTTTTTTCTTCTTTTTTCCTTTAAAAATCAAAACACAATTCATTTCACCACCCTTCCTTCACCCCCCCCTACCACCCCTTGACCCTCCCTTGGGGAAAATACGTATTACCGTCTGTGCATTTGGAGGCTTTCATCTTGGTGGCAGAGTATATGTGAGCATCGGCCAAGTTGATGGAGACTTGCAGTGAATAGTCGCATTCCCGTGAGAGCTGCGCGGGGATCAGAACGGCCCGGGACTTACAGTTTGTTCATATATTTTCAATTTTCCACATAGGAGAGGTAATCAAAATATTCATGACCCTCTATTCATGGTACCGATTGTCCTTCAGGGTCTGAGCAGGTCACATGACTGAAAACTATTTTCAATAAATATACAGCCCAACCTTGCACACCAATGATCATCACTCCAATGAGCATTTTGCGTGTTTCATGTAACACCTGTCACTGATCCTGACCATCACAGGAGACGGAACACCTGCCAGACGGGGTCCTCAGACCCTGCATGACAATGTTGCGGAATGCGCGTGCAAGGAAGCCAATCAGCCACAAAGACTCTGTTTGTGAGCATGAATGCGTTAACCCCTCCCTATATACGCTTATTTTGCAATCCGAAATTGTTTAGCAGTCCTAAAGCAGGCGCGCGCCGCCGTCCAAGCTTTTCTTCTCATGCCACACTGGCATTATCTGCTGCACCCAGACCTCGGTGCCACGCTGCCAGACAGACCCCGCTGTGTCTCTGGGGGCCTCGCGACTTATCAGGCATTCTGCTGGGATAGCGCTGCAGCAGGACGGCGCAATGAGGGCAGTGCGTGTGTGCGAATGTGCACGCATATGTGCACGCGCGTGTGTGTGTGTGTGTGACAGGTCAGTGTGGGCCAAGCTGCAAGTCTACACCGAACTGAATTTCTTTCTGTGGCTCGGCTCGGGCGGCTGCGGAGACGGGACGCACGTGGGAATGAGCTGAGGGTGCGGCGCTGCGGCGGCCATGCAGGGAGCTCGCAGACCATCGGGGGGCTGCATCAGCAACACAAACATTTGGCTTTCATGTAGCTTAGAACCCGTGTTTTCAGGCTTTTTTGGAGAAGAAGTCATTTATGACATCATTAAAAGAAATCTAATGGCTGACTTTGTGGTTTATTGCGGTCTTTCTTGTGCCTTGTCAGTGGACGAATGTAGTTCTTTATTAATTCGAGTTTGGAAATGCTCCGCTCTGCAGACGCTATTAACATAATATTCTGTTATATATGAAATATATGATATTAAAATCATCATCACTTTTTTTTTCTATTGCTCTTGGGAGCCCCCTAGAGGCCGGGGGCCCTAAACAGGTGCTTAGTCGGAGCAGGCACAGCGTGGACGAGAATTCATCAAATCCTGCCGTGTCCACTCATGCGTGGACAAATTCAGGAAAAAGAAAAAGACCCCTGGGGTTTTCACTGTGATTTGATGCTCGCAAACATACACTGCACAGCAACACAACCAAATTCGATAACACCGAGCTAGTCGACCATCTGTCCCACCCGTTGACATGGCTCCCTCTTGCTCTCTTTGCATCTCCACTGTCAAAATCAAATACAGTCCTTTGCGCGTCCCATCTGCCGTCTCCCTTGTCCTGTCTTTGTCTTCTCACGTCAAAGTCGTACCGTCTTACACAGAGTCCTTGCTGACACGCAGCTTCTGCTCCCGGGTTAAAAATGGAAACGGTCGCTCCCGACGGCCGACATTTATCACTTTGGCAACAGCTGTGGCTCGCACCGCGCGCTTTGCGCAGGTGTGTATTTGGATGCATTCGTAGTGGCGTTTGTACGTTTTCAAGGCGGCATATTTCATCGTCAAGGTATTTTTTCTTCATCTCGATGTCAGGTGACAACGACATATGACCGCGGTCGCCTCTCGGGAAACTGAGAAGAACGTCGTGGAGTGTTTGCTGATGCCTACAGAAGATTTATCACACACATGATGCTGAATCAGTGTTTGTCGTCTGCGCTCACCTGGTTTGTCGTAGTGGGATCGGCAGGGAGATGCATGAGAACGGGTCGAAAGTGTTGCTCTGTTTAAGGCAATGAGGGCACGTCAGAGAAGACCTGGAGAGAGAGAGAGAGAGGGGGAGAGAACAATTAAATAACCTTCAATTTTCTTCTTTATTAATTATGACCCGAGAAGCGCATATATTCTCATTTTAATGAGGAGACATCATTTCCATCCTCCGCAGCATCTCCTTCCCCATTATCATCCTCCTTCACTCCTTTTTTTTCCCATTTTCACGTCAGCCCGCCGCAGTCACAAAGCTCACATCCTTTAAATATTTCAAATATAAAGACCATTAGAGAGGGGGGAGGGGGGGGAGCTTTTAGATTTGCGACTGATACCGACTGTAGTCACAGCGGTGGCCTGATGGACCCACGGATATTGCTCATCATCCGGAGATGGCGAGGTTAAAGTGCAGCATTAAAGCGCCGACTAGAAGCTAACCGCCCGCTGTGCCGCAGTGCAGAGGAAGCAAAATGTGTACGTTCGGTTCGGACAGCGGCGAACCGCGAGCGGCGGAACAAACCATCTGGAAATGTTGGATGCTCGGATTTCTATAAAGAAAAGCTGTTTAAAAGCTGTTGAATACCGAAGAAGAGATGTAGAGGTCGAGAACATATGAGCAGAAAGAGAGACTAAAATCGAAGGGCAATCGCAGACAGCGGAGGTTGAAAGAGGAAAACAAAAGCCACGGAGATAAAGAGGAAGATAACAAAGTGCAGGGCTCGGAGGGAGTTCGGATTAACAAATGAACAGAAGGTTGGAGGCGGTGCGTGATACGCGCGCGCAACAAAAACAAAACACTCGAAAGCTAAGCCGACGGAGGGAAAATACGCCGAGGTGTTTGCGGTGACGGGAGCGCCGGGGGATCAGAGGCGACTAACATCCCATAATATCTCCTGTACATCGCCGAGCAGAGTCATGTGAACAATTACAGCAGAAACAACCCTGCAAAAAGAAAAGAGTTCAACTGAAATGTCACAACTTTCCGCCGCCGCCGCCGCCGCCGCCCCGCCGCCCCGCCTCCCCGCGTGGCTAAAAACTCGGCTGAGCGAAAAGTTAATTCATTCCAATCCCGGGACCCTTCGAACCGTGACGGGGACGACAATGCTGGGGGCTGCCTGCCGAGTCGTGGGGTCCCCCCTCCCCGGCTTTGGCCAAGGTGCTTCGCAGAGATACTCCTTTGTTTTCCTAATGAATCGGAGCGAGTTGGGACGCGTCGTTTGCCAGCAGTCGCCCTCCGGGTCACAGCAACACGCCGCCAACTTAGCAAGACACGCACACAGAACTTTAGATTTAGGAGGAGCATCGACTGGGCCGACGCGCTGCAAACACATAGAAGCTGCGAAAATAAGACCAATCCTGTGGGATCGGCCCCTCTTCAAGCACACGAGCGGGATTATTTTCTCTATATTAATTAATATCGGAAATGCTTGTAACCCCCCCGGCGGTTGATATTGAACTGCTTCGTATAACTTGATAAAGTTTGAGTAAAAAGACAAACAACTTGTGATTATAAACCGCTGCACAAGAGAAGGAACTTTGAAGACACACACCAGCATGAGCACAGTTTGACATTGAAGCATCGGGGAGATGGACGGAATATTCAAGATTCTGCTACAAATAATCCCAATTAAAGGAAGCGGGCCTCAGTGGGCAGTGGTTTTCTTTTCATCTCAACTCTGATCAACCACTTCAAATGAGCGTGTCCTTGAGTAACCTTTGCGGAGAACAAGCCTGTATTTTTCTTTGTTTTTTTTGGGCTGTTCTCCTGCGATCGCGCAGCAACAGTCCCATCACGGTACGATTGTTCCGTGCACTTTAGTGCCGACGCCGCCTCTCCGAAGCCTTTTGCATTTTCTATTAAAAATCAGTTTAAAGCAAGCAAACCAAGTTAAAAGAACAAATTTGTTTCCATCAGAGGGAACTGGATTATCTTCATAGCGACGAGGAAGTCTGAATGTGCTGAGGAAGCTTTTTCTCAGGTGGTTCTTCGCTGTTTTTGTACATAAAGCAGTCGTCAAGTTAAGAGGGAAGTGCTACACGTGTGGGCGGAAGATGGAATTAGATCTCCTCCTCATTTGTTCCCGATTGCAAACTCACAAGGGGAAAAACGACTGCGTAATACTCTCTCGCTGCTGACAGCTATTAGGGCGTGTGTGTGTGTGTGTGTGTGTGCCTCCATGTGTGTGTTCTCTCCGGACGCCTGAGAATCTAACTTGCCAAATGTACAAATGTGCAGGAAGTAACACAACATTTTCAAACTTCTCAGCTGTCCCTGCAATACCAGCAGACAGTCACGCAGCTCGCTAACGATGGCGGCGTGCGCTCCATAAAGTGGACTGTCAAGTTGCATTTACACACACACCGACACACGCGTGCAGACACACACACACAAAACCGTGCGCATCCCCGCAGTCGGTGTTTATTTGCGCCCGAAATTCCCGAGAGACGCGAAGCCCGGAGCCTCTAGTCTGGTGGGGAATGTGAAATGAGCACTCCTCATGCTGATGGGGAGGTGTGTGTGTGTGTGTGTGTGTGTGTGCGAGAGACAAAGCATGCATATTTCAGTGTGGAGCAAAGTTTAGGCCCCGCCCCTCCTTCCGCATCCGCCAGCTGCATCCCGAAACTTCATGCAGCATCATGTTGTCTCGGCACTGCGTCGCCTTCGTTGATATTGCGATGATTTGTTTGAGCTCCTTGGATTTGATGATTCGCTGTTCGCAACCACAAACAAATCACTATGGAGTTTGGCCACAAATCGATAACTAACAAGGAAATATTTGTGCTCACAAGAACCAACATATAAGGACCATACACATGATATTCTTACTGGTTCGATATCACCAAAAAAAGATGAGTATCGGATTATATCGCCCTGCATCTGAAACCTCCGATATAAGGTATTGAGGTTATATTTCATGGTCTTCTAATCTATTTTCTATGTATTCTATTCAATTGTAGAATATTCTTATGTTTAATGTATCATAGCTACTGTTGCAGACTATTGTTCTGTTTGAGTAATATCACTTGATCAAGCCTTTTCTAACATTCCACACTACAGAATAAGTAATAAAAGTATGTATGATTCCTGCTGATACTGTATCGGATCGATATCAGTATCGGCGAATACTCAAGGCTGCAATATCGTTATCGAATCTGAAGTGAAAAAGTTGTATCGGGACAGCCCTATTACAAGTTGCTTGTATTAGACCTTCTGCACGCAGACTCGTCGTCCCGACCTCACCGAGGCTGCAAACAGTGTCAGCTGGCAGCTCTGCAGACAATGATGGATGGCAGCTCGCAGGCCCACAAAGGACGGGGATGACATGAAGAAAATAAAATAAATCAGCAGTGGCTTTCGGGGGAAGTTTCATAAAGGACGCTTTATTGAGAAATTCAATGAATGGGCACTTGGACGTTAATAGCTGCCTTTGTTTGCGAGTCATGTGAGATGGGTCACGCAATCACACGAACACTGGAATGACAAGCAAGTTACTAATTATTTCTCCACCTCCTTGGGCCGCGCTGCACCCCGCAAAACAGACAACAACACCAGCTATTCATTATCAGATGCACTGACGATGAGCCGCAATGCTTTTTTCTTCCTAAGATACTGAAGCTGGGCCTGCAATGAATGATGAATGATCCAGCGTTGGATGAGAGAATACCCTTTTTATCGATTCTCAGGATCCGACCTCAAGAAAAAAAATCCATGTCGTAACCATCAGACTCGGCCCTTGACGCCCGAGTACAGCGGAGGCTCACAGGTGTAAGCAACGCCATCGATGGACGCATGCCAGCGCAGAGATTTGCACAATTCATGGACGCCGACTCACCTGTTTGTGTTGGAAAGCAGCCATTGTTGTTACTTCCACACAAAAATAAATAAAAATGCGACTTGCATTTTTAGCAAATTGAATACAAAGTCCTCCGCTTGGATGGATGGACGCAATCGACGCTCGACTGATGAAACCCATAAACTTGGAGCTGCAGCGCCATCGCTCTCAAGCGGCGGCTTCTCCTCAGAGAGGAACGAGTTCATTTCCTTCCCTCCATCCGTCCGCCCGACCGTCCGTCACTTGTGTCGCTGGCTGGGAATTGGAGTTCACGCAGAGACCTCTTGTCTGGGGAAATTAACTTCACTTAAGGAGGGCTGAGTTACACACACTTTCACACACACAGAGGAACTGTAATTGTGGCAGCGGACTGAATGCTTTCTTCAAAAATCTCTAATTACCTCAGAACTTCTTTTTTCTTGAATAGGTTAAATAGGTTCGTCTCAACTTTAATTTTGGGCTTCTTTACTTTTCTTTTTTTTTTTTTCTACCATTGTTATATTATTAGGGCTGTTGCAGTTTACCGCTAATGACGATAATCGTGGTATTAAAAAATGAAATGTCAGTATCGTGTTAACTAGATATTGAGTGTAATTGCACTTTTTGTATGCAGTTGTATAGCTGCTGTTTTCATATCATCTTTATACCAACTTAGACAGGTATTTCTATTGTTATTAATCTGCCAAAAGAGAAAAAATAAATAAATAAAGTTAAGGAGCAATTTTATTGATTGTACCATTATTAATGACATTTTTATGATATCGTTATTGTGCCATTTTTTTCCGACCATAATTGTGAATTTAAAAACTGATATCGTGACAGCCATCTTCCATCTTCTTCTGCTGATTTGGTCATATGTATGTTATATCATTTATATATTTTTCATTTTATTTTCAATTTAATAGTATTTTTCTACAGTTTTGCCATACTAATGATGTATATTTATTGTGAGTGTTGTGAGTTGTTTGCAACGGAAGAATTTCCCTTCAGGAATCAATAAAGTAGTTGTGGTTGGGAGGGAGGGTCGGGGGGGGACGAATGTCTCCATCACCACAGTGTGAAATGTCCTATGCACAAAAAGTTGCCACACGGTCACCGGTGCAGTGGATTTTGTGGTGGTTGCTGAGAGCGGGGAAGCCTCGGCTGTGTTTTAATGAGCTGAAGGCTGAGCGGAGAGAGTGTGAGCGAAGCGCCAAGTCTGTGTGTCTACTGCAGCTGGAGGGGCTCTTACACCGTGTACATTGTTTTATTTTTATTTATTTATATCTGAGCAGCACAAGTCTAACAGGACCGAGGCAAACAAGTTGTGAGACTTCACAAAGACATTAAGTGCCAGGAAGATCCTGTTAAGCCGGCGTTTTTGCATCTCTAAATTGAACTTGATAGCGACCAGCGTAACGTTTGTGGTCAAGTTCAGCACAAGGCGGCAGAACACTGATGCAATTTCTTTCAACAATTAGAGCTGAAAGTTTGCGAATGAAATCTCTCTTGGCTTACTATTATGGGGGTCTGCTGTTCTTTAAAAAAAAGTCACCGCTTCCTTTGTGGTGAGGTCGTCCTTGTGCGGCGGCAGGAAGAGGGAAGCCGGCAGTGAGGAGAGGACGCACACCGGAGAACTGTTGGGCTAATGGTCTGAAAATCCATCCAATTTTTGCATTCGCAGGGTCTTGTTTTTTTTTATTGTCATCCAAGAATAGAGAGGTCACTGTCGCCGTAATGAGAATTCATCTCTGTAAAATACTCTCTGCAACTCCCAGGTCGCGCGCTCTAATCTCACACGTCCTAAATGAGGTGGCAAATGACTGCTGTGGAAGACTTTTGTGTTTGTGCGTAAAAAAAAGAAAAAAGAGAGAGAGATCAAAGGCATAGTTCCTGTTTGCTAATGCCCAGCACTAACTGGCTAGCACCCACTTCAAAGCGGGGAGGTGGGTGGTATCAGCGGGAGGGGCCGGGCTTGAAGAAAGCACCGTAGGTGGCGAAAAGCATCAAAATCAAAGCGAGGGAGGTCAGCGTCCGGCCACATTTTCCGGCTGCTCGCTCCGCTGTGCCGAGTCGGTGCGACCGCGCCAGCGCCTCCAAGAGGTCAACTCCGGCACAACCCAAGGGGGGGCTGCATCCTCGGCGGAAAGAAGAGGAAGGAGTAGCCCCCCGCGGACCGCCTTTGAAGATGAGAGGAAGTTTACGCGCCGTTATTGAGATGAAATATGATACAAAATAGCATGATTGGCGGTGAGAACGTCTCATAGCGATCTCCCTCTAAAGTCTTTGTTGCCTTGTCGCATTCGTAATATCCCTCCGACACATCCAAGATAACGCGTGCGGTGTCAAGCGTGCTTCAGGAGCACGGCGGAATGTAACATCCCGAGCGTTTTCACAACGAATCTGCATCCAGATAAAAGCCGCAGCGACGGCGAAGAGAGTAACCATGCTTATATATCTTGTTTGTCTAGACAAAGATAGTGGCTGGGGCTTTCCGCACATCTCCCAAACCATTAAAAATAGATGCCACAAACCGAGAGTGACAGACCGAGGAGAGAGGGAGGCTTTGACAAAGACTCATTTAAACTCGGCGGCGGAATGGAGTGACAGAAACACCGACTCCCACATCAGCAGCCCAAACCGCAAGACAGCCCCGGCTCTAATCGCAAACATTTATTCAGATCAGACAACTCCTCCGACGGCCTCTGAGGAGCATCTCCGGGAGATTAAAACAAGAAGAAGAAGAATCGAGAAGGATGGAAGAGGGAGGATGAGAGAGGAAGTCAAGACCGGCCGATTGTTATAGATGGAGAGACCGGAGACGCGGAGCGACGTGGGAAGAACCGGCAAACAGAAACAAAGAATCCAAAAATAAGACCTTGCGTGATTGTGAGGCAGTGACTGCCTCCTTTGTCAGTCGGCATTAAGTGGCAAAGTGCCGCGGCGGGTCAAACCCCCATCGCTTGGTGATTACACGGAGTTAAAAAGGTGGAGGAGAGGAGAGGAGAGGAGAGGAGAGGAGAGGAGAGGAACAAGGCAG
>CAESWR010000369.1:998500-1023000 GCA_903171835.1 Mullus surmuletus
GAGGGGGGGTTGCAGCGTTTATCTGCTGACCAGGCGTCAAAAGTGTTGATCCAAGTGCACGCAAAATGTGCACACAATAGGAGCTAACCGGCTAACTTAGCGAACGTCAACCCCCCCCCCATCGCAGCGTTCACATTCAGCCGGGCAACTAGAAACACGCCCCACCTCTGTGGCAATCCTCAAATCCCGAAGGCTTTCACATTTTGTTTGCAGACGTCCTTACATGGAGGCTTTGAGGCGAGAACCGCCGCTTGCAGCAGCAGCAGCAGCAGCAGCAGCAGCAGCTCTGCTCCTCGCGAGTTGATGCTTGTTTCCCCGCGCTGATGCGTTCAAACACCCCGCGTAAATTCGGCGTTTTTTTCCACAGAGAGGCAACAACTCGTAAATATATGGCAACACTTTTAAATTAAATCTACAGATGCAAGTCTGTTGGTGTTGCTTAGGGTGTTAGTGTTGTTTACACTTGATATTGTTGGGTGTGAAGGTGCTGCAAGGTATCACTCAAAATAGTTCCAACTGTTTTATGACGCACCGAATGCCTCAGCATGGATATTTGGCCTCACTGATGCATCATGGCAAAACAAACACTGGGGTAATTAATCCAATTAAGTATGATCTCCCATTGTGGAGAGCCTACGCTCACCCACGCAGAGTAGAGCCACTTTATTTACCACATTGCTTTGCCAAAACAGGCTGAAGTAGTATCATCAATGGGATCCCAGGTAGATGACGCACAAGGAACCAAACTTCCATTGCGGAATACAAGTACAGACAAAACAAAAATGTTCCAGTTCCAAGTTTTTTTTTGCAGTGTGAACAGTAGGGAAACATGAGTTCCTGTACAACAATATTTCTTTGCTGTCCATTGAAATAAAAAGGAAAATAAATAAAAGTTTGAGTTGGTTGTTTGCTTGAGGGGGATTTTATAATCATGCTCTAATATTGTATATTCCCTAATAACAACTGTCCCAGTTACATATACAAAACAAAGCACATTATTCACAGGAAGGTAAATACAATTTGCATAATTAAATGCTCACAAAGATAAGTTGTGTGTCAAATGCAAATAAACCATGCAAATAAACCAGTAAATGCAATAATATAACCACTTAATTGTCTTGCACACATTTCTTATGTAGGACAATTATCTGTTGATGTTACATGCAATGTTCGATAATCTAAGTTCATAGCTGTTTTTTGCCATACGAGAGGGAAACCCAGGCAGAACGTTTTGTGCAAGATTTGGGCTGTGTGGGAGTTATTGTTGACAGCCTTGTAAAATCCAGAAAGATATGCGATACAATGCGGTACAAATAAACAATGTAGACAACTCAACAAAATCTGAATATACTATGTCTGTGGGTTACCATGGATACAGGCAATAAATATCTGATAGTCATATAAAAAATTAAAGGAAAGAAGCATCACAAAAAGCTGTCACATTGTTGACCAACCCACTCAAAGATGCTCTCTGCTCGTTCTATTGGGTTGAAAAGTAGTGAGCGAAGGAAATAGAGTTCTGGATACCCCAAACTTCCAGAGACTGGATCTTGAAATGTCCCTTGCAGAGTGGAGGGTTCTTGAACGTATCACAGGACTCGGAGTATCCACCCTCCAGGTCGTCCTGCAGACAGAGAGCATGGCCTCCATCGCCACCTAGAAGTAGTTCAATTCACAGTGATTAGGGTTTTGTTTTGTGGGGGGGGGGGGGGGNNNNGGGGGGGGAATCTATGCGCTCTTTTCTTTTTACATACCAATAATTAGCTGACTGTCACTTCCTGAAATAAACATGGAGGCCTCTTGTCCCTTAGGTCTCTTTGGTTCTTTGGCAGACATGGGTTCCTCTGACAGGGCAGTGAAGGGGATTGTTAAGTAGCTGGGGTCCTGGGGGGTTCCGGCAGGACATGTCAGGGTCACGGCCCCTTTATTGGGCACCTGGGAGGAAACTTGGGCCTTCTGACGTGTTCGTCTTCCGGTCATGATGTTGACCATTGCCTGTTGGTAGCGTTCCATGCTGGGACGAAGCTGAGAAAACAATCAGTCATATTTTTCTCAAAAAAACAACAACAAAAAAGCAATCAGAAGAACAATACTAACATGGCTGAACTAAAATGCAATAACTGATGTAAGATCTCCGTAATAAGTCTTACCATGAAAACAAAAGATTCTCCAGTTCCAAAAAAATCTCCATCAGTGTCATGCTTTCGTCTTTCTGTCATATCTGTTGACATGAAGGCACCAAAGACCTGAGAAATCAAAAATACCAAGTATTTCAGCACCATCGATGATATTTTCCGAAGACATTGTTATTTATCAAAAGGCAATTACAAGTTCCTTCCAGGTACTTGTTATGTTATCAAATGTTACCTCCTCGTCCATAGTTTTAATAATCATCACGGCAGGTTCATGTCCCTCCAAGTGTGAATAGAATCTATATGGAGGAAATAAAAAACACTCCTATGATATCAGCCAGGCAGTATCACTGTTAAAAAAAAACATCTAAAGACAATAATACTAAGGACAATGCAATTTCATAATTTTCTTTTCTTTTGATACAATAACCTTTAGAATAATCAAATTACTTTATGGATGATACTTAAGACTATGGCTTTTCTGTTGGAAAAATGTGAAAATATGATGGGTGACTGAATTTCTCTCAAGTGTTGCAAAATAAGGCTGTAAGTCATCTGACTGTCTCTCTCAAACAAACATGTTGACAGTGTAAACAGACACATCCACTCTCTTACATAATCTCGGCCCTGTTTTTTGCTACTGCTGGTGTTCAGCAGCCATTGATACTTGATGAACTGACCTCATTTCATGTTTGAAATTAACATTTTTGCATATAAAAAAATAATTTGCCAGGGGGTGACTCATTAAACGTAACAGAGACTTGGGATGTATTTGAGAAAGGCTACTTACGAAGCAAGATTTCCTCCATGTTCAGTTTTACTAAACAGCTTAACAGGACTGAAAAGGGCGAAGCGTTCAGGTATCCAAGCCCAAACGACTCTCATCTCTGTCCCTATTACAACACTGGAGCTGAAGTTGTTGAAGTCAACTGAATCGACTGATTGCCTGTAAAAAGTGAATCGCATCACATCATGACTGACTGGAAGAAGTCAGACTTTTTTGTCCACCACTTTTCCCATACACTCATGCTCACCTCTTCTGGTGGAGGCTGACCCCTTTTTGCATGAGGGAGTCTCGGTTTGCGTTGAAGAGAACGTTGAGCTCTCTCCTGGTGGGCATCGGAACCTTGAAGGCCTTCTCAAAAAGATCCTCTGCTGTGCAGTGGCGTGCTACATTCTGTACAAATCGTTTCATGTCAGTCCTGAAGTCCTCCACGTCTGCAACTCGAGATGACACCGATGCTTTGTAGAGGCTGAGTAAAGTCAACGCTACTCTGCAAAGGATAAAGTCAAAAGATGGAAAATTAGGCACTTTTGCTAATGAGAAACTAGGGGTTTGGTTTGTACGTGAAACAGCGACCAACCTGTAGAGAACTTTGTAGCCCTCTAATAAGTAGACATCCAGCACTCTGATGGCATATGTGAATGGAAGATCGGCAAAGATCCACATAATCCAGTCAGAGTAAAACTCAAAGAGGTTCTGGTGTGTGCTGGCGATCAGCTTGCGGATGCCCCGGCAACATTTATTGGCGAGGTCTCCAAAGGTCATGCAGGAGGCGCGGTAAGTGAGGAAGGTCTGGTCAATGTAACGCTTGTTGGGGTCATTGTAGCAAATGAGCCGCGAAACACCGTGAAAGCACTGGGCCTCGTCCTGGCTGAAGTGAAGGATGAGGGAGACCAAGGCGGGGAGAATGGGGCAGAAGTTCATGTCTGGGAAGTATTTGCCGAGGCAAAGGAGAATCTTTTTTACAGAGTTCAGGCCAGCTTTGTTGAGGCAGTATCTGGATGGAAAAGATGAGTCATTTGGTCATAATCAGAGCCTGAAACAAATAACAATAATGATTAAGTCCCAATGCTCTTGCAGAAAAGTACCTGGGTATATCTCCAGCCTCCATGTACTCTGGAACTGGGTGGTTGCTGAGTTGTTTCTGTTCTCCAAAGAGCGTCTTGGATAGTTCATAGTAGACATCTCTATCTGGTGTCACAGACCTACAGTGAAGACAATTAAGCATCAGTCCAGTGCTCCAATTTATATGAATGGGGTGGCCCAATATTGGGAATTCCTGCTTACATGCTTACATGCTTACATGACCTTCTACATTTCAAAGGGGCTACAAACAAAGATTCAATAAAACTGTTGCGTTAACCTGATGCCGTGGATAATGTGGTAGTAAGCTTTGGCCCTCAGTGTATGGGGCATGGCCCAGAACCCTTGTCGGCCCATGGTTTTCAGCTGCTGGTGCTCGCTGCTCAGGATCTGCTGGTATCGTTGGGCAGCCTCAGGGTCAATCTTCTCCCAGTCCACAAAGTGTCCGTACATCATCCCAGAGCTGGAGCAGATCTCCCAGTTGTCTGACTCAGAGATGGTCATCATGGTCACAGACTTGAGACTGCTAGTACTGTCTGACAAAATCATCATAAAGAAATATTCAGTTTATTTAGATATTTCAAACTCTTATTTTGGTTGACAATCACAATAGAACGATTCCCATTACCATTTAGTTCTCTTGAAGATAACAGCTTTTTTGATTTGGGCTTGCTTTGCTTTGGTGTGTTTTTAACACCAACTCCATCCCCTTCCTTCTTGTCCTTTGTGGAAAACTGATACTGTTCAGGGGAGTCCTCCTTTTGCTT
Organism: Mullus surmuletus; assembly: GCA_903171835.1. Taxonomy (NCBI): domain Eukaryota; kingdom Metazoa; phylum Chordata; class Actinopteri; order Syngnathiformes; family Mullidae; genus Mullus; species Mullus surmuletus. The sequence goes on from CAESWR010000369.1 coordinate 1,003,267, forward strand.
CAATGGGCTCGATCTGTTGAAGTTTCCTACATCATAGTTGGAGTAATGCTCTGAAGTGTCATAACTGTAAAAAGACCTGGAGAGACACAATCAGCTCAGAGTCCACTCATTAAGCCTTTCTTTTGCCCATAAATGATCTAAATTTACATAACTGTAAATACGACAGCAGTAAAAACAGAATTAGGATGAACACATACCTGGAACGAGGTCTTAGATAAGTCTCCGCTGCTTGTGTCTGTTGACCATAATTCTTTACATCCTCTGCATTATAGTAGGAGTGAGACCTCTGTCTGCCTCTGGTGTCCACCATAGAACCCGGATCTTGGTCTGAGGACATGTGCACCGAGATCGAATTCATAGTCCCACAATTGGAAAATGCTGGTGTTCTTGAGACATCAATCATATCAATCCTGTGCTTTGGAAAAATTCTCGTCCGAGGGTTAAAGCTTCTCCTGTTACTTGCTGCAAGTTCAGCGCGTCTCGGCTTTATATGCACCAGTGGCAGGGACATGTGAGGCAAACATAGGGGTATGGTTTGTTTGTGGTAATTTCAGGCATTGAAGGGGAAAAGTTCAACCAATTTTTCCAGTTAAAGATATGTCAACATACAATGTCGGACGTAAGTAATGAGCTGTAGGAAAAAAATCTAAGCCGTAGTATGAGGGATAAAAATTCCAGATCACGTCACAAATAATAGTAAATAGTTTGACCAAATGTCCTTTAGATGACACTTCTCAATGTCAAGTATGCTCTGAGTTACATACATCTGCAAAATCTGTTAAGAGTTTTTCAGTCCTGTTCCCATCATCAGGTATACATATGGAATATAGAACTAGTTTTAGCAGATACACCAGTCAAAACATTAATCATTCAGAATAGGGTCACGAGGAATTATTCAGATATCTGTGTTTACCTGAAACTGCTTCTTACGCAGCATCAACATACAGTCTATTCCAGGAAATCTCCCAAACGTTATTATTCTACACAACAGATTTCTGTTTTGATCTAAACACAGCCATTGTTTGGTTGTGAAACATAAAACCTCTACGAGTACGCATCTCACATGAGGGCTTCACATGAAATGAAGCTGAAAAACAAACGCGCCTTGCGTAAACTCTCCTAACACACTCTCATTTCTCAATTGAGTATTTTCTCAGTAGTAGAAATTATTGTATAGAATCTGTTATATAAATAACAATTAAAAAAAACATTTTTTTGGTTAAAAATTGAACCTTTTCCTCCAAATATGTGATCAATTAATTAAAAATTAAAAACATTGTCACCAGTTAGAATGGTTAATTTTAAGTATAGGATACATTACTTTACACATATTTTGATATTAGAACATGTAATTAGGGATATTTGGGAGATTAGAATTTAAGATTGTGAGAGGCAACAATTGAGCTGTATTTATCTGAAATAATAACACTGGAACTGAAAGACTGATAGTATGACAAAACCGAATAATTTGTCCTTCCTCAAACTCACAGTCTTGCAACACTACTTTCTCACGCCACGACCGCAGCATTTACTACACGTTTATCTCCACACTGAAAAGGCACCCGGATGTGGAATGTACCGCGTGCTTTCCCGTAGTGACGTCACACTCACAACAGCAACACCGCTGTTTACTTCCGCTCGGTGCGAACACAGTGGGATTTCTCTGCATAGTCAGCTTTTTCTCACCATGTCTCAGGATCCCTGGTAAGTATTTAAGTTACATACGTCAGCTGAAGAAGTTTGGGGACATTAACTTCCCCCTCTGTCAAGTGTTTCTTCATTCCGCTAGCTAATATGCTAACTTAACGTTAGCCGGCAGTGTCTTCCCCAGAGCTGCAACAACATTCATTTTCATTTGTGCAGACGTGTTTTAAAGGGGATCAAGTTGCATTTATAGTAAATATACAGATTAAGATGTGCTGATTCGAAAGAGGAAACGTCAGTGCTGAAAGGTCACATGATTAATTAAGATGGAGCCCCACAAAATGTACCAATGTGGAGTCAACAAGCCTATCATAGCAAAGGGATGTTTGTTTGTTTGTTTATTGAAAGTACATGAGAACAATTGCTGCCTCTTAAACCATTGTGTTTTACCCCATCTACAGTATTCATTGTGCATGTGTATAATGGCTTCCAAACCATGTGGACAATTGAGATAATCTGCAGTGACATTTTTTATAATAATAATAAAAATGAACAAGTAAAACAAGCAAAGAAAAGAAGAGAAAATGTGTGTGTTTGATATATGGCAGAGAATTTCCCATTCCTTTGTTTTCCAGGCTACAGAATTATGAGGCCACATGTCGACTGGCACAGGAAATAGCAGAAAACATCCATGAACGGAATAGACAACAGAGAACAGGGGGGAACCCTGCAAAGGTGAGGTGCTAAATTCAGCAAATGAATGGCGTTGTGTGAGTATTTCTCCTCAGTTTTGGTCAGTTGCCGCAAATGTGCTTGTCTCTCCAGATAAATATGACGCTACGGGCATCGCTACAGAAGCTCAAACAGAATATTCCCCAGCTCAAGGAGAGCCTGTTGAGGGCTTCCTCATCACGACGAATGTATCCTTTCTAATGAGCAAAGCAGTGAAAGTCATGAGACAGTGATTACTTATGAAGATTGAGGGATTCACTGACTTGCAGTATCAGCTCTACTCCAATAGAGGGCATTAGAGTGTTTTGAAAAGGACTTGTCTGAAAAGTCTCTGAGTATATGGGTTAATTCCAGCTCAAAACTATCTGCGGTGTGACCTGTTCACTATCACTGAAATTGGTTTTAAGTTTTATGCTGTAACGACCTTAGCATGGCCTCTTCAGAATGCAGTCTGAAGCTGACAGAAGGCAGAATCTTATCGATGATCTGCTAACCAGAGAGAAGCAGCTCAACGCCACTTTCAGAGGAGACATCACAGAACCTGAACCATCCAGGTATGAAAGTAAAGGGAATTAAGATCCATTGGGTTGTGTTTGCGCTCATAGGTAGTGTGTTGCCATGTAGGTACAGAAACACAATGGTTAGTTTTGCTTGTGCGTTTCCTTCTTGAATCAAAAGGACATTTGGCTTCAGTTTTAGTAGTTCGGGGAAATCATTGAATATTTCTCCATCTTGACTGTCATGCGCAGTCATTGTCAGTGGAGCCAAAATAAGGATCTGCCCCTGGAGCTTCTGGGGCCATCCTGTTCGGAAGACACCACCTTTCATTTCACGATTCCAAAAGAACAAAAACGTACGGTTGGCTGTCCAATTAAAAATAATGAATCCTCATTCTCTTGTCTATGTCCTTGACCAGAGAGGTCACAGGCCCTGAGCTGTTCTTTGATGATCGTCACTGGTCGCTGACTTTGTGTGAAAGTCTTTGCACTTGGTTTGCACTCTGGTTTGACCCATGTGCCATGACCTCTCCCTGTGCTATCATTTGGAAAGGAAGTCTGTCTGTCTGCCATTTGTCTGGGTGCTTAACTTCATCGCTAATTCTTTTCATTCATTATTTTTCATGCTTTACTCAGTTGATCACACATTTGGAATCTCCTGAAGTCAACACGTATACAGACGCTCATTCATCTAGATGAACAAATGCCTGTATTTTTGTTTAATTTAACAGGTTAGAGGGAGGATTTACAACTTCTGTCTTATTCACTGACGCCATTTTGATTTGACAGCAGCACATGGTCATTATTTTAATGTTTGACCTGCTGCTGCCCAGGTGATGTTTGTTTGGACAGGAAGAGGAAAGTGTGTCATGCTCTCAACTTCCTCCAGCTTATCATGTGCAGTTAAGAGTTTTAGTTGGCACGTCTGAATTCTTTTTTCTTGTCTTTTCCCAGGTTTCTTACAAAACAATGTGACTTGGCATCGTGGCCGTATATCTTTGTTTAGGGCGTAACAGAAATATAGAATGAAGCCAAGCATCATTTCTCACCAGAGCAGTAGTGTATGCTCAATTAAGTCAGTGCTCCTATTTACACTTTGATAGGAGACTGCCTTTCTCTGATATCTTTCATAAGCTTTGGTTTGGGGATTGATCTACTTAGCAGTGCTTTGCACAGGCTTTCATCTTTTTACAGACCACACACCCAATTACATAAAAGGCTCTGGAAAAAATTCTCAGATGACATTTGCTAATAAATTAGCTTGGCAAACTGTAATCATGTGGTTGTATGTTTTCTAGTTCGCTCAGTGAGACCTAACTTTAATAGTGATATGTGGTGGAATTTGCGAGTAGAACCCATTCCCACTGTGTGGTCCCTGTGGACAAAATGAGGGGGGTGGATTGCCATGCTTGGTTAATCTAAGCCTTTTTTTGTGAGAATTTTAGGGTTGAAGGGCCCGAGGTTGGAGAGGTGTCTTTAATGTATCCCTGAAACAATACATTCTCAGCATCTCCATTTCAGGCGAAGCAAAAGGAGATGGCACCTAGATTTGAAGACTGGCTTCACCCCGTGGCCCCTTGGACCCACCTTTTCTCAATTATTCACTAACCTTTCCTTTGTGTTTGATTGCATGGGAAATAATTGTAATTAGTTAAATCTCTCCTGTCCAAGTCACTCAGTCAGAACCTGGGTGCTCGGGCCACAGTGGCGGCAGTCTACCGCTTTATGGCTGCCAAGGATGTGCCTGACTGGTTTTGGCACTCCTCACTGACTGGTTAATTGGATCTTCACACACTGGGCACTCACGGGGTGGAAGTGGAGTGCTTGCACACGGTGTCATAGTAATCAAATATGTCGGAGAGATTAAACTAAATGCCTTTTCGTACCTCCATGGCTGATTCACTACCTCTGCCAGCAGCTTTGTGAAAGCTTTACAACCCACTTCAAACGCAGCAAGGAAGAAGATGTGTAAATTGAGATACAAGTAGCCTAAAAAGTATAACAGAAACAAATTGAGTGAACTGGTTTGAGCATTCTAACTTGACATATTTTATTAGGCTTTATTGGAATTATTCCATTAAAGATGTCAAGTTAGTCATTAAAAGCACAGCATTCCTATGGACTTTTCTCACCAATATCATTTCCACCAATTGGCGCACATATGGCTCAGGCCGCTCACCCTGGGCTTGTCCAGCAGACGACTTGCTCTCAGCAGACAGACTTAACTTCAGCCTCACAAGGAGACCCTGAACCCCCCGTCATCACACGCCTGCCACAGCTTTAAGCAATCAGCAGAAGAATAGCTTTAAACCACACAGCGGCGTTTAGTGTAGCTCCGCATGGCGCAAAGCTCTCTGCTCTGTCGCGTCGACGAAAACCTCCCCAGCAAACCCACAGTCCTAGTCCTGTGACAGATTAACATGCACTGTTTAAAGGCTGCACAAGCTAACCTGGTATTTTTCAAACGCTCAAACAGCCCAAATGACAAAATGAGTAAATAAATACGTTCTTTTTGTCTGTGATGTAGAGGGGGTTTCCTGTTATAAATGTTCAAACGAGTACAGTATTCAAAAAGTAACATGCCTTGGACAGATGTGATTGCAGTGCAGATGTGTAGTGTGCTCATATCTCAACCAGACATATTTACACTGTTTACTTATATAGAGAAATGTCACAGATGCAGGATGCGTGTTGTAGACTTGTATGATGAAATGATGATTGACATACAAAAAGGGAACTTTTTCAATCTACTGTTTCTTGAGCTGCTATGAAACATTTTGGAATCTTAACCATCATCCTGATGTTTCATAGGTCGACGCTTATGGGTGGAGGGGTAGGAGCGACTGGAGGGGTTGCATCCAATCCGTGGTTGATTGATGAATCAGAGGAAACCAGGGGGCTGAGTGTTGGAGAGATCAAACAGCAGCAACAACGAATCATTGAAGGTGAGCAGCAAACTTAAATTACAGCCACGATCGTCCTCTTTTTACTGTGTGTACTGAGTATAACCCCATCTACAGTGAGACAGTGTCGAATAAAGGCAGCTGGATAGGATGAAAAATTACACACAGGGATAGTACAAGGATTCACAATTGGCCATATAAAAGATGGTCATGATAGTCCACATCAAGAATATATAGTGTAAACCCTTGTCTTAAAATCCCCCCTACGGCCCTTTCCTCCACCGAATGGCTTTGACATGACTCGAACACCCAGATGTCAGTGCACCTGAATCCATGTGACACTTCATTGCCATGTCTCCATTATGGCTCTGGTTATTTTCAGTTTGTGGATCAGAGATTCCTGTTAAGACAGTGAAACCAAACCACATGGAGGTTTCTACTCCCCAATGGGATTTCTGGTGGAGTTGGGTAATGGTTAGTGCCTGAACTTGTGGTCGTAAAAAATTCCTGCGGTAGACAGTGTGTCAAACTCGGAGACCTGCAGAGGCCAAATCTCTTCAGCTTCATTGTTTTTCCTCTCCACCTTGGCCTTCTGCAGTTGTAATAACAAGTGTAAGGCTGAGTGGGGTAAAGTAGTGAATGACTCACATGTGGTGCTGCAGGCTGAGCTGGACCCCTTTCACCCCTATTCCCATATAATGTGTCCTCAATGTTGGCTTCTTTTGTGGGTTTGCCCATCTGCTAAATATACAGAATGTTTTTCTTAGTTCCGTCTTATCAGTTTGCCTTCAAAAAGTATTTTCTCTCTCTTCTCAGCCCAAGATGCAGGCTTGGATGCACTTGCTGCCGTCATCAGCAGACAGAAGATGATGGGGCAGGAGATTGGCAATGAGCTGGACGAGCATAATGGTAAAGTTTAACGTGCATATCCTCCAGAAAGATTACAGACTTATGACATAAAGCAGTGTGAATGCCATCAGACATACCCTTCCTGCAATGGAACGCCCGTCCACGTTATATTTGCTACATTGCCAGTCACAACGTTGTCAATGGCACAAAGTGCGTGCACACACACACACACACACACACACACACACACACACACACACACACACATACACACACACACACACATACACACACACACAAACCACAGTGGTCTTCTGATTGAGGTCACAGACATGTCTACTAAGTTGGCATTTCAATAAATCTTGCAGAGAAAAGTGACCCATCTCTTCATGCTGTTTAAATACAAAGCAATTTTTTTTGTTTTTTTTGTGTCTTCTGGAATAAGATCTGTGCAGAGCTAATGGTGTTTTTTTGAGATACCCCTGGCTAAGTGCCTCATCAGTCCATAAATAGCCTTCATCACAGGTAGAACTGAGCGCACCGCTTCAGTCTGTCGGGGACTGATCGTATGTCCGCTGGCGAACAATTAGATCCTTTAATGCATCGTTTTGGCAAGACTATTGCAGTTAATAGTTTAAGATTTGAGAGTGTTGTATTACAGTCAGGATACACGAGAATCCCTGTTTGAGGTTCGTTGTGTTTTAATTGTGAGGGACTGATATTCGCACTGTGAGCGAGCCAAGACCACGCATTAGTCTGTCAGCTTCTCTTGTGGCAATGGAAAGAAAATTCACAGCTCATGAGCAGCAGGTCGATTAAAGAGCGGCTCGTTTGGCCCACAGAGGTTGTAATGGGGTGGTGAGTGAGACCGTGGATGGGGGACGGGTGTCTTTGTCACAGACACTTGAGCAGGAATGGATGGACTATAGACTCTATTTCTTTTTCCATGACAAGCCAACTTGGTCTTTTAATACGCAGTCTCAGTGTTACAGTAGTTTGCCAGTTAAATCTGCGATGTGGAGTTGTACGCTTAGTGAGAAAAGGGATAAAGCTGGAATTTTAACAGTAATCCAGGGATCATTAGACTTTCTAAGCATTTTGTCAAAGCTCAACAGCAAGTTGAAATGAATAGATGTTCATAAATGTTTGCAGATTGTCTACTCGACTTCCTCCTAGATCCCAAAGCAGCTGTTGTCTCACACCTACATTACTGGCGATCATTGTCCACGTCCGCCGATGACCAGCTTCCAGTTGGGAAAAAGAAGGCGTCGTACAATCTTGTAATATCCTGTCTGCACGGTCGTACCCAAACAAGTCCAGAGGTTGAATAACTGAGTGATTTCAGAGTGGAAACAAACAACGGTTCCCTTCTGCTGGGAAGGAATGGCAGATGTTTGGCTGGTAGACGGCGATGGGAGAAGGGAAGAGGAGGGCGAAGGGGAAAGCCTGATTGTTCTCGTCCGCTCTCCTGTTGCCTTATTGAACTAGAGACGGATCATTGCTTTAAAGCTCCAACTAGTATGTTTTTCTTCTCATTTTTTCAGCTCGATGTCAGTGTTTCCAATAATATGAGCCTGAATGGGTGATGGGAGACCTGTAAGACCAGTTCCACTGCAGCCAAGCAAGAATGGAATTTTTTTTGGCCCAGGAAACAATGGCTTGTCACTACCCGCAATGTATAGACCCCACATGACTCGAGTATAATTTTGATGGAACCTCTACTCGCTATTGCTGTAATGGCCAAAAAGATATATGCCACCTGTGGGTATTGTAATAGCTTCCATGTGTTTCAACCCAAACTCTGCAAATTTCTTGAAGCCTGCACACATTTCCACCTGTCCACGACCCTCCCCCGAGCCCGAATGGTATATGGAGACTAATGAGTTGGTGATATGATAATAGAAACATTTATATACTGACTGCAAAATAATCGTGATGCATTCATGGTAACCTGTCCCCAGGGTTAGCCAAACTGTGGATGAAACAAAGATATAAAATATTGTCGTGGACCAGTCGGCGCTCTTTGCATTCTCCCTCGAATCGCTCCGAAATTTACGGCCAAGCTTCAGGTTCATAAGGCCTGCTGACACCAGGCAATGATTCATAGGGCCTGGAGGCCTCTGGCCTTCCACTGCTTTGCCTTCTCTCTCCTTTCTTTTCTGAATGTCTTTCGTTTGTGGGACATTTGCTGCCCTCCCATCTCTCATCTCGCATCCTGCACTCTGTTGCCTCTCTTCAAAAGTACCTTATTTTATAACCTTTCCCCGACTATTTTTCTTCATTGTGTCCGGTCTGGTTCATCTCATTAAATATAGATTTGATTCATAGACATTCTTAAAATACAGAGTGAAAATAATTCAACCTCAGACTGCTGATGTAGTCCCTAAAATCCCGGACCTTAACTTTGATTTTTTTGTTTTGATAGCAGAGCTATGAGCGTTCTTAAAAATTGCTTTATTTTATTTTTAAAGAAAGACTTGCCTACATTTGGCTTTGTCTGCCCATAACAACGTCACTAGGTGGCCATTCTTCTATGTGAGGAAGGTAGAATTTGTCTTGGAAGTTTTACCATCCTTGTTATAGTACATCATATTATACACATTTGTCTTATTATTTTATGATTTTTTTGTTGTCCCACGTATAAATATATTGCTTTCCTTCATTTACTTTCACTTTTACCTAATTTAGTGGCATTATTGCTTTGGACAGTTTTGTAGCAGCCGCATCTCTTACTTGTATTAAATGTCAAAATCGACAGCACAAAAAGAAAGCGGATAGTTTAATGTGTCCAGAGGGCCAAAGAAAATGGATTTAAGTTATAAAGTGGGAGAAAGGCAAGACCTCTCGTTGATCTTGACAGTTGGCGCGTAACCTTGGCGTCCGACTGTCTTTCCGTCTTGTAGGGTTCCTTTCCCCCCCCTGATCACTGTACTGTGAGTGCAGTGTTTTCCTATAAATAGATTAAGCTCTTTGTAGTTTTGCTGCACAAATCTAGCTCATGACCCAAGTGCAGTGAAGGTTGCAGTCATTTCCTTTTCAGGGAAACAATTCCGACTGAGGTCGGCAAGGAAGATGACCCTTTTCAGTGGTTTAGAGACGAACCCAAAGGCCCCCAGTTACTCCTCTCTCCGGCTTAACGGGATCAAAATAGACTTAAATGCAGCAATGAGTAAGCAGTGATTGCTTCAATTGCAGTCACTTTTCAACATTGTTCCATTGCATATTGTAGATTTTCCCATTTTACTTGCCAGTCACAACAAAGTGAGAAATTCTGTCATTATTATTGGGGTGTTAAAATTAGTTAAATGATGTGCTGTCATCAAGTCTTTCATACTTTGAACATGATGTTACCAAATATCAGTGTATTTTCATTTCCAAATTAAATGTTGCAGAAAATGGGCCAGTGGATACCAATTGAAGTTGCTTACATGAGCAGAGGTCTCCCTTCCCACCAAAGATCAACAGTAATTTGACTTTATTAGTGTTGATATTTCTCAGAATGTGGCCTGGAGCAGTGACATCAGTCCATGTCAATGTCTCATTTTTGACTGTCAAACAGTGGCCAGCATAATAAAATTAAGGTTTTAGTAAGGGTGGCAAAGGTTTGAACCTTGGCTGCCTCATTTGTTTGATTTTTAGGGGCTTCTTCTCAATTGGATTTGACTGGTTGTGACCCACTCCAGCTATGACATATGTCATGCACTCTAGATGCTCTTTTACAAAGAGGACATGTGGTTTGACCAATTGCAATTGTAACACGCATACTCGCAAACCCCACAAAGACGATCAGTATCGAGATTGAAGCGTTGTATTCTCAAGCTACAGGGATGTCAATACAATGTGTAATCTCTGACAGTTCAAGCAGGCGTAGTTTCGTATTTCATCCTGATATTTCCCACATGATGTGTTAAACCAAGTCATAAACAGGCATTCGATCAAAGAAAATCTCTTAATAATGTTTCAAAGTAGCATGTTGGTATTGGCAGCTGGAGTTTTCCCAGCAAAAGAAATAATTTGTAACCAAATACTTCAACAACACCAAGGGCAGATTCACACATGTAGCTCATTTGGTTTTGCTCTGACTCAGTTTAAATTTGGTTGATGTGCTCGTGCTCTAAATTGAAATTTCTTGGCTGTGTCTGTCAGGTGTGGACCCTTCTCATTGTTCTCTTAATCATAATGATTCAATTAAATACCTTTTTCTGCCTTGTTTTCATTAATTTGAATCACCCATTTAACACGAGTATGTTTCAGTGACTCAGTCTGTTACCTTTTTCTGTTTTCTTTGAAACACTGTCGTTTGGCCCGATTATTAAGAGTGTATTGCTTGCCAGGTGCTCTCTCTGTGAGTCAGCCAACCACCCAAAAAAGACAGACTGGACTTTGCTCTTACTTGGACTCCATTACGTTCTAATAATTAGATCACTGATTTGATTCTGCATCAGCAGAGCATGTACTGGGTCCACGCTGGGCAGCTCTAATGACTTCCAAATAAACAATGAGTGAGTGAGGGGAGAGGCACTCAGTGCCGCAGCACAGTGACATCAGCAGCTCCCTCTGAGAACACGGCACGCCGCTCGCTCCTGCTTTTAGAAACGGCTCCGTGAGCAAATAAACCATGCTAATGATGGCACTCGGCACAAAGTCAGTGTGGTCAGAGTCGAAGATTGATTTACTGTTTGTTTGATTCGCTCAGTTTGAAAAAGAGTCTGGTAGTAGTGAGTAGTGTTTTCCAGACGGCGTGGCAGCGCAGAGAGCCGCGATGCGACGTTCAAAAGAGTGTTGTCATCAGAGGAATGTCAAGCTTGCAATGAGCCGCAAAAGAGCATCGTCGTGTGTGACCACCAGATTGGCTGACTGGTGTTTGACTTTGTGAAATATTGAGAACTATAAACGGTGGAAGGATAATGTTGGACGCCATCGCCATAATGTTCTTTGGTCTCATTTCTCAGAAGAGATGGCCAACTTTTCGCTGCTTGTGCTTGTGTAATGCCTCTGAGAAGGAGTAGGGATTATGTCAAGTAGGGCTGCAATTCCAGATAAGTCTCATTTTTTGTTGTATCAATATGTTTCCATTTGTTTGTTCTGAAACAGTAGTGAGAATGTCCTTCAGAAGTCATCAAAGAACATAGCTGCTTTGAGATGATGATATAGGTACACATTTATATATGACACTTGTTTTTTTCTTTACTATACTTCTACAATCACATAACCCGTTTCCATGACATTCATCAAAGGAAAACTGTCTTAAATGCAGTCTCATAGATTCAGATTGTAAATTAAGATTCCAAAATAAGATGGAGGGCAGTAGCCGTGTAATGAAATGACAAAAGGGAGCCAGGAAGCCAAGCACTCTGCATTCTAACTGGGGTCCAATCCATCACGAGTCCTTGTGCCCTTACTTTTCTATCTATCCATCCCAGCATCCATCTCTGTCTGGGCTCTGCTGGTGTCACAGTGATAGAGTTGTGGAGGAGAGCTAGGGGAACAATGACACGAGGGTCCCGGGTCACATCAGCGATTGTCAGGTGATGAATAATCCCCTTTGGCTCAGTCAGGAAATTAACATTTGTGGAGTCTCAACAACAACATCTGAGACATTTCATCAATCATGCCCCTTTTTATATTCTTCATTGGATTGAATTAGCCACTTATCGCTTGATAAGTGTGGATTTAGCTCTGGTTGACTCTCTCGATATGCAACCTGTTCTTTTAAATCATGTTTATACTCCTAGTTGTTTCTTTTTGTCATAAGCAATGTAGATGGAGCTAAGCAGGTGTTCAGACTCAAAAACAATGAGTGAGGAAAAACAATTATATATTCTTTAAAGTGAAGTGCCTGGACCATCATTATCAGTACTGAGCTGATCCCATTGAAGTAAATGTAATTCACGTGAAAAATGGTCTTGTGAATGTTTCCTTATGCGGTTTGTTGACTCTGTGGCTCGGTGCCAGCGGCTCCTTCTCCATCAGACGCTCTCACCTTCTTTTAAAAAAGATGTTATTCAGTGACAACAGAAAGAAAGTTCAATGTGGCAGTGATTAAGGAAACCGCACATGCTATAAACACTAGTCCTACCTTCTTCTGCAGTATTGTTGGTGACGTAAAGGTTTCAAATGCTTCTTGCGGGTATCTATAAGACCAAATAAATTGAAGTTACAGAATGCATCTCTTTGTTTTAGAACGTTTTTGATGACCTGTTTGACAAAGATTTCTGCCCCTGGAAGTGAAAGAAAATAATACTTTTGTCATGTGCCACTTACAGAATATAGATGTAATGGTGGGTTTTGCCTCTGAGGTTTCCCTCCTGACTGCTTTTTAAAAAAAAAAAAGATTTTGTTCTCGACGCTGCCATCTTTGTTGCTGGATCATGGCTTTGATTTATCTCGATCCATCTGGAACAAATATGCCCTGGTGACAGTTGTTAGCAGGAACGGCCCCACATTAAAAAGCCAGTGGCAGAAATTCTCAGACTCCAGGAAGAGAGAGGTGATGTATGGGAGTACTTAGGAACAGCCGCGGACTAGTTGTAATAGTCGCAGCTGTACTTATTAGCGTGTCTGAGTCAGAGAATCAGATTGCAGTTTTGAATGTTGCACTAAAAGGGGCATTTTTCTTTAATGTAGTCAAACTTGATCTTTCACATTTTTGCCCGTAATCAAAGTCTTCAGTGCTGTGGCGACACACCTAAATGTTTTTCCTTTAGGACTGGGAAAATATTTGAATATTGGAGAGTCTGAAGTGTGAGCCATTTAGTTTTTTGAGCTAATCCCTTTCAAAGAGACTTTGGTCTTAAAAATTACAAGAGCTGTTTTTCTTGTAATTTCTCATGAAATATTACATGATCCATTACAAGGAAGCTCAGGCATATGTAGGCATATGCTGATACAAGTTTATGTAAGAGTTGGCATGAGGCCTTGGCAGCGGTTTGTGCTCTTCAAGTGCCCTTTTAGTTTCTGGTTGTTTTTCTGTCCTGTTGTTGTAAGAGATATTGCAGTACATTACAAGTATCCACAGCACTCCTCTTCGGATCAAATGATGCTGAGTCAGGATGTTTGTGGGAATTTTTTTTTTTAGGCAGAGTGATTTAGCTTGAAATTTCTGAAAAGAAATGTCACTTTGTTGTGATTCAGCTGCACCGTTCAAGGACTTACCTATGGATCTTTTTTTTTGGTTTTGTTTTGATGGACCTAAAGTGTTCCCTGCCTTGCCTTGCGGTCCAGCTCAGGTCAAAGTCCAGTAATAAACCTCATATCAGTTCATGAAATTCCTCAAGCCAGGGGTGCCGTGTTGGTGGGATCTGGGTCAGGACGGCGTATAAACCTGGACGTACGAGTGATAAATAACCGCAGACTTGCACCCAGAGAAAGTCAGCACGCAGTATGATGCAGGACAAAGGTGCGGTCACTCCTGCTCAGCTCATCTGTAGGTCCGGATCACATCCAGATGTCCACCAACGAGCCCGCACAGAGACTGGGTGAGGTTGTTTCCCTTCCACTCCCTACTCTATCCATCTTCTCCAACACGCACAGCCACCATGCCTGGCAGCCGCGACCCTTTTCACAAACTATCAATTGTGCATATTTTTCCAAAAATGCGTACACTAATAAGAAAGAGAGGGGGGAAAAAGGGAGGCATGATTTCACCGGGGCTTTTCCGACATCATAGTCAAAGATTACACAACACTTGGAGATGTTTTGTGTGTTCTTTGAAGGGTTTGGTCTGATTACCATGTGTTTGGGTATTGTGTTCTCTTATACTGTCGTAGTGGACATTAAGAGGGGGTTTAACTGGAATTATGCGTCTTAATGATGCTGTGAGCACATCAATACTAATAATTTAACAAATAATAACAACTTTCCTTTATAAAGTTCCTTCCAAAAAAACAATTTGTGCCATCAACATTATTTTTATATGTTAGGTTTTTAGAATAGATCTGTTTTTCAAATGGTGCCATGTTGAGGTTATGACACACCAGAATTGACTAATTAATTCACTCATTCATCACTCATCACTCTAAACGCCGATTATATAAGCATTTCACTTCGATTCGAGATGACTAACACACATACACAATAAGCTTTGGTTGGGAAGGGTTCAGTCATAAAACAGAAACATTTCGTCAAAGGGTGTGGGTTCTATAAAATGAGGGGAAGGGACCCAAATGCATACTCTCGGTATACGGGTACAGTCCAGTTCTTAATTGAATAAGGAAAACAAAACGAAGCTAATGCAGAAAAAAAAAGTCAGACCTGAAACTGGAAGGGTCAAGGAAGTCAAAATGAAACAAGGCAAGATGAAGGAGTCGTGATCATTACGTATTTGACATGAGATTATGCCCCGTATGTGCTCCATGTCCTGCTCAATTATCACTGTAATTCACTTTAGCAATAGTTTGCAGTGTCATATGGCAACTATTAGCTGAAAACCCACTTCATGTGCAGCCTTATGAAAAATGAGCACTTTGGACTTTCATTTTAGCAGCTTTTTCCTGCTCTATGCAAATCCTCACTTGTCATCAAGCATTGAAAAGTTCTACACTTTAAAATGATTGATTTTTCTATTAAATATTGTCAGTAAGTGACACCATCTATAATTCACAGGAGACTGCTCTGACAGCAGCATAAGAAACAACAGTGTATATCCATAAACCTTTAAATGGACATATTACGGTGTCAGCATGACCTCACTGGATTACCTGCTTTGAAATGAGGATGTTATCATTTGACAGTGCGTTGTTTTCCTAGCCCAGTCACTCTTCAAAGTTTTTGGCAGAGTTTCCTGGTGTGTGTGGTATGTGTACAATTTAACGGCAAACTAATGTTGATACTGTGCTGTAATTTCTCCCCTAAGAGTTTTTGTGGGCAGATTGTCCAGGGGAAGCACATTAGCCGTATGTGTTGGTGGTATTGGTGGTTGGGAACCTCTGCGAGTTCACTTGCCAGGCCCCTTGGCTTTGAGCGAAGGATTCCCTGCCATTTAATGGTACCTTAGAATGACTCAGGCTTGGCCCGGCAGGTTCCCTTTGGCTAACACAAGTGACGGCGGGAACAAATCTCCCGCTCTGTTTATTTAATTGCTAACCACTCTGGTTTGGAGGCGGCGTTCAAAGGGCCGACGAACGGAGAGCTGCCTTGCGTTCCCCTCAGCCTCGGGGTAGCATGGGTCATCCCACATAATGAGTGGAAGGACTTACTTTACTAAGTCTGCCTCAACCCAAAGCACGTGGTTCCCATTTGAGCACAGGGGGAAGATTGCACCTTCATCTGCTGGGCATTTTTATGTGTTCGTGTGCACGCGCAAGTGCACATATATACATCTGTTCTTTTGCAGCCGGCACTCAGTGTGTGTCTATCTGCGCGCACACAAAAATGAGTGCATATTTGAGAACCTAAGTGCCTCGTCTGAGTGTGAGATCATTGTGTTTGTGCTGAAAGTCTACGCCACATGTCTAGCACATGTTGTCAGGCTGTGATTGGCACACAAGCCGCATTTATGTCCGCATGAGGAGCTCCGAGACCACTGGCCAGTCTGGGATGTTCGAGTCAGATTCACTGTGGGACTTCACACACACTCGCACACTGTGGTAGAGAGCAGGGTGGGCTAATCTTACAGATGCACTTGGCAGAGGCGGAGAGGCGGGGGAGTCTGAGATTCTCAACATTGACTGAAGGCCGAGTTGAAGGGAGGATGACTGTGAGATACAAGGGCTGAGCGACTTGGATGGAGAGTAAAAGAAAAATTTGAGAGGAAAACGGAGAAGACATGGGAAGGAACTAAGAAATACAAAGAGATATATCTGTAAATAAATAATTTGTCCACTCATACTCACAAGAAACTGAGGAACAGAATACACCAACATAGAGGAAGGAAATAGGATTTTTAGAAAAGGATTGGATGACAGTATTATGTATTTTTTAGTGTTGTTTCTCAAAACCCATGTGACAAAGTACAATGAGACCAAGTGTTAAAATGACCTTTGTGAAAAATGTTCCATCACCTCAGGCTAAATTGCACACGCCATCAGTAGACATAACATGAGTGTATTGTTAATATATTGGAGATGACGAGATTTGACACTTTTAGGTCTTAAAACGATTGCTATCTCTCAGCCTTCAAAGCGATCCGTGTTTATCCCATTGGACACTGTTACAAGTCTTTAATCATGCTGCGAATTTGTGTCACCTTTACTGAACAAAACCTTTCAGGTGGGAAATGCTTTATGTCTCATCCGTTTCATCTCCTATCTGATCATCTTGCACATGTGTGCGGTCAGACAGCGCTTTATCGCAAACTAAGGGTGAGAAAACCACCCTTTAAGTCCTACATTTTTCTTACTATCTAAATTCTAAGAACTTTATTGGCTGCTTTTGTGTGTAAAACGTGCGGTTTACAGAGGAGAATTTTATGTGTTACGGGCACCGCATTGTTCTGTGCCACTTGAATAAAGATACGCCTCTAAAAAGGCTTTTGATCTGTTATCTAATCATTTTCATCTGTTTCACTCTTGGCTTGATATCGGCCCCCTGTCTTGTTTCCAAGCAGAGTCTCAGACAGGCTGTTAAGCATTTTAGGGTGAGCAAAAGCTCTCACTGTCTACACTGAGGTGGATCAAGACAAGGGGGGGGGGGGGTTAACACCATTTGGTCATATTTAACTGTAAATATCACATGCTTTCATCTCCGTCTGTGTTCCTGGGTCATCTACATAAAGAGATTACTTTTTTAACGATTTGGCACCCAGTGAGTTGACACCATGTAACATTAAATAATATACTATTTTTTCAACTTTTATAAGTGCATATGTATGAGACACAAGAGCGTTTATGAGCAGATCTGTGTTGAAAAATTATCATGATACAGTGTCTCTTCTTATCGCTTTTAATTTATGAGAATCAGTCAGTCAATAAATTTGACAAGGTCCTCTGTTTGTGCTCCTTCCTGCAGCCCTCTCATAAGTCCACTAGTGGGCACCAGAGGTAGTGACAGCACAGCTCTCACTGTCTGATCCCTGGTGAAACTCTTGGCGCTGGCACCTTTTCCGTGTAATGATTCGTGCTTTCTCCTCTGTGGAATGAGGGTTTCGTCACGACGGGAATGATCCGACTGCAGGCAGAGAGCCGACGAGGGAGTCGGAGGCCTCACGCATGGGATTTGTTGAATTGTCTAATTTGTGTGTGGAGTTTTCCCTCTTCTCCCCTAGTAATCAGCACCTCGTCGTTCTCATTCATCAGCAGGGAGAGCCTTTGAGTCTGTTGTAGGTACAGCTGCTGAAACGGCTTCACGGTTTTAACTATCTGCCTGGTGTCACGGTAACGGTGCGTCTTGGCATGTCGTCGCAGCTACCAGGTTCTCTCACAGGACACATTCAGGACAAATGTGTGTGTGCATTTCGGTGTACACATGTTTTTACTGTGTTTTTCAGTCCATATAGCCCCATTGCTAAGCATGTGGTCTCATTACGTCATATTTTTTTGCTGTTTGCTTAATGCCCCGCACCACACTTAGCTGTCCACGAGCTATGTGGGAGGCTTGCTTCCTCCCAGGATGGGAAGTTGTTTCAGCCGTGCTGTTGGCCAAACATTTATTCTGGCCTCCATGACTTGAGCGCAATTATCCCAAATCCACCACATACTCAGTCAGGTTTTCGGCAATTATATGCATCTCATGTGCCATCCTGGTATGCCGAGTGTTTTCACTTCCGCCTCTGTTAAGTTGACACCCAAAGCAGAGGTGTGTAACCTCCAAGAGTGCGGTCAAGCATTGTGTTTGTGGATAAGGTTTTAAATGCTTTCAATGTCCGTTAATTATATCACATTTATAAGTTACATTATGACCAATGCAGAGGACCATGCTTCTACACTGCACTAAACTCAGGAAGTAGAAGACGTTTATGGTTGTGGAGTGTGAATGTTTAAAGACATATACTGTAATTAACACCAGTGATTGGTCAGATTGATGCATGAGGCATAACCCCTTTTGTTTCTTTATGATACACTTTCCTTGATAAACCTCTTTTCTATCAGATGTGACTTTGAAGGACTTTGAACTTGGGATGCATTTTGAAAGCATACTCAAAAGTATGCTCGTGAACAGCGCATGATCCAAAGTAAAGTCCATGGTAAAACGCAGCCACAAACCCAGATTTGATCTCATCTTATCTGCGAAACCGTCCAGGCTGAGCTACAACACGCTGATGTGTCATGTTCATCCCTCGCAGATAAATAACAGCTGGCCATGAACTATTTTTCCACAATAAAACATCTCTGTTAAGGGTCAGCCGCTTCTGTTCTCCCTATGAGCACCACTGTAGGCTAACAGTCATGGCGTTGGTGACGTCTCGTCAGTCTTGGATGTGAGTGAGCGCCGGAAGCCTGTCACATCCGGGAAGCGTGAGTGTGCGCACCTCTCCTGTGTGTTCCCTCCTTCCCTTTTGCTCATAGACCACAGTGTGTGTACACATGTGTTTGTGTCAGAGCGTATGCATGGGAGCATACGTGTCTCCATGCGTGTGAGTGTGTTATGAGCGCAACAGCGTCTGGCAGAAAGATCAAAGTCCCTCCACTACTTCTGTGTCTGTCAGTCAGTCAGACAGCCAGCGAGGCAATGTGCTGCTGGGAAGCTCCGCTCACCACAGGGGATGTTGAGTTATTAGACTCAGATCATTTCAATTAGTTGTTCAGTTAGAGGGAAATTCCTGGTTTCTCTTTCCGTTTCTAAACTTTTTTGTAATTTGTTGATAACGTGGTCCCAGTCAAGATTGTCTAATGTTTACAGAATTATGCCTTTAGATGGTTTATTGTAAATGACAGTTAAAAGTTACGCTGTTTTTTTCAACAAACAAACTTTAACTTTTGACTTAACTTTTTCATCAGAAGCAACAGCCCCTAAGCAGCCCATAATTGGCAGTTTTTGGAAAGTTTGGGAACTTTTATTTATTGTCACTATGAATAATCTATCAGGGAGTTGGAAGAATCATTGCGGTAACATACACAACCGGTTGAAAAGGAACATGCCAGATCAAGCTGATCGTTTGCATCATGAAACAGGCAAAAGATTTTTTTACTTTTTTTTTTTTTTTACTTTATTTGAGTATCTGTGCAGTGTTT
>CAESWR010000369.1:1023063-1039328 GCA_903171835.1 Mullus surmuletus
CCCCCCCCCCCCACTTCTCAATATGTCACCCCCTCCTGGGTGTGCTTGCTAATGAAGTGTGATGGTAGTGATGAAGTGTAACAGTGGCTGGTTTGTGAGTGTCGTGCCAGTGCCAGGGTGGTCCCCAGCCTCACACCGCTGCTGCTGCCACCCTCATGCTCATCACGCACACATTGTTCGGTGGCACCTGGCTATAAGAGGGGTGATGGTGGAAATCCTGGTAATAATCAGTCTCCTCCTCAGTGCTGTTGGTCTTAACATTTTTTTAATCCTTCGTATTTTTACATCTTTGCTTTCATTCCTCTTGAACGATGGAGCAGATCGCCTGTGTATTAATTGTCCGTGATGCACTGGTAACTTCAATTCATGTTCATGGCTTTCGCTGTTAAGTGATGCCTGACCATATGAAATGAGGGATACTGGTGAATCTGGCAGCCCATCTTTTTTTCAAGGCTTTTCCATACTGTAAATGACATCATGGGTTTGATCGTAGTAAATTAAGTATAATACTGATTGTTTTCAGTTGTTTTAAACATCAGAACTACACTATTGCAAAAAAAACCAAACTACTATCTTCAACACACGTCCAGCCTCTCACTCCGCTGATGAGGTTGGTTGTGTTTGCATCTAGCCCGCATGGTGAGATGACATTGTGACTCACTTTTTTCATTCCTGGTTTTACCAGACCCAAACTATCTTGGTTGTTTGAGAAAGCTTCAGTGGTATTCTAGTCATGCAATGCTCTTGAAAAGGCCCAGATTTCCTGTGTTCAGGGATGCATTCAGTTATTCTGTCTGAGCCCAGCAGTTCCTTGAAGCATTATAGGATGAGCTATTGAAAGTAAGGAATATTAAACAAATGTACAAGGGCAAACATTTTCCTCTGATATGTAAGCATGTATTTATGTGTATTGCAGAAAATGCACGCCTTCTGCATAACTTCAGTGGACTTTATTCCCATGATTCATATGGGAATTGTGTGGATATGTGGATTCTAGCAAGTACTAACTGAATGGTCGGTACGTGCTAAAAGTGAACCAGTGTGGAAGTTTTCCCTCAATTTATGTGTTTTTCTTTGAAGTGTGTTCTTTCAAATACAGGTTCACCTCTCTCTGCAAGTCATTCATCAGTGGGCTGTTCTTTTTGGTGTCCATCATGTGCAGTGATGGATCTTGGGGTAAACGTGCTCAGGGTTAGGGAGGTGAAACTGTCCATGGACACACAGCCGGTTTCAGTTTCAAACTGGCACACAAGTGGTAAAGATTAGCGCTTTAAACATAAAGGCCACAAACGTATCGGTCGTCAAAGTGGCGGGTCACTCCTTTTTCGTGTGTTTATATCCCATGAAGAATTCTTCAGATTCATATATATTTGCTACATTACATTGCACGATAAGAATCAACACAAATGCTGTTCACTTGCATGAAAAACACTTGTATAAAGAATATTCTTCGCTCATTTAATAAGACATCTTTCATCAATCCACCACAACCTCAGGGGAAGAAAATCGGTGATGCAATGAAACATCCCCAAACTGTTGACCAAGGGAAGCTGTCATTTCATTCAGGGGGACTCTGAGATTCATGGGGGCCATGGGGGAGCGATGATGTCCAGCAGTGAGACTAATCTTTACATATGTGGCCAGGCACTTCAGAGGGCCAGATGTTGGGAGGCTTAAGTTTGCGCAGGGCAATGCCCTCGCAAACCCCACCAGCACATGTGCACACGTTTGGTCAGAAGAGTCACAAAACAGCACAGTTACGAAGACATGCAGGATCGACTTGGATTTACTTACAGGATGGGTACTATTGTGTACCAAAAAGCTCTCGCTACATGTACAATATGTTCTTTGGACCTCAAATTTTATTTCACAGCAATTATATTCCCCAGGCGTCTTGCCTGAGTGGGACAATGTGGGAAGTGAATCAAATGTTGATTACATTTGAAAGTTACATTATCTAATCTTATTATTTTCTAATGTGTTCCATTATGGCTGATGTGTGTGTAAAAATACTTTGCTGCATTTAAACCTTTTTTTTTTCCCCATGTCACTAGATTTTTGGGAAATATAATGGATGCCTTTGTTGCTAACCAGTTAAACACATTTTTAGAATTATTTCTGTCCTAAGGTTCATCTTCCATTGTGGAGCAAGGTCTGCAGGAATTTAAAGGATTCATTGGGTTAGTTTATAAACTGGTAAAAGTCTGAGGTTTTGAGGCAAACTCTTCCTAATCCTCACTCCCCACAGGCCCTCGGGGTGAGTTTGTTTACAATATGCAGCCGAGAGCCGAAGAACAGAAAAGAAGTTGAAAGAAAGTCGTCCAAGACTGTGCAACTTCTTGTAAATACCATAATTGCCCTGAGATGTATCATCATGCTGAGTGCCTCTGTTTGCCAAGTGAAGTTCCAGTTTCGTCCAGAGACGTGTGTGTTTTGGTTGGCAACGGAGTATTATGCTCTATACACAGTCAGTCACATTAGGGCCAATTGGTAACAGTTGTGGTGAGCCCCCCCACACGCGCTATGAGAAGGGATAGAGGAAGGCTATGTGAAAAACCTGTATTTCTTTACTTCCCCTCTTTCTCCATGTCCTCAGGAGAAATCATCCCCTGAATAAGCACAACAGAATTAGCCCCACCGAGTCAGATTGCCTTTAAATCGGTGAGAGAAAACAAGCATTTTCTCTGTGTGCCGTGCCCGCACTGGGAACGTGCCCTACAACAACACACAGAGTTAATACAGCACATCCTGGGGCCATGGTGGGGTGTCACTGTTTATGGTAGTGCCTCCACCACAGACGCACACTCACACAAACCAAAATAACCACTGCCATCGCCTTATTGAGGATGAGTCAGCATTTTAGATGGTTAGAGGAGATATAGATCTGGGTGGTACAAATGTATGGCCCATCTCCAAACTTGTCACCATGTGTTAGAATCATACTTGTCTGCCTTCAATTAGGCCTCCATAACTTAATGTGATCATGTGCTTTGAAATGGATGTGTAAGCCCCATGATACGGTTGAATTCTACCCAATGTGGTGGAATGAATGTCTGTATAGGAATGGATGACAGTCCTTAAATTTGTCCAAACACTGGAGCTGTTCATGGCTCTTAATTTGGTTAGAATCATGCATAGAGAGACAAGACCAGCGGCAATTCTACCCATATGCTTTGTTTCTAAACCTCATCCTTGGTTGTGCTTCAGAGTAAATATATATTTTCTACCTTTTTTAAATAGATCTGTTTCTTTGGGTCTCATGATTACAACAAGTTATTTGAGGTGATCTGGGTTTCAAATCTGAAGGCCACCTTGATCCTCCCTCTAAAGATATTACAGGTATGCCTGGCTAAAAGTGTCTTGACTCATCATAGGATCCCTTTGGAAAAAAATGAAAAAACATAGATCAAAGAAGGACATTTTGGCTTCCTTTCTGCCATCGCTGCCAGGATTTGAGAATATTTCTGTAAGAATTAATCTGAAGTTGTAAAATATTTCTGAATTTGTACAATTTAATAATTAAAGAATGGATGAAAAAGTAGACTTTCCAGTGTCATGTCTAACAAATGGGAACTACGAGTACAGTTCCAATGTAAATAAGACATATTTGAATTGGATGGAATATTCTTGGTTAGTTATAGCTGGAAAGTTTATAGCAGTTTATATAACGGCACAAATCCACCCATCAACCAACCATCAGTTGCAATTTGGAGGTTTATTGTCTTGCCAACAGACACTTTGACAATTGGACGGGACATGTTGGACTTAGAACCACCAACTTTGATCCCAAAGAACAGCTGCGCAGATGTCCACAGCAGGAGAGGCTATTATATCTGCGTGACACTCTCTGTCCAGCTATGAGGCGGATGGGTGGGTATACCGTATACGCCCAGAAATTAATTGTAAGCCTATCTGCCTGTGTACACCCTTGACTAGTCTTAGATTAAACCGCAAGTCATTTTCACATAAAATCCATTCAGTGGCGATGTAGTATGTTGTTCCATTTGGTGTCTTGGTTTTATAATTACCCTCATAGCAGCAGAAACCAATTCTGGGGATGATGGATGTTGTCAGTGGTTCCACATTATGGTGCATGGACAACAATGATGGAAACAGGCTTGCTCATATGTTAATTCGGAGGTGTTTTATCATCCAGATGACGTATTTGAAACATGATGACATGTTGAGATTATGTGTGAGTAAGCAGCAGTAACATCTGTCTATGTTGTGTGTGTGATTTGGACTACTTGGGTTGTTATACAGAAGGTCTGAGTTCCCTGTTTTTAAGTGTGAATTAAAGGGCTACATTGATAGCAGGAAAGCTGTAGGGTTAGGTTTCTTCCATTGTCAGACTTGACCTTTTGGATTTTGAATTAAATACTATTGTCTACTACTTACACTACTACATAAATCAAACCTTGAAGTAGACAACCAAATATCTTACATAATCTTAAAGAACAGGTGCAAGTAGCATTCAAGTATAGAAACGCAGATGTATCAGCAGATGGCACCACAAGTGACAGCCAAATCAGTGGCCTATAACATATCACTGTTCCCAAGTTTACATTGACATTTAACAACCCAATGTCACCTGAAGAGAGACCATTAAGATGCTTAAGTTAATTCATTTTTTGTAAAACAGGCACATTTATATAAGGATTAGGTAACTGTAATTTTACCAGTTTAAAGCGTGGACACATTTTCACTTCCTATAAAGTTGTCATATATTTAACAAGTTTTGGAAATAGCAATAGCGTGAAGCCACAGATCCACAGATCAATGATGTCAGTCATCAGCAATGACTGTTAAAGCTAGACTGTAAAAATAATGAGAATTTACAGTCCCTGTCATTTTCAACTAAGACACTTAAGGATTAGTGAGACTGAACACTTGATTTTGCGTTATAGGCAAAGTATGCAGAAAGTAATGGTTCTTAAAGCAACTGGAAAACAAGAAAATTGAGCGTGTGTTTTTGTGCGTGTGGGTGCGCATGTGTATGTGTGTGCATGCACCGTGCTTTCACAAGCTGTGGCTTTTGGAGGTTTATCCAATGTAATGGCATTTTAAATAAACAAACCTTTCCTTAAACAGGGACTTCTTTGTGGTCTGGCAGAACCAAGCTCGGGCCAACAGCTGTCACACATGGAAGCACACGTTACAATAGGAAATTAGGAATTATGTTGTTACAAACACAACTTGATAACAGGGTGATTTGAGGGAATAAGGGTGCAGTGCCATGCAGAGCTGCCTCTCTGAAAAATTGATTAATTGAAGCTATAATTAAAAGTCATGTCGAAGCAACGCTGCATCTTGGCATGGTCAGGAATTCATCAGTGAATTGAGATGTTATTCCAGAGCCAGAACTGAATCAAGAAATCCTTGGCACCAGCGAACCAAAAACATCCTTCATGACTAGTTGCAGTGGCACGCGGCACAAATGGTTCAGTGTCTACACCCCTTCCCTGCCAGTAAAAAAAAAAATTCCCTTTAAATTGTTGCCTGATGCTTAGATGATGATGTGGGAGCCTCCGGAGACACTGTACATACACTGCTCTCACCTCTCTCCGCTCTTTGTCCTTGCCTCTTCACACTCTGAGCCTTCAAATGAATGCGCCTCGCTGCTTCTGGGTACGTGGTTATCAGATGTCTGGTCTTAAACAATTCAGAGACATTTCCAAACAAATCCAACTGCGGCCGGAGCTCAGGACAATTGTGGTCCCAGCCATAAATGCTGCAGCTCCTCTACGTGTGCAAAAACAATCCACTTTTGTCTTTTCTTTTTTTTTTTTTTCAAAGATTCGTCCAAGCAGGCGAAGCACAGGTGGGATCAATAACACTAACGAGGGCTCTGCTATCAGGTGTTTTCAGCTGACATGGCTCACCGGGACAATTAATGCAATTAAGCCATTTTTGGCATTAAGTGTTTACACCTGTGCTTTTCTTGCTATTGCAAGTCAAAAAGTCACATGAAAAAAGAGCTTTTTTTGGAACAAGAGTGAAACTTTTTAAACATAAAGTGAGAGCTATACAAGGATACTCCCTTCCAGGACTTGACAGCCTGTTTTATTTGGCACTGAGCTGTATCTCATGGACCAGTGTAGCTTCCCATTCTTGTAAAACCCTTCAGAAGCTGAAACAGAGCTTGCGAACAGTTTCCCTTTACCCACCTTGGCATTGGCCAACTGGCATCAGCTTGCTCTTTATAGCAGTTTTTGTCTTTGTTTTATACCGAGGGCTACTGGAGAGGACCTTTCATCACTGTTTGAGTGGATATATAAACAGTTCCCAAATCTGGGTCTGAACCCCCAGAGATGTTCACATTTAAGTTGAAACGACCACTTTCATTTTGGTTTCATGATAAATTCCCTGATTTATAACAGCGGGTAATGAGCCATGCTGTTTTAAGTGTTTTTGTTCATAAATTTCCCCAAGTGTTTGTGTGTCATTGCAATGAATGAGCCTGCAAAAAGAGAAGCGTTTTCAGTTGAGTTACAGTGAAATAAGTATAAACACTCATACCATCAGTCAGTCGATGTAAGTCAGTTGTGGGTTCTGTTGACATTTATGAATACGTTTTGAATGGGACCCAACCCAACTCAAAAGATATTACTAACTGAAATCAGGATCCTCATTCTCAACCTGAACGAATCAAGAATTTGGAAATATGTCAGCATTTATCTGTTTTTGTTGTTGAGCCAGACCTCGGGGAATGCCGTGTCAACACAGTGGCTCACTCTTAACAAATCAAACAGACTTCCATCTGAACGACCTTCAAGTCAGGAACTCCTACTGAAGGATCCAAACCCCACAGCCAAACGGACACACATACGCACACACACACGCACACGCACACGCACACGCACACGCACACACACACACACACACACGCACACGCACACACAGACATACTGTCTCTCTCTGAACGCCCAGGCACAGTCCCTGCAGCCTGGGTTTGCGCCTTTGAAACCCTTTAACAATAAAGGCTTGATTAAACCCAGAATGGATTGAGGAAGAAGTGAAACTGTTGTTTGAAAGGGTGAGGGACGCTTTCACACAGCCCACTCTCTCCATCACCACTGTTTAGGCCCCTGACTTTCGAAATTAATGACCACTCTGATGTCATCATGTCTCATAGAAGCTGCCACTTTTTCGCATTACCTCATTCATTATACACTGAGAACTGGGTGGTACTTGATATCGTAAAATTATGGAAATAATGCTTTGTTTTTTCTTAATGACTGTGATGATCATACTTGCATAATCCAAAGATGATCTTTTCGTTTTGTTCCTATTGTGTCTCAGAAATCATTGATGACCTCGCACATCTTGTGGACAAGACGGACGACAGGATTCGTAATGAGACGCGAAGGGTGAAGCTGGTGGAGACAAAGTCAGCCTCTTGTGGTGAGATTTCTCATTGTCCTTCACTTGAAAAGCATGGTGGGACGCCAGGGGGACCAGATGTCTGATGTTTCTTTCATAACCACCCATGCACATGTATATGTTGTATGTGTTTGTGTGTATCTTAGACAATAATTTTGAAACAATTCTGTAGTTGTACATAGTTAGCATCTATCCCATTAAGAAATTAAGCAGCTTGGCCGTCGCCTTCAGAGAGGATTGGTGCTTAATGAAGTAGAAAAGATTGCTGATGGGGTCTAGCCCTTTTGGCACAGAACTTGTAGGTGGTGAATGGTGGGTGGACCGACTTGTTCTGTCACGCCTGCTAACTCGGTGTCATTGATTTTAAAAAGGACTCTTTGCTCTCATACTATTGCTTTGAAGAACGGCCTAAATGTCGGAGTGTTGCAAATCAGGCCCCAAGTCATTAGCTTCTCTTGTCTCAGCTCCAGATTTTTGTGAGTGAAATTGATGACTTGGGAGGTTTTGTGAATGCGTGAATGCCTCCCCTCGCTATTGTCACAGATGCGGTTCAGTTTGTTTAACTTTTGTTGTGTCTTTCACAAAAAAAGCTCTTTCTTCTCTCAGCGGTAAAAGAGGGAAAACTGCTGCCATGAGAGGTGTTTTCGCTGGCTGTAGCCATTCTATGGAATGTCAGAGCATGAGCCAGACTCAGTTTGCCCTGTGAAACCAGACAGCATTGCTTTGGCAAAGGCTGCATTGGACAGAGAGCGGAGCAGGCAATATGAAGGTCAGCTCCCAGAATGCTTCATTCTGTTGGACATGTCCCCATGGTGTCTGAGTGTGAGTTTGTTTGTAGATCCCAGAGCTGCCACCCCACCTCCCTCCTTCATCTTTTCTGTTCCAGGCTAAAGAAGATTCATGGGGAATGTCTGTATGCGTGCATGTGCTTCACACGTGTAAGATGCCATGTGCATCTGCATGTGTGTGTGTGTGCATCCTTTTTCCTGGGTGCACGAATGCTCTTTTTGTTTTTTTCTTCTTTTTTTCTGGTGCATGAATGCTTTTATATGCACCCAAATGTTATCATCTCAGACCTTCCGCCTGAATGGAAAATTCCCCTTTGGTTTTCCTCACTCTCACCTCGGCATACTCTTTCTTTTTTTTTTCCCCATTCCTCCCTGTCATCCCCTGGCTCATCTCTGTGGTTGTTTGACACTCATCTTTGTGTCAAGCAGAGAAAGAGTTGAAAATACAACATGCCACAAATTGTTCGAAAGGCTTTCCCTCTTTCTCCGTGGCAGCATGTTTATAATTCCTTAGCTTTAAGTCTTTATTTATTTTTGAAACCACCTCTCATCCAAAGCCGGCGTTAGGTGTTATGTCTCAGCCCGAGTCCTTGTAAAGTTAGAAAGGTCTGGTTTTGACAGCCAACAGCATTCTTAAAATAACTCTTTGGTGGCTGCTTCATTTGTGCAGGAGGCATCTAATCTTTACACTACGAAGCTCTTCTAAAAACTGAGCAAATTTCCAGTAGTTACTGACACTGCGTTGGGAAATGTTGGTAAAATAGTTTGTGTGCGTGCATGCATGCATGCATGAGAAAGCCCAAATAAACAGCTGAAACCTGGAAAAGAGCACACTGAGCCGGGGATTGGTCAACTCTTGCACATGCTTCCTTCGGCATGTGGTGTTTGAATGGCCCCTATAAGTATTGTGAAACATCTTTTGTGCTGATAGATACAAAGTTCAAGTAAACACAGACTTACAGGGGCATCTATCTCCTGGATCTGAAATTTGTAATGCTACATCATTGAACTTTCAGATGTAATAACAAAGAGACAAGTGGGGAAAAATAGACAAAATGATGATGCAAAAAAGTTAATTATGCAGCACAAAAGTACAAATATTCTTCCATGTTTCACATTTTCAGTAATTATGCAAACACCTAAAATATAACTAAACTTTGTTTTTGACTATTTTCTTTTGATGTAGGAAATATAATTGCAGCTGGTGTTACAAATTAGATTTTATTTTATTTTTTCAGATGTTGAATTGCCAGTGGCAGCACAAGTGCCCTCCTGATAGGCAGCCTTAAACGCCAATTACTTGTCTCGCCTCTGATCCGATGCTGTCACTGAAACCAGCTAAACCAGACCCACAGAGTCATTAGCACTGGTTGTCGCTGATGTTGGTGGGAACTGAGGAGTGAAAGCTTTGACTTTGAGTGGATTAGTGCGGCAGATTAGTCTACGGGACCAAAGGATCTCTTGAGGGTGGTGTGAGTTCCCCAGAGCTTAGACATCACCATCATGCAACATCACTGCTTGAGGACTTCCCTTCTTGAGTGCCACTTCTGCAGCCTCATAAATCCTGCAGGTGGCTCGCATCTCAATTAGGTTCGCACTGTTTGGAATAGAGGGGGGAGGTCTCCGGAGTCTGTGGGTGAGGGGAGGCATTTGACAATTTGACGACGTTAGAGGAAGCATGCCGCAGGTGCAACACGCAGTTAACTTCACCAAGACTCTAAAAACCCTTTCCCACTGCCTGAAACAATCTGGGTAAACAAGGCTAACAAATTGAGAGGCTCTAACTGGCATTGAGACTCGAGTGAAACGACCAACTTCACCAGCTCACCTCAGTGAGAATGGCATACCATACAATGTGTCGACTAATTCATGGGGTGACGTTAGCGTAACGTGCCGTCTTTCCATCAGTTGCGAATTCCATTGGCCTTTGTTCCCATCAGAGCTTGGATATTGTTCACAAAATTCCAAAGTAGGAAAAAACAGAGTTGACCACCGGCTCCCTGGCTTCCATGCAGCCTGGCTTCAATTGTTTACAGGTTGCCGATTGTAAACAGGTTCACCCTGCATGGTTTAAAAAATCTGCTGTTACACGCTAATCGGAAAATATAGAAGTGATGTTTTGCTCCCTTGAGAAGTCCTTCTTTGAAAAACTTCACCATTTTGGATCCGTCTTTTATTTCTCGACATTAAATGGTTGGAGGTCATAAATGGCAACCGAAAGCATTCCGTGTGGTTAATGATAGAAGCCCTCAAAGTAATACATCTCACTAATGATGTTTCCACATCTGAGATTTCTCTGCGAGTGGCAAATTAAACATTAAACTCGCCTTCAGAAATCTATAAATATTTAAAAATCCAGTTCACATCTCGTTTTGGTGAAGGTTTGACAGAAAACAATTTAGCTGCAGTTATTGTGCTCACGCCGCAAAATTACACCAGGGTTTCAGCTGACATCTGAATATCCGATCTTTTAATTCTAGGTTTTGTTCCTTTGAACTGCTATTTTGATTCTAGAATGCACTCTTTGGTCAGCGTGGTGGAGTCCTCATGCGAGTGTTGTAAAAGAAAATTAAAAGAATAAAAATATTATCAAAGAGGAAATATTAGCTATGGCGGCGGCCCGGCTTTGCGGACAGCAGTCGAGTCTGCCACTTTTTTCTTTCTTTTTTTCTCCCAGAGTGAAAATGTCTCAACAACTATTGGATTGACTGCCGTTAAATTTGATACAGACGTCCACGGTGCCAAAAGGAATGAAACCTAATGACTTTGAAAAATCCCCGACTTTTTCCTTTCACACCCGTCCTGAGATTGACACGAAGGATTTAAGTGAAATGTCTTAAAAAATATTTGATGGATTGCCATGGAATTTGGCGCTGACAGCCGTGTCCCTCCTCCTCCTCCTCCTCTTCCTCCTCCTCCTCCTCCTCTTCATCTCGCATCACAGGCAGGTAAAGATTCGGCTTGAGAACAGCACGTTCGTCTGTGTTACCACTTCCAAAGACATTCGCTGGGTGTCACACTAACCTTGTTAACATAAAATCTCACCCAGTTTGTTTGAGGGGTCATACCATCCTTTTGTTGGTGCCAAAAAAGGTCTTCACACCAAAGCTTGGTGGGGGGGGTGCGGGGGGTCTCTTGTCTGCGTGGAGAGTCTCGCCAAATTATTCATTTTCAGCATGATTTGTCTTACTGATGTGTCTGAAAATCGCTCTGATGGGACGGCGGCGGAGGCGGCGGCCTCCGGAGCTCCTGGGTGGTCAGTCTATCAGCGGATGGCGCATCGGTGTCACGACGGAGTTCTAATCTATTTGGCAAGCAAACGCCATTTTGCCATTAGTCTCTGGAGGCCTCCTGGGGGTCAGGAGTTGCTTGTTTAGTCACAGACAGGGACGGTCAAAGGAGAACAGGAGGGTGAGGGTCAGCGTGGGCGTCTCCCGCGGCTCAATGTCTGGCTGCTATTAAAGAGTGTGAGAGCTCCACTCAGCGCTAACATATGCAATTATGTGATACAGCCCGGGCCTTTATCGCTATTGTTGCCGCTGAATGGAGCCGCTGACAGATGTTGGACGGGGCTGAATGAAATTCTGATGTCTGAATCTAATGTGGACGGGGTGTCGCTTCAGTATGGTTTACACCCAAACAAAGATAATTGCTGGGAATTTGTGTGTATTTGCTTTGAGCGCGAGGCTTTTAAAGAGCCATCACGAGGGCTATTGGAATGCGCGTTTCTGCTCTGACATTTATATTATGCACACATGTGTAAGTTATCATGGGGAGAGGTCCTGTCAGGAGCGGCGATAACTGCCAACATGCGCGTCCCGTGGCCCTGCATAGGAACATCTTCCTTCCTGTCTGAGTAGAAACACACCGTGCACAGCTATGGCAGGAAAATGGAAATTAGTCATAAATACCGGGAGGAAATGACTGGATTTTGGACTTCTTTTTCACAGCTACGCATACGCTATATATCCTGGCGAAAGGGTCGGCACCAGCCTTACGTTTCATCAGACCACCACCACACGGCCGCTTCCACCACAAGCAATTAGTTCAGCATGGCTTATATCTCGCCCCGTCTCTTCCCCTGTGGGAAAGACGACCAATTAGGAAGCCAAGGGGAGCGCAGGAGGAGAGATGCCAAAGAATGAGAGAAATGTAAACCCAAAGTGAAAGGCCGGGGGGAAACACCAGCCACATGCTAAATAACAATGGACAAGTTGAGTCAGTGCGGGGACTGTCGACGAGCGCTCGAGAGCGGCCAGAGATCCAGTTGTTTGAAATCTTCACTGGTGCCTAGAGGGAGAGGGGAAGGGTGGGAGGTGGTGGTGGTGGTGGGGTTGTGGGGGAGAGGGGGAACACACCCTTGAAGAAAATTTTCCACATCTGATGTTTGCGGTATGTGTCATATTATATATCTGCTATAGCGAGGGAAAGACCACCACATCCTAAAGGCATGCGAGTGTTTACGACATGCGTGTAAGCCACCCGGCATCTTCTCTGGGTTTTGGTCTCGTAGACATGGCGAGTCACGGCCTCTTTGACTTAATTCTTCGTATTTTGTAATAATTAAAACTGTGTATGTAGATTTTGTTGGGACTCGGCGGCGGAGTAATGTGCTGTGATTATCTTACTGATATGTTATTACATATGGTTTGCGTACGGGTTCGTAAACACAACAGGACACATGATTCATTCACAGGTGCATTTCTGGGCATCTGCTGGACTTAAATGCAAAAACCAAACCAAATAGGAGTTAAAATACCCACAAATACACCAGATCTTTACATATTACTGACCACTACTTTTATCGATGCATACAGTAGAAAAAAGTAGAATAAAGTAAACATTTTTGACTAAATTCTGACAAGTTGGTACTGCAGTAATGGTAGGAATTCTTATTCTGGTCGCCAGTTAACATTCATTTTCACAAAAACTATCCAAATAAATCTCTTCTGTTACTTGGTTCACTGTGAATACTCTAATTTTTATAAACCTAAACATTTACCACAAAGCATTTGGATTATCCCAACCAATCACCACATCAATGGTTTCACGTTCAGTAAAAGGCTTTTGAACCGCAGCTCTTTTTTCTAAGGCCCTAGAAAATTCCACCTGTAGTGAATTTCACCACAAAGAAGTTTTCCCTTTTTTTCCCTACCTTGGGTGGTGACCATAATAAAAACTGTAATATTTTCAGTTCCTGGGGGTAGAGCACTTTGATGAAGTGTGAGTGAGCTTTTGCACATTTTCTTCCCCCCCTCCGCTTTCATACTATCAGTGAAAAACAATGATTATCCTCTCAAGGCGGAATCAGAAACACATGCCTATCACACTGTGCAATCTGCGGCAATAAAGCTTTTGCGGCTGTTGAACGCATGTAAATTGCATTAAGTCATCAAGAGATGGATGGCGTTACGCTGTGAGGGCATAAGCACTTGGGACTCGCGTCAGATCAAGGACTTCAAAAATTAGTCGTGAGGTATGTTGGCCTCTTACCTCCTCCGAGTGTATCCCCCTGGGTCCGCTTTATTCCCCGAGTCTGTCTCAAATCAGGTATGAGATCCTCAGCTGCTTGACATTTGAAAGATATTTTGTCAAACTACACAGATTTTTTTTCTCCCTTCTAATCCAACTAGAGTAATGGGGATTTTTTCATTTTTTTATATTTTTTTTTATTACCGCGACTTTGTTTCAGGTGTCAGTTTTGGGTCATAGTTCATCTGTGACGACCTGGGGGCACGTTTTCACCACCTGCTCACAACCGGGATCAACGTGTCTGTATCGCTTTTACCGCTAATCTGTATAAAACACAAAAAAGACCAAACGGGGGGACGTTATTGTTCTGCCTTGAAGTCGGCAGTCGGGAGACGAGAGAGGGAGGTGGGGAGGGGGCTCGGTGGGACCCCCAATGTCTGATTGTGGAAGGCCAAGCAAAGCGTAAAAGTGACGGGATCGTCTTCAGGTCTGTTTTTAAACCTGAATCTGTGAAAAGGCCACTTACACTCAAAGTATTTATCCGGTTGAGTTCTTCCACTTTGAGGAATAAACAATTTCTACCGTCTTGGTGCTTTAAAATCTCTGCCCTCCATTTTTTACGAAGTGAAACATGAAACTGTGATGTCTAACCCGACCTCTGACCCGTCTGTTCTCATCTGTTTTCCTTTTCTTCTCCCTCAGGGATGCTGGTGGTGATTGTGCTGCTTCTCATAGCCATCGTGGTGGTCGCTGTGTGGCCTGTGTAGCCAGAGACCCTCACTGAATGTCTGCTACAATCACACTTTAAATGATATTACCACAAAACGGGGACCTGGCTGCTCCCCGTCGGTTTTATTTGTATATTATTGCCCGCCACGTCAAAATCAAACATCTCAATAGCCTACACGAAATGAATACCTCTGGCTTGAAATATATTTGCCAAATCATGTTATTTGCGCGAGTGGCAAAAAATAAAATTTTGCCTAAGCGTGAATTCTCAATTTAATAGCTGTTCAAATGTCTGGCTCATTAAACTTGTCTAACAGTTAAATTATTTGGAGGTTTATTGTGATTTTTGGAAATATTTCTCGTCGGTGTAGCATTCACCTCACAGTGGGATCTCCAGCAGGTAGCCGGCGCTCCCCTTTAACAAGTCTGTCTGTGGTCGGAGCCGAGGCTCAAGCCGGGTACAGTAATTCCACAAGCACTGCAATATCCGCACTTTTATTTACTGTAGCAGCTGTAATGTTATCATTTGTCTTGGGACTTTTTTTTCTAATGTTTATAGAATAGCTCTCAGCCAAAACAAGCATTTCAACGTGTAACTAACATGGCTGTTTTCCTTCCTTGTAAATCAATTCAACTTGTAATTTCTAATAAATGACATTTTTAGTTAATAGTCCCTGGACTCCTGTCTGGCTGCGTTTTACGCTCACGGCTCTCTTCGGAGACATTTTGCAACGTGATATTTAGCCGGGAAGGGCCTTTTGACGAAGCTCTGACACCGCTGTGCCGCTCCTATTTTTCCATTGTGAAATCTGCATGATAGTGGAGTGAATGCTTGCCAAGTTACTGTTCATTTTTCAGTGGACATATCTGGCCACGAGCTTCTGTAAGAGAATTCCATCTCAATGAATCAGTTACTCACAGCAACAGAGGCTTTTTCAATGTAACAAGAGTTTATTTCAACTGTAAATCTGAATTTAGTTCTACCAAGCTGGTATGTTCAGTAGTTATTATTTCCTTCTTTAATGGCAACAATCTAAACAACCACAAACGAGTAAAAAAAAAAAAAAAAAAGTTGAGAAAGACAATAAAATCCACAATGTCTTGTGTCATTAAATATATTCATATATAATAACCATAATATATTAGTACGCATTGTAAAATAAACATTGCAAAAA
Source organism: Mullus surmuletus (assembly GCA_903171835.1). Lineage (NCBI taxonomy): Eukaryota > Metazoa > Chordata > Actinopteri > Syngnathiformes > Mullidae > Mullus > Mullus surmuletus. Next base: position 1,038,611 of record CAESWR010000369.1, read on the forward strand.
AAAAAGTCTTTCCAATTGTGACAACAAAACAACATTTACAATTCATAGTATGAACAAAAAGCAATGCTTTGACAGGTGTGTGTGTGTGTGTGTGTGTAACGTTTTTATCAGGAAGCTTGTCAAACCATTGCTCAGGAGGCGGATCTAAAATTTACAGCATGAGGCTACACAGACTAGAGAGGTGATGATTACAGATTACATTGTGCCAAACAGAAATACACTAACGGGTGATGTTACGCTGCGACGGAAGCATGTACATATACTGCATGTGTGAGTGTGTTATCAGCGTTTTTTTGTCTTTGCGGCAGACCGCAGTGTTTCACAATGATGGTACAGAGAGACGCGGGGGAAAACATTCTAATGCGATTTGCAAATACTGAGACGATGAGCGTTTAAGCCCAGGTGATTCTGACTCCCCAGATTTTCTAATTCCCCATAAACTGGGAGATGTTTTAGCGATTTTTTTTTGTTTGGCGAAAAACTGCTTATTGAGAAAGCAGGGGGGAGGAAAAGAAATTAGCATCCAAATCCAAAGAATGATTAAAACCTTGTGTCTTTAAATAAGGATGTTGCGAAACAACAAAAATCGGCAAACGTGATTATTGTGAGACAACAAACCCCCGACATTAAATTTGTTCCTCGGAGCGTTTGGGGATGGACTGAAAGGAACCCCAGTTTATGGTAAATCGGATACACTGCAGGCCTTTTTTTTTTTTCT
>CAESWR010000369.1:1104095-1121065 GCA_903171835.1 Mullus surmuletus
TACTTACTTACCGACCTACTTATAATTATTATTTAATTTGATAAGCTTGCACCATTGTCATTGACTTTTCATGATCGTGGGAGTTGTTTGTCAATTAAAAAAAAAAAATGATTTCCTGCTTTATATCTGACAGACTTTGAGAACGGAATACACTGACATTATGGTAAAATAGCATTACAACGTTCACACACCAGAGGAAAGTAGTTAAACAGCCGGACAGTATATCACACATACTTTCCACCATCATTCTGTTCGGTCTGCAAAGCTGTGAAATGCACCGCAGGGGCTAAAACCAAGTGTGTTGCTTGCAGACGCCGTACTGTCCTCCAGACACAGAGCTGCTGGAAGAAGCCATTGAGGTGTTCCGCTGCTTCCTGACCTGGCCAGAGCCGTACTGCAGCGTGTGCAGGAAGCTCCTCTCCACACTACAGCTGGAGATCAAAGCTCCAGGTATGTCTGGACGCTCACCTTCCACATTTTACTGTACTTGGCTTCCCCCTTGTGACCGATCAGAGAAACGCATGTAGGGTGTACAAATAGAATTCTGCGGTACAACATCCTCCCTAGATGAGGCATCAGGCTGAACTCTGCACTTCTTCATTTAAAAAAAAAAAAAAATGTATTGTTTCATCTTCAGGGTCTGCGAGATACGTTTCGAAAAGCAGAAGCTGCCTGTGAGCAACTAACCTGAAATTTACAAGAACGCTGTTTTTGGTAGATAGTGAAATACATCAGGGTAACAAGAATGCGTGCGGTAGTTTCCCGTAAAGATCTGCCACCTTTGTTTGTGCTTCGTTAGCCATCTTGTCTTGCTAACAACACAACATATAATCATTATTTGTTTGTTTTCCTTAAAGGGATTTCCTTTCAGAGACTGGTGAGAGAGGAGCAGGCCCTGAACACCCCCAGTCACAGCTCCAAGATCATGTACGTCCACACTCAAACTTAAACTCCCACATTGGAAAATAAGTGCATGATACCAAGTCCTATATCTGCCTCCACACTTAACTTTGATGGCAGCCTGACATTTGTTTTTGTATGTTTTTACCATCAAACATGTTTGTTCTCTGCCCACCTTCAGCTTTCTCGTTCAAATGTGCCAATTTTGTCACCACACAAAATAGAAGACCACATGTCAAATCAATTGAATTAAATGTAGAGAAACTATTTCACTGGCTCATGACCAAGTCCCATTTCACCCCCTTTTTAACCCACAAGTGCCACCAAAACCCGCTGTGGCATCCTGTTTGTCTACACGTTGACACGTGCTGACACCACCGTTGCCTTTCATGTGTTGCCTGCAGGACGGTGTTGCTGATGAACCCCTCCGAGGTGCCAAGCGACTTTCTCTCAGTGGCGGAGAAGCTCAGCTGCGTTCAGCACTCACAAAAAGAGACGTACATCACACTGATCAAACACGCCTTCCAGTCCTGCCTGGGCACCAAGTATCCTCTGTACAACATCCACCAACTCCTGCAGGTGCGTGCTAACAGGGCCGGGTCACAAGCTTGATACTAGTAACCCTATAATCCCTAAACATTTCTTAGTTTTCCCTGAATTTGCTTTGTGGCATTACCACACAGAAGAGGTCACTGGCAAAATCATGGGGTTCTTACGAGGATGATCCACTAATTTGAATATTTGGCCCTCAGCCTTGAGCAATTTATATTCATCTTTTGTACAGGTGAAAAGTACAAGTGAACTGGAGGAGATCTTTTCCACTGTCAGCAACGTCTTTGAGAAAGCCGCTGCCATGAGTGAACCAGTGACGGCCCGCAGTCATGTGATCCAGGGACTGGAGGCACTGAGGGCCAGGCTGAGCATCCCTGCATCCAATGGAAGGAAGTCTGATGGTAAGAGGGTGGGATTTAATGACTAACACTATAGTCATGTTTAGGCCTGTCACAATATTCAATAAATCAGTTAATCGCACGTTAAATCACAACGGACCCAATAATTTTGCCGGCCTCAATATATTGCCATGCGCATGCGTGTTTGTTTTCCTCGTGTCACGCTACCAAACAGGCTGGATGTCAAGAGGGTTCACTCTGTGCATTTGTTTCAGCACCTGGGCGCGTTGGTTCCATAGCAGAATGAATGGAGTAAAGCCTCCTGTCAGTCATCCGCTATCTTTGTGTCATTGGGGGGAGGCGGGGGACGCCAGCATTCCAATTACAATGTTAAATACTCTTGAGAAATTATAGTTCATTGCTTTTTAAAAGGTGTACTTATTATTATTGTTCTGCCATATTATTATTACATTAGTCAAAAAATGATCCTTAAATAATGTTGACAATAATATCGTTTACCGCCAATAATTTGAGGGACAATATATCGTCTAGCAAAATGTGTTAATCATGACAGGCCTACTCATGTTCCATGTATTACAATGCTAATATTTTCTATCTCCCTTCCAAGGAATGCTGCAGACGCTGCCTCTGCCCACAGCCAAGTGCTACATGTTCCACTGGGAAAAAGATAACTTTGGTAAAGAACGATTTCAAATCTGATTATGATAATAATGTATCATTTATCACGCAAAAGGTTTCTCTCTTTTAGACGTTTGTGTGACTGACGAATGCATTTGTTTCCTGCAGACGTCCTGAACACACTCTTAGAAAACAACCCTGACAACTTGGCCCACAACGGGCACTCCGAGGAGGCCAGCATTGATGACGACGACATCGATGAAGTAGACGATACGACAGAGACTGACGAGGAGGACAAAGAAGAGGAGGAACGAGGGATGAAGTTGCCCTCGATGTCCATCAGTCGCGACTACTGCATTGCCAAGCATCGCCTGTCCACCGCCTCCAAAGACTCCATGTTCTCCACCTTGTCCTGCGCCTCAGAGTCCTACGCCCCCTCCCTCGTCTCCGTCACCTCTGGCACCGACAGCGACTACTTCGAAGATTACGACGACTACATCTGCTCCCCTCCCGTCCATGAGAAATGCTCTCCAAAGTCCATCAAGACGTCGGCTCGGTTCAGCCAGCACTTGTACAGACTCTTCATAAAGCCCAAGAGGTCGCTGATCCGAGCCAAAAGCTTGGGCAACACGGAATCCAAAGACCTTTTGCCGGTGCGAGAGAAACGCTCCAACTCTCTGCCACAGCAGGTCCACTTACGCAGCCCCGAGCCGCTGCCGAGCCCGCAGAGTCAGACCCAAAGGCACGTTTGCTTCAGGAGGAGGCCGATCCTCAGCAGCGATGAGGACAGTATGAACACCACGCTGCGGGTGGTGGTGTTTGGCGCCGATCACGTCGCAGGCAAGGTGGCACGGGCCTACAACAGCCTCAGGCAGAGGGAGAGTGCCTGTCCACGTCTCAGCAGGGCCTTCAAGCTGCAGTTCTACTTCTTACCCGTGAAGAAGGACACGACAGTGGGCCAAGGGAGTCCGATTGGTGCAAAGGGAGCGGCCCTGTCCAACGTAAGACCAATAACTCGAGAGTTATATCCATGCGTTTGGAGTAACTGAACCCATATTGTGACGCGTTTTTTTTTGGCTCAAGCAGGATCTTCACCTCAGTGGATCAGGGGACAGCACTAACGACATCGCTCACCTCCTCGGTATGTTGGACCCCTGGTACGAAAGAAACACCCTCAGCCTGCTCAACCTGCCCACAAAGGTCGTCTGCCAGGTACAGCCGGAATCTACTCACCAAAATCTCTTCCAGCCCGCAGACAAATGAAGTTGATTTGTGAAGCTTATACCTTCGTGTGTTGTGCTGTTCTGCAGCAAACTTCAAAGACTGAGTCGGATTCCTACGACAGTTCGTATGAGCAACGCCTGCCCATCCTGGCAGACTTAGTCCTCTACTACTGCCGCAACGCAGCACGGCCTGCTCTCATCCAGCTCTACCAAGCTGAGGTAAGAGCTCTTTAGCTTCTTTGTGACACATTTTTGAAGAAAAGTACCGAAGCTGTGGCAAGTTTGTGGACAGAAATAGAACACTGGGCCCAAACTCTGTTCCATGACTGACAGAAGATGTCAGAAGATGATGTGTGTTTTAGCTGACGTTGGCAGGTGGAGAGAGACGGACTGAGGTGTTTGTCCATTCCCTGGAGCTGGGTCACACCGCAGGAACACGTGCCATCAAAGCAATGGGTGAGTAGAGCGTATCCCAGCAACTGCCACAATAAATAAAAGCGTCTGTAATTTCCATGGAGTAATCACACATCATCACTTGCTAGGAGGGCTAAATTCACGACATGAGGAACATCTGCTATTTCGATATCTTGATTCACTTCACTTTTCTGGTTTCACTTGTCAGCTCAATTTGCACGTCTGATTTAAAATTTCCTTGGAGAAGTAATACTTCAGGGAAAAGTGAACTCACATTTGGTGGTTAGCGCTAAAACTGGCAGTGCTACACTCCCTTACTCACCCTTCACATTTGATCTGCTGAATGGGATCTCAAAATGCCAAGCGTCCTGAACTTGAACTGTTTTGTCCTGTAAATTCACAACTGCTTTATCCATAAGGTCTATTGTAATTGCATATTGGTTTGCTTTTTTGTGTAGGAGCTGCGAGCAAACGGTTTGGTATCGACGATGACCGAGAAGCAGTGCCCCTGATGTTGGAGTTTGTGTACAACAGGGTAAGATGATGCTTTATTGTGTTTTCTACCCTAATTTTTGTCTTTCAGCTGCGGTTAACCAGAATTATTTAATAATCTTCTATTTTTGTAGCATTGCCCTTTCTGAGAAATGAAACAAGCTAGCTGCAAACTGGCTCTTCCGCAATGAGTCGACTCCCAAAATCCAGTTACTTTTTTCTTCTATTTTCTTGACACTTCAATGTTTAAGCAGTATAACTTGTTTTGCCCGCTCAGGTGGTGATTAGTGGAAGAAGCCAGTGGAAAAGAGAAACCAAAGTTTGCACATCAGTGAATTTAACCAAAGCATGCAAGAATCCAGAGGAACTAGGTAAGCTTTCATCTTACCCTACAACATGACCTTGCTATCTTATCCTTGATACATGCTTTTAGTGACGAAAAAATCAAATGTTTTCGCACATCCATGTTATATTCTAACTCAAACATTTCCTGCCAGACGCTAAGATGGAGTGCCTGCAGCTCACCATGACTGAGGTTCTGAAGAGACAGAATGGCAAAAGCAAGAAAGGATACAACCAGGTGAGCACGTCTATCAGTGAAGCATGTTTCCACCAATATCCAATTACTCTTATCGGATAAAATGTGAAATGTATCTGCGTAGTTTGCGCTCATTTCTCTATGTGATTTTTCTCCCTTTATAGCAACTCAGCTTGACAGAGGTCAAAGTGGACAAGGTGCAGATCAGCGGCGACGGAGACACAACTTTTGCTGTATGTTTGGACCAAGATGAGAAGAAAATCCTCCAAAGTGTCATCAGGTATGAAGCAGAAAACAAACTCGACCTCTTCGAGAGTTTGTTTTGAGTCTTAATTTTTTTTTCCCTCTCTCCACTACAGGTGTGAGATATCAGTGTGCTACAAACCTGACAGCTCCTCAGATTGGAGGTTTAGAAAAGCACAGACCTCATCACCCCAAATCCAGCCCCTCCACCCGACCTTCTGCTCCCTCCTCTGCCTGCCCATCGTCACTTTCAGCGGGGCTCTTCCCTGAGCGCTGACCTCGAGGGGATTTCGAGGGGTTCAAAGCAAAGACTGTGTACATCTTTGGTGCCGCATGTGCCTGGAATGAATCGTTGACACACGGTGTGCAGAGGAATTAAGTACAAGACTTTTCTGCCTGCTGGTGGTGTTCACATGGTGTGGTATCCAAAAAGATCAGCGTGCTGATGCAAACACAAAGCGGAAATCAGACGTGTGCTGTCCGAGGTGGTGTGTAATCATCAAAACAAATGACCAGAGAAATACAACATTTCCATGAAGTGTTGATTGTTCTGCTGCCGGGTTTCTATGTTCCACTGCTGTGTAACAAACACCAGAGGTTTCAGATCCTTCTTCTCCTTTTGATAAGGATGAGAAGTGACAGTGACAGAGACACTGAGATGTAACCGGGTCATGCAGGGTGAACACTGGCAATGTCGTCGTAAGTTCATCCTTTAAAAAGATGGAAAGTAAAGTCCAAGTGGACTTCTTCCTGATGACAATGAAGAACATGGGCATCGGTGTCATTATCTGAGAATGGACACTATGAATACAATGTGTAAATATAGAATATCTCATTTGTTCATTTTTCCATTTTTTTTTTTTTTCAATTTTATAACCTGAAGTTGAAATTGAACTCTATTGTATGTCTGTTATTCATGGACTGCAAACAAATGCCTTTCTCCTAAGGAGTGTCTCTTTTTTAGCTGGAGTTCTAAATATGGGCAGCAGGGGGTGCTGCTGTCATTCATTTGACTTCACTTGAAGTAACGATTACTGTAATCCAGAGTTGATGTTTTGTTTTTTTTAATCGTGATTAACGTAATACAGCGTGTACCTTTATCACATGAGGGCACAGTAGGAGAACTAAATCTACAACCGTGGTGCTAATTCAAATGCACTGCGACAAAATATACACTGTAGATGAAACATATGTATACCTTGCATTTTGTTGTAACTCTCCTTTTCTTTTGTTTTTTGTAAAATGATACCTGACTCATAATGAAATATTTGCACTGCACATCAACATTTGTGGAAATGAGGCACTGAAACATTTGATAAAATGAATCAGAGGAAGAATATTACTGTATGGTACGTTAACAGATATGTGCCTGCCCTAATGTAGATACTCCAAATGCAATATCTGTCTCATAACTGTGTATAAATCAGTACATCTGATATTCAGTTTTCATTAAAACATATTGTAAGTATTCAATGGGAGATTTTGTCTCAATGTCGATGTTCCGCCCTCCAACACTCAGAATTAATAGATTTACTAAAGCACTGACGTTTAGCAGACATCTGTAAACATTGTCATTTATATTCAAATACTTTTTTGTGATTCAATTTGATGTAAAAGCCAAAGATTCACTCTCCACTAAATAAATCTGATTGCAAAAGATTTCACAAACATCAGATTAGAGTAAACTCTTTCGTCCAACAACACCATCTAACAAAATATCTTATTCTCTACATTACGTTTGCCAACAAAATGCACGTCACTGCATCAACTTACATAGAGTGCCATTGTTCTGTAAAAGGAGTATTTTTAGAATTCAAGAGATCCAATGATATCTCATGTAAGAGCTTCTTTTTAAAATAGCACAGAGGCAGAGCAAAACTTCCAAGCATTCCCCCTCCTGATGCATTTTTCCAGGTAGCGTTATGATGGATAGCAAAGTACACACAAGATGGTGACTCATTTTTGTCGAGAGGCTGATGATGTGTCAAAGCTTTTGATGCACGCAGTCATTTTTGTATGCCTTTTTTTTCAGCAATTGCTGAGAACAGTATCTATCTATCTATCTATCTATTGCAAAAAGGTTTATATTAGTCATGCGCTCTGATTGGTTGCCGCCAGTTTGTGCATAGTGCTTTGCCATTGGTCAGCTGGCCCGGTGGGTGTAGCTCTGCGGCTGTGTGACTCCGGCTGTGTAAAGAGAGAGAGATGACAGTGCTGGCTTGCAGGAGTTATTTGCACAACTTAACTGAGGGTAAGTTATGACTATTACAGAAGTTATTCTTTTCCATTTCTACATCTGATCTTTATAGTTTATCAACTATCTGCTTTTTATAGTTAGTTTACTGAATGAAAAGTTGTTGAACCTTGATGTGAATTGTAGTTCATAGTGAAGGTGGCTGCCTTTGGGTATGTGTTAAGTTCCTTCCCTGAAGGAAGTGCTCTGTCATTACACTTTTAAGCTTTAAATCAGGTAATCCTGCAATAACTAGCACCTACAGAATGATAAGCATACTTCCAGCAGTCTCCAAAGTCATGGAAAAAATAGTAGCGGAACAAATTGTAGATCATCTTAACAACAGTCCATATACCTTGAACATGATGCAATTTGGCTTTAGAAAACAAAACCAAAGCTGGATGCAGGCGGTGTCATTGGTGCTGTTTTCATCGATCTCAGAAAAGTATTTGACACATTAACCATCAGATACTGTTGACCAAACTGTCTAGGTTTAACTTCTCCCCAAGTACTCTGAATTGGATTGAATCAAACATATCTGCAAGATCACAGTGTGTTAGGATACAGAACATGAAGTCAACACCACGGAACAACAATCATGGGGTACCGCAGGGGTCAGTGCTAGGTCCATTTCTTTTCAGCTTGTGTATAGACGATCTGCCAAGTTGTTGTCCTTCGGATGTCACCTGCCAAATGTATGCCGATAATGCTGTCCTGTATGTCTATGCAAAAGATAAAAAAATAAGCTGCGCGAGAGCTGACAGATGCCACGGCAAATGCGTATGACTGGCTCGAGAAATCCCACCTATACTTGAACATATCCAAGACTGTGTTCATGTACTTCTCAAAAAGAGCAAATACTGACAGTGATCCCAAGGTTTCTGTACAAGGTAAAACAATTGAGGTGGTACAAGATTTTGAAAACTTTTAAACGACAGATATAAAACACTGTGAACAGAATTAAGTTTAACTTGTCCAACTTTAGGTTTATTAGAAACAATTTAACTCTTGAGTCACCAAAATTGTATTTTGATGCTCTGATCATGTCACACATGACCTATTGTGTAATAAGTTGGGCATCGGCCTGTAAGACGACACTTAATTCGATTCAAACTGTCTATAAACAAGCTTAGAAAGTATTAGATAAAAAAACTAAACGTACCATCACTGCTAGATATTAAAAAAACATTAGCGCTTAAACTGGGACGACACTGTTAAATACACCAATGCCATCTTGATTTACAAAATCTTCCATGGCAAAGCACCTCCTCCATTACAAGAATTTGTATAAAGAAAAAAAAAACTCAAACGGATCAACAACAGCTGGTTCTAGAGGTGACTGTGTAGTTCCCTTTAGAAAGAGTGCCTTTAGTCAGGCCACTTTTTCTGTTCGAGCATCTCATACCTGGAATTCAATACCAAACACAATACGTTAACTCCCGTCTCTGACCTCTTTTACCAAACATCTTAAAGCTTGGCTATTGGAAGAACAACACTGTTGCCACAACCGTATCCCGTATACTTGTTTACTTGTTGTTGTTGCTCTTATACTTGTTGGTCCACTTGTTGTTACAGTTGCTCTATTGATCTTATCATTTTATGTTGTTAACATCAACCTGCCAAAGGGACTAAAGATGTAAATTAGCCGTTGGCTATAATCTTGCATATTTACATGTATATGTTCATTAATATGTGTTGTCCCTATTTTAAATGAATAATTTCAAATTCAAATATTTACTGTAATAGCCAGTTTAGTTGTACTGTCCTGCCTATTTGTTTAAATGTCAATGCTTTATGGTTATATCATAGGTTGAGTATAAATTGATTAAATGTTTGTGTTTTAATCAGAAGAGTTACTGTACCCTGCAGATAAGATAAGGTAGTGTGGTTCCTCAAATATCTTATCAGTTATTCTTGCAGTGCTGTCTGTACCACCACTCCTTTGAGGAAGCCCCTACTTTTTTAGGTTCATCTGTTTTTTGAATGAACAGGCCAAGCTTTAAAATACAAAAACAAAAAAAACCACATCATGCCCTATGACACGGGAAGGCACGAGGGATGGTGGTTTATGTTTCCCCTCCTGAGATAATAACAGCGTTTGGATAACAGCGCCTGATCCCATTGAAGCTCCAACTCTCTGTTGTGTCTGTCGGAGTCTAAAAGCACAGCTGTATTTCCTCTTGCTTCCTTGTTTTATAATTGGGCTTCCTGGCACCAATTTGGGGTTGAGTGGATGCAGTACTTGTGTGTGTGAGTGTGTGTGACAAGCTGATCGTCATGTAAGCCATATTTTTTGTTTGTTTGTAGAGTGTGGCAAAGACAGAAGGTGTGAAAATGCGATTTGGAGGAATAAAGCTCAGTATATTCCATTAAGGGTTGCATACATCTTGAAAAAAGTTGACTTAATAAAGACGCTGATGCCCTCCAGTGTTTTAGAACACCCAGTCAAAAACCATCTCTAATCTTGACCAGAATCAGTCAGTGATGTCAACCGTTGCGTGAGAGTGAGTGGCGACACATCTTGAAATATTTAGTCTGTTGGACAAATACTGTCATTAAAATCTTGAGCGTGAAAAGAAAGAAATGAGAAACGGCTATAAAGACTGAGATTCTCTTGATGTAGAGACTCACAACTATAACAATGACATCCCAAGTGTCTCATGACCGAAGCAGTAAATCAATTAAATCTTGTGATGGTACAAACACCTACCGCAAGATAAATTTGTTTAAAAAAAAAAAAAAACACGATCTCTTAGGTCAACATCTAGTTAGTACTTATGTTTGATCTCGACATCCTTCCATTCAGGAATCTCCACCTCCTGAAAGTCACTTGATGTGCATCAAAAAACCACCAGTTTTTCTTTAAGCTGAATTTTGCAGAATAGCAGATCTGACGAATTCCCACATATCATTGTTTGGTGGTGAGACGGTGATGCGTCATGGTATCATCAGGATGTTTGACCCAATTTTCCTCTGAGGAAAAGGAACATGGTTGGGGGGCGCGTATGAGCGTGAACATACAGTGACCAGTGTACAGAGAGTAGGAGCTTCAATGCAACCCCTTGGACTGGATTCGTGGACATGAGCCACTTCGCCACATTATGAGCGTCATGTGTCGTCACTCTGACATTTCAGCACAAAAACCTCTCTGTCCTTTATACGCCATTACTGACTTAAATGCAACATTTTGACGATGGTTTTAAGGGCTGCCCTGAAGGGGTTTTTAGGCCCTGAAATTGTCTTTGTTAGTAGATCAAAAGCTCAGGAGATGGTTTACGTGAGGCCAGCAGCATCACAGCGCATGGGTTCACGTGTGTGCCTGAAGCGGGAGTTTGGCTGGTGGCTGCCACTTCCTCCCGCTGACCAGCTTTTACCCTCTCATAACTGAGCGATGGTTTAATTGCTGCAAACACAACAGACTGATTGGGGTGTGTTGTGCAGGCGCAAAGCCAAAGCTAAGACCTCTTTTGAACTCTTTTGGCTTGAAGGGAAAAGGAGGGTTTACAACAGTCAAGTTATGTCTTAAGGCTCTGTTGATGAAAAAAATACTGGGTCACTTGACATCCGTCCTCACCAAAAGCTCTCATACCAGATAACGCAAATTATACTCAGTTGGTATTTTTATCCTGTTTTGTCTAAATAACCTCTTGACCTCAAATTAAGGTAGTGCCTGTGCAACTGTGGTTCCAAAACCCAAAGTTACGACAGGACAGCCTTTTTCTGAAGCTTCCAAGTTGCAGACAGCCGCAGACTCTCTCCACTTTGAGACGCCACCCTTTTGTTTGCTCTCCGAGGACCGAGAAAACAAACGAGAGCGCTTCTTGGCACCGTCCGGTACCTGTGGTCACTGCCACGGCCGAGCCAAGTGTGCTTCTATTTGTGGTGCCGATCGTCTCTATGTGACGCATTCGGCACATCCTGTGCAATCAGATCGCTTTACACCCGCTGACCTCTTATAAAAGTTAGCTGTCCTGCTGGCCTTCTTATGCCCACAGTGGCATTAAATAGTGTCTGAGGCGCGGTGAGACTGAGCAGCCACACATTTGTCAGCGCTCTTTTTCCCCCCGCTTTGCTGAGCATGTTTGTTTTAACGCATGTGTCAGTGTCAGACTGTCCAGACTATGCACTTACTTAAGTTCTCAAATGCTGTAGAAGCTCAGAGCATAGAGAAAAATGTGTTTCCGAGGGAGCATCTAAAACATTCCGGTCTTGAACAAATTCACTACACACACATTTTCTGCAAAAGCAAAGTGGAGCATGAAATACATTTCAAAGACAAAAAAATTTACAACCCAACTGAGGCGACTGCAGTGGATGACCGAACAGATGACACCACCATCCGTATCACACTGATGCCTTGTTTCTCATTAACTGCACAAAGAGATAAATAATTTCTGCGCAACATTCCCCCTGCAGCTCCCTGGTTATCCACAGGCCCGATGCCCGAGGCCACAGCTGTATCTATGGTAACAATGCGCTCTTTGTTCTGTGCAGTGTTTAACCCCGATAAGAATGGATTTAGAGGTATTTCATGCATAAAGAATGGATCTAATCGCGATGCCGGTCGGAACACTCGCGCAAAATCAGTGCAACAGGGTTTTGTGTGTGGTGGAAGCATACTGAGCTCACAGAAACGGGGGCTGGATGTCTGTGTGATTCGTGTACGTGGTTTGAAGTGGGACCGAGACACCAAATGCAAAGACTTGCTGTGAGCTTGAAGGTTAGAGGTTCTTGCTGCACCTGTGTACAAAACTCCCTGACTAAGGCAGGTTGGCTTACTATGGAGCCCCAGATATGACATGCTCCAAATTAAATTAAATTTTGGCCACTATATAGCTGTAACGTGCGCATGAAATACGAATTTGTGCACATATTATGGCTGACTTATACATTTTTTATCGCCATCCAGTTACTACTTACTTTTGTTGTGTTCGGCGGAAGGGGTCTCCGTACTACAGCGATCGCAGAGAAGGTGCGCTCGATTTGCTTACCCAGCTGTCCAGGACCAATATTAACAATTTATAGTATTTCCTGCGCACATTATACCTACTTCGTGGCCACAAAAAAGTATTTCATGCACACATTATACTTATTCCATGGCCACAATATAGCTAAAAGATGTACACAAGTTAGTATTTCGTGGCCCCAAATCGGTATTTAGTGCAAACGTTATAGCTATATTGTGGCAGAGATTTAATTTTATCTTCACCATGTCATGTCTGCTGCTCCGTAACATACTCGTCATAAACACCACATCCTCAGCTGACCCGTAAATGCACCACCTGACTCAGCTCACACCACTGCACAGCCCACAAAAAAGTCTATCCAGCGTGCATCATCATATTGCTATCTTTCTTCCTCCAGCCCGATGGATTTAGCCCAACTCAACCCTTCGTGGCATAAATCTTCATCGGGTCCTTTCGGGCCCATGTCTGGATGCTGCACGAATCCTCTTATCTGCAATCGGACTTGGGGGGGGGGGTCACTATGGTCAGTCAGGGCAGGTAGTCTTACATACACACTACCAAACACGTGCAGTCAAAGAGAACTTCCTTTCATTGTCCAGCATGTGAGCGCAGGAAATAACTTTGATTGATGTTCCTTGTTGCTCAAACTAAACTAAAAGTTGTCTGTTTCAGTGATTTCACTGTAACTTTTGCCCGTGTGCGTGACAGAGTGGGTCGTTTCAGTGCTCAAAAATGGCCACTGGCTGCATCGTCAAAGCAATCGCCCTCTGATTGTTTCTAGCTCAAAAGCGTCTTATTTGTCATCAGCTTGAGGAAAAAATAGGAGCATCCTGCAACTGCTTGTACTGCAACTTCATTACACGTTTCCCTTCCTGCCCGCGAGCCGGTTCAAGTGCTTTCACACTGTACCTGCACTCGTCTTTCATGTATTTTTCTGGCAGCTTGAGATGGATTGAGTCTGCTTACACTTTCCTTTTCTCTCCCGCTTTGGGTAAAGACGAAGTGTGTCGATACACCCCCTTGCAATCCTGGGTCGGTGGGGATTTCCAATCAAGAACAAAACACACACATTCGACACCACCCCCCCTCCTTTCCCCGCACAGCACCCTAAACACGTTTGCTCTACAAACGCACTTCCACACGCCGCTGTCAGGTCCTTCCTGTTTTCTGAGATGTCTACAGCGTGCCGGAACGGAAATGAGCACTCCTGTTTTCTTTTTGGAAGCATTGTTTGAGACTTTTGGCTGACCACCTTAATGCACGGTGCCGGCTGCCCCTCATAGAGAATACATGGATGGGGGTGTGTGTGCGCGCGTGTGTGTGTGTGTGTGTGTGTGTGTGTGTGGCAGAAGAAACCTTCACCAGGAACTGATTCACATGAACTGTAAATAGTTAACAAACACAGGGGAAGTTTTTTTTTTCTGGTCGGGCATACGGCCTTGGCACCTGTATTAGCGTTGCTGTTTGTGCTCTAGCTATGAGCAGTCGATTTTTTTTTTGTTTAGCATGTGTGCCAAGAAGAAGCCAGGTGGAAATCAAATTAAAAGCAGGTTAGGTATCTTGCAAGAAAATAAAAAGAACACCAGCCCATTTCTTTCAAATATGATGCTGTATTAAGTAAATAAAAACTGCGCAAAAAAAACATGAACGTATCACAAACTCATAAAAAGCCAGAACACCAAACTATATGTTTCTGTGGACCCACATATTCCCTTCATATCCACTTCTGTATTCTGTATCTTTCTTGTATTGTCACTGAAAATAGGCTATATGTATCTTGCATTGAAGTGCAGAAAATCTTACTAGTTTGCATAAAAACTTTTAGCACAGACTTTGGTTGTAGGTGCTTTGAGGATTTAGCTGTGAGAGCTGAGAGCAAGAGCTGTGAGGATTTACATGTATTCCAATAAAGAAGTAAGTATACAATTTCCAACTCATTGTTTGCTTTACCTCTTTTCTAAGGTTTTACTCAGTTGTTTCCACTGTCGGCTTTCTGCAGACAGTGGTTTTTCCAGAAAGCGTTTTTTAAAAAGCTGTGAATGATGCACTGTCTATTTTTAAATTGGGTTTTTTTTCATCCCCTGTCATCTACCCACTCATTCTGTCAGAGAGGAAGTGCTACTCTGTATACTGTCTATATATATATATATACAGACACATTACCTTTCGCATGGTGCTTTTGGTTTATGCGAGCGTGCAATGGTTCTTGCATACGTGTATATTAGGCGAGCGGTGTATCTGCGCCTGTGAAAGCATGAGAGACAGAGCAGTTCTGAAAATAAAACTTCAGACCCATGCACGTTGCAAGCAGCGTGTGCGACAACAAGAAGCGTAAAGAGACAGAGACACAGGGAGTGACGCCGCATGCAGACGGAAGCTTGTGGTCAAACAGGCAACGCTTAGCTGCTGAGGTGGCTCTGCTAGCTCAACACTTTTCAAAGTGCTGCTTTTCAAGGAAGGATCAAGGCCAAATCCAACACGCTAAATCCTCTCATTGTACACGCACGGCCTGTGGAGTGACCCCCAGAGTGTAGAGTGAGTGTGTATGGGTGTGTGCGTGTGAGTAAGTTCTAACAAGTGGAAAACAAGCAGCTGTGTGTTTAAAAATGGAAACTAAATGGAATGCAATGAAACAAATAAACAAAATTCAAACAGGTTCTGACACACTGAGGCCTCACACAAGAGGAAATACACTCACACTGAATTGCTGCCTTCATTGGCCTGTGACTCACTGTCTCTCTCTCTCTCTCTCTCTCTCTCCCTCTCCCTCTCCCTCCCCCTCGCTCTCCCTCTCTCATGCACTTGTTGGTTTCAGTAGTTGCAGTACAGAGCGTGCAGTGTGTGGATGTAAGAGACGATTTGGCCTGCGCCTGTACAGAGCAGGGTAAGTTATTTTATTATTTTTCCTTCACTCATGTTTTCCTCAACTGAAGACTTGTTAGATTTCGTGAAGTTTAAGATAAGTAACTAATAAGCAAGACTTTTGAGTAGTTTTGTGTGGTGATGCAATTTATGACTGGACATGCTCATTTAGCTATTTCGCATTTATATTTCTGAAACACTTTTTTAATGCGTTTTTGTCATTAATATTTGAAGTCAAAATTACACGACTCGAGCACTGCATGGGATCTCTGATGAACATAAAAATAACAGTGTAGAAATAGGTTGATTTAAACTTTTTTTTTTCTGCATTTGCCATTGGGTTGGATGAGATGCGCTAATTGCCCCGACATGTCAAGCATCAGTGCCGATTGCTGTGTGTGGGATTAGAAGTTTGTGTGGGAACTTTTTGAGTGCTAAATTTGTGACTGCAACCCCTCAGCAGTGACCACGCAAGTTTAAATTAGAGACGTGTCATTTCACAAAACGACACGAAAGGTATTTACCATCAGCCCACCCGTGAGCGCAGGAAAGCATGGTTTTAAATGTGAGCGTGAAATGTAGCGCTCTCCAGTCAGTAAGCAAGCAGAGAGCATTCAAACATGAAAAGTTGGGCTCGACGATCATGTCCATGCATTCGTGTTTGACATCAATGACATTTCCTGTCTATTGATTTCAGCTCATAAACCCACAATGCATGCGAAACGTGACCAGCAGGGCCCACTGGGATAACTTGACAAGCCAAGTCAGCATGGAGTCTGCAGGTACGTAAGAAAACGCCTAACATGGTCGGTTTTGTTCCTCATCATTTCGGTCAAAGATTTCATGTCATGTTTCATTTTCTAGCCGGCTGGTCCCCCTTAGTTCCAGAGCGAGAACTCTACCGCAGCATCCATGCCGTGCTGCCCAAAGACACAGACCACCAGCAGGCCCCCGACTGCCTCAACAAAGGTACAAGGCGGTCAACCGCAGATCAAAAACAGATTATGACCATACGAGAGCCATCTTTCTCACAGCTCTGCTCATGGCACCTTAATCTGAGTGAGATAATTCTCCTACAGACTGACTACATCTGATTACGCTGAAGCTTTTTTAAGTGTAGCAAAAGCTGCACATGCATCAGTCCAGACATCCATTGTTCTGTGCGCAAGAATATCCAATCTCATTCCACCCTTAACTGGAATTGAATGAGCTGTTGGTCAAATGATGGAATAGCTGGAATAGCAGTTTCAGCTCTACGACTATGATTCATTCATGATTCATATGATTCATTAGTCATCGGCTGGTGGATTGGCACTGTCATGGAGAAGAGAGTGACACATTTAACAAGTATATGTTTGGAAACTCTGCATCCGTTAATAGTGTTGTGTTTGTGTGTGTGTGTGTGTGTCTGTGTGGGGGGGGGGTTTAGGGATGCTGAGATGGACACTTCATAAGAAGGTTCAGAACAACCCTGCCAACAGCCTGACGCTGGTGTGGGTGCTGATAAAGGAGCTTGAGAAGGTATCTGATGTCCGCTTTGTTGACACTGCACATGCAGTTTTGGGAAGT
>CAESWR010000369.1:1121141-1141421 GCA_903171835.1 Mullus surmuletus
CAAAGCTCTTTGTCAGTGGATTTGAAAATTATTTAGCAAGCTTCATTTGTCTTAATTATACATGCCAAACCACTGTCAAACTAAAATCATATTTCAATTAAAATAATAAAGAAAAACAGCCAAGCATTTAGCAGATGATGTTTCTGTGAACTGACTTGTGGCTTCACTGACTGTTTCTGCTCTTGCATTGTACCTGAGTTTGTGTGTGTGTGTGTGTTTTCTCTGCAGGCTGAAAGGCTGGACTGTCGCAAGAACATCATCCCTC
Source organism: Mullus surmuletus (assembly GCA_903171835.1). Taxonomy (NCBI): domain Eukaryota; kingdom Metazoa; phylum Chordata; class Actinopteri; order Syngnathiformes; family Mullidae; genus Mullus; species Mullus surmuletus. The sequence goes on from CAESWR010000369.1 coordinate 1,121,407, forward strand.
TGCTCCACACACTCATGTACGCCATCATACAGGTACTACCGCTTTACAGTGTTACTTTTTGTTTTAAACTTCTGGCAATTTTCACAACCCAATGTTTCACACCCTCCTCCAAAGAAGGAAGAGATTATACTTGTGTGTGCCAGTGTTAACTATAATAAAATTAATTTGGGCGAGTGCTACACACAGTATAAAAGATGTTTCAGCATATTTCCTGAAAATTTGCTGCCTAAAGACATCAGACTTTCTGACTCTCTCTTTTTCTGGCCTGAAACTGTGCTTTTGACTGATGCTTCCTCTCTAGCATGACTCTTCCTTGATGTGATTGGACAATAATTGATAAGGTCTGAGGATGAGATAGACCCTCTTTCCTCACACATGGTGACGCACCATCTTTTAAGCTCGATCTGCAAATGTTTAACAATTGTGTTACATCCTTGAAATATCAAACAAGAGGAGGAATTTCAATTATGACAAGGAAGTAAAAATTCATGAAATGATAACGTATGCCATTTGAACCAGCTGTTTCATACCATTTGAACTAGCTCACATGTAAGCAGCAGTTATTATTATTCACTGGAGGTAAACAAAAGTGATGCAAGTATGTACGTGACCAGTTTAATCCAGGTGTGTTTGTGTTTGCTGTTATTTCAGACAGCCTACATTCCTGATGAGCTGTACAAGCGGGTTTATGACTTTTGTAAACGGCTGCTGACCTTTCCTCACCCCTACTGCACCGTAGGCCTCAGCTACACACGGCAGATAAAAACTGAACGCTCTGTTCCAGGTAAGTGTTTTTTGTTGGGGTTTTTTTTTTACCACCCAGCCTTCATTTAAGATATGTCTTGAAATGCAAACCACTCAAGACCGATACAATGCACTATCGTCAGTGTGTAAAAACGGCACGTGTTCTGTGGCTTTGTTACCCAATGATGTTGAATTTAAGTGCTGCTTGCAACACAATACAAACATCAGAGCAAGATTTGTCTGGGCCTTGTCTTGAACGCACCTCGGGTTTCTATTGGGAACATAGAGAACATCTTCGAGAGTGGTTACGTGAAACTCGATAACATCAGGATCAGTAGCTGCAACATTTTAATACTGGTTTCATCCACAGGTCTAATGTATCAGAGGACAATCATTGCAGAGCAGAGGTTAAAAAATGAGCACTATCCCTTTCAGGAACGGTAGGTCACGATCAAATAATGTATGTCCATGTATATACGTACTCATTGCTGCTTCCTAGAACTGAGGGCTATTCGAAAAATTTTATTTCTTTGTAATGCTGCTTGTTACTCAAGCCTCTCCTGTGAATCGCTGCAGGGTTTTCGTGGTGGCGGACCCGGATGTTTTCTGCGGCTCCTTAGCGCAAGTCATGCTGGGTGACATGGAAGCATCTGCGGCGGCTTCGGGGGGATTTCTGAGTCCTTCAGATCACATGCGGCGCGTGGTCCAACACTCCATCCAAGCCTCTTTAGGAGAGCAGTGCAACGGACAGACGCTGGCCGAGACGCTGAAGGTCGGCACTGTAATATAAAACTTGCTCTCATTGTCCATTTTGTACTGACACTTGCTTAAAGTATTGTGGTAGGGGAGATTTTATCTGCTGAAAATGCTAGCACAGGTTCATACTAGCAAAGTAGTAGAACTAAATATTTCTTCATACTAAAACGGTATGAAGCAGAGTTGAGCAAGAGCAGCCGGATGCTGACTTTGGTTGACTTTATGTGCTGTATTTTTTTTTGGGGGGGGGGGTTGCATTTTAACAACTGCTTAACAGCTTGATTACTACAAAAAATTGACATCATCATTCTTTAATCTGAACCTGTACAAAGATCTGATTGAGCTCTACATCATGAAGCTTATTTGTGTGTTTATCAATTTTTGCTCCTGGGCTAAAAAAAACCCCTTGAAAAGCCCCCGAGTCAATGTACGTGTCATGTCAAACATCCTGAGAGAAGGCCTACTGCCCATGCAGCGTAGTGGAAACGTCTGCTGGCACGACTCCTAAAGTAACACCTCCGCAGGACACGCAAGAGAGCAGATTTCCACACACACTAGTGACCTTTCGCTTCTCTGCTATTAATATGGAGTCTGCATTTATTTATCTTCCTGTGTGTGCATGTGTGTTGACCCACATGTGTTTGTGGGTTTTGGTACAGGACACAGGGGTTGAGCCTTACTTTCAGGAAGTGTTGGCGACTCTAGAGCAGTGTGTGGAGGAGGGCGGCGGAGGCGGCAGTGGAGGCGGCGGGGAGAAGCCAGCGCTGAACAGGCGTCTTCAGGAGCTGTACGGCGAGATCGTCAGAGATGCAGGTAGCGTGTAGAGTGGAAACACTGCAAAGCCATACGTGGTGTTTGCACCACCAAGAAGGGGGTTGTTGACATCAATTGACTGCAAACCTAGTTTATCTTATTGAAATTGAACCCGCAAACACATGCTGACCATACAGCATGGATGAGGTTCATGTGCATTTACATAACATGCTATTTTTATACTTATACTGTAGGATGAGTCAGTCTGTGGCTTGCATAGAGATGTTTTGTGTCAATGAGGACTTGATACACAGCTGCTGCTGAGATCAAACATGCTTCTATCAGCCAGTTTCCTCTCAGGCAAAATCCATCCGAGGCAGTTGTCCGTATTTTTAACAATTTCCGGAGATATATTTGCATGACAGACACTATTTTTCCTCTCGGTTGTCATGCCACTGATCATCTGATCAGGACCCCCCCCCACCTCGTCCCAGCTGTGGGATGGAGGGATGGACAGATAGGAAGCCGGCGGTGTTTTGTTTTGAGTGTTATTGTGACAGTTTTGGTCTTTTCCTCTCTCTCCTCTCCTGTGTGTGTGTATGTTTGTGTGTGTGTGTGTGTGTGTGTCACAGAGCCTGTGTCTGGGGGACAGCTGAATGACTGCCCGCTTCCTAACCCTGAGATGAGCTTCCACCTATGGACGGAGGATCTGGATATCTGTGAGTGGCTCTGTCTGTTGTGGGGGGTCAAGAGGAAGTTGTTCCAGTCAGCTGAACTGAATAGCCTAAAAGTAGAATGGATTGAGCCAAGAATAACAGCAAACTATGCCCTGAAAAAGAGCTGATAACATTTCCTGCTCTTCCTGAGGTTTTTTTTGTCATTGTTAATAGGCTACTCAGTTTGTTGCATAACTGACATGATTTCTTTCAAAAACACCACAACTAACTTGCACTGAAGTATCTCAGGAATCAGTCAAAACTGTATGAAAAATACAACCAATTTTTTTTTTTATTGACAAGACACAGCCCATCCAGCTTAAATATAATAAGTTTTACCAAAATGTTTTTTGGTAAAGCCAAAAACCGTTTTGTCACACTGCTCTGTTCAAGTTGCATGTCAGGTGTTTGACACCACTTTGCTTCATAGGTGACAAAGTTCCACTTCGATAACACATCTCAGCAAGTGGTGTCGCTAATGAATGGATGAATGTTCTATACTGCATCCTGTCTTTAAGAAGAGGACGCTTGTAAATAATGGAATGTTATTATTGTCTGTTCGCTGTTTATGGTACTTCAGTAACAGGTCTTAAATGCTTAGGGGAAAGCGCATGTCAGGGGTGTGAATGCATGCTTCAGACGGAATCAGCGGTTAAATCTTTAAGGCATATGTATGCACAGCTTCCTGAGCTGTTGAGGAACTGCAGAGCAGGAGCTGACACATACCCTGCAGCATCACAGCAAAGCACACACACAACAGTCCATGCATGAGAAGTCCTTGGAAATGTATTATCAGCTCGAAATCAAATGAAATATCCCAGATGTCAATGAATAATCTATGAGACTGCTGATTTATGTTTGAGTGATGAATTTTATAATGTGTGGCAGGGCGAGAGGTGGCCAAATGGTTGCGGTCCAGTTCCTTATCGGAGCAGTTCTCCCTCAGCCAGTATCAGGAGGACCTGGAGTTGGGCGATTCGCCTGGAGACCTGATGCCGTCTGACATGACTCGCTTCTCCGTCCTGTCCAATGACAGCGGCATCGAAAGAGACCTGCCGCCCAGCGCTGACCCTTCCACACTATCTCTAGACTCCGCCAGTATTAGTGCATCATGGGAGCAATGCAAAAGGTAGGTCTAGTTTTGAGACTCTGTATTCTGATAGTGCCTCATTTGTCAAGACAAGAGCGTTTGAAGAGCTTCTCTCTTTGGAGGTGCTGTTGAATCCCTGGATTATTGTGGGGGTTGTTTCTCATATTTCTGTCCCATTTACATGAATTAGAAGTAGGATCAAAATCACAAAGATTCAACAATACTACAGCCTCCAAATGTAGAATGGGGTTAAGGATGTTTGCTGGGAAAGTGTTCCTTGAGAGCCAGATATTTTCCAAAGCGCACCATAAGATTCTAGATTGAGATACTTCGGTTCTGTTTTGTTCTGTACTTTACAGTCATTTTGTACTGTTTAATTAGACACTAATATGACAACAAACTATCTTTTCCTTCCACAAGCGAGCAAGAGTCTGTGAGGCTGTCCCGACGCGGCGGCATCAAGATGAGACCGTCTATGAAGGACGGCATGGTGCTCATGCAGGACACCCTGGAGAGCCACACCAGCCTCGGGGGAGCCGCCGGGAAGGGAGGAAGAAGAGGGACAGGAAGCAGTGCGCTGCAGACCCCTTTTTGCAAACAGCAGAAACACTTTACGGCCAGGATAGTCGCCATGGGGGACGACCGGGTGCTGGGCCGCCTCGCCAAGGCCTACCTCTTCTATCGGTGCGGGATTCATTCGAGTTGAATTTTGAGCTTGAAGTGAAACAATATATCCCCTTCATTGATACCCTTTTCTAGTCAGTCAAATTATATTTTCTGACATCTGTGTTTTTTTGGCTGCTCAAACTTAGAATAACAGCAAATCTTATTTTGGAAAACAAAATGAAAGGAAGGATACCTTCAAACATTATTCATATATTATATCATCTTGTCAAGTATGTTTTACTCATTATGGTTTATTATAGTTCAATCAGCAGAGATGTAAACCATACATTTGTGATGATAAGAATTTTCGCACGGTAATCAGAGGTTAAAGTGACAAAACTGCAAATGTTTGTTTCATGTACCTTTGAGAAGTTGCACTTCTATGGAATCTAAAACTTGTGGTTGTGGAAAGGCTTTTCTGACGTGCGAATGCTCTGTCTGCTTCTCACGAGTCATTTGGCTTGTCATTGCAGGAAAAGGGAAGCACGGAGGCTTTTTCTTACAATGAAAGTCAACCTCCAATTTTACTACATCCCCATCTTCCCCACAAAGGTAAGGCAACTTCCTCTTATCAACACAGCACTGAACTGTTGTAGTGTGAAGGTAAACACCTATGACAAAGATCAGCTTGTAAAAATGCCTTAGAGTCATCAGGATTTTTTCTTAAGTAATATGAAAGTGCACATTGTCTCACAATAATAAGGGCGAACCCAATAATGCTTAAGGATTTGCTTTGAGCACGTACAACCGCAAGTCACAAAGGAAGAAGAAAATACGTTTTTGTGTTCCTGTGCCTAGGAAAACCTCCATCATTCGAAGGGGAATCCTTGCACCCTTGGTTCCTACTTGAGCATGGTGGACCCCTGTTACAACTGCAACATCAAGAGTTTAGGCTGCATGATCCCCAAACTGGCTAAAATGGTATGACACAAAAAAAGATGATGTGCTCAGTTGTTTTGTCTGAGTAAAATGTAGAGAAGGTAATCAACACATATATAAAAAGAAATGTTGCACGGTGAACGAATGTGGTCATGCCCTGAGCACATCACGCCTGTGTGATTTTACAAATTGTCATCACATTGTCGGGTCTGATTGTAGTTCACAGGGACGGCAACTGCCAAGACACAGGAAGTTGCATAACATCTCACGCAAGTGAGGAAAAGAAATTTGATGCTCTTGCTGCAACTACAGCTAGATGATAATACATGGATCTTGACAATGTCAGACAAGATAGGGTGACAGCGACATGGGGAGGTAGGCAATGAGGGATTGATAAAATCAATGCGGATTAAGCTAATAATAGTGTTACATTGCAGTGCTGGTTGAAAAACAAGTTTCCTCTCATTTACAAAAAAATACTAAAGTAGATTTAGACAAAATGGTGCACTCATGTTGTTGAAATATGAGTTCAAACCGCACTTTGTATTTGACCTTGTCAGCAGCTCAGAATTTGCATATGATGAGATCTCTAATGTGGTCACAACATCTTGCAGTCAGTCAGGCACGATCATTCACCATGACATGTTTTTATTTCTCCTATAGCAACAGACAAACCCAGGGATGCCAAGAGATCCGTTCGTGTCTGATGTCATTTCCTACTATGTGCGTACTGGCCGGCAGCCTGTCTACTTCACCATCTACTTTGTTAAGGTATTACAATTCAAGTTTTTTTTATTTATCATCTATGAGAATCGCAGACGTTTGTGAACAGAGAGTTTTAAACAGGGCCTTTTTCTATTAGATCACATTCACGACCATGACCAAGGAGCCTGTGGATGAGGTGTTCCTTACTCACTTAGAGGTGGATTTCCCAGAAATCAGACAGATCTCGACATCGAGAGGTAAAACTGGTTACACATACAATGTTAATCGTTTGTTTTCTTTCCATTTCGTCTGACATTACATCTGTTTTGCCCTTTAGAAAAGCAGAAGAAGAACACAGGGGATGTGTGCGGAGCTGTTGTTTCTGTGAATTACAAAAAGGTTAGCAGTCATTTTTAGATAATGGACACCACAGCAGACCCCCATGAATGTTCCTATCTTATGTTTCAAAATGACAGTGTCAGCACGTCTGAGTGTGGCTATTTTTGCCTTTATGATGTTGTGAGCAGATGATTTGTGATCTGTGGCAAACCAATTTCCCCATGGGACAAAATAAAGTGTCTGTTCAAAATCAAACACTGCAAGTACTTTTGCCAAATTTTGTACGAGTTGCTTTGGCAACCATCCGCATTTATGTGTTTATCCTCTAACCTATGCATACCGTGTGTGTGTGTGTGTGTGTGTGTCATTGTATGTGTATCCAGGTGACATTAAGTGCCCGAGATACTGACAGAAGCATTTCCTTCAAAACGACAGGGGCTAACATCAGCGCTATTCCCACCAATGAAGCTGAAGGTTCTGTTTGCTCATTATTTGATTATTACTACTACTTACAATCAAAAAATCTGCTGTTGTTTATCATATCGTGTCTTCTTCCATGCCCAATAGATCTGAACTGTTTGACACTGACGCCGAACGAAACTCCATCAAAAGCTAAAAACACCTCTGTGGTACGTTCAATCAAAAGTATTGAACATTTGTTACATACTTTGACTGGTATATCTTAATGGAATGTTTTTCTATACTAATTAATTATTGTGTTATTTCAACTGGAAATGGCAGGAGGGCAAAATTCGGGCCAGCAGCATTAAAATTCGCTCATTGGAGAGTCGAGCGTTCAATGTTATATTGGATGGAGACTCTCGCAGGACCTACAAAGATGTGCAAAGGTATGAGACTTAAAATAAAGAGATCTTAAGGCATCTTTTCTTCTGTTAATAAACAAGACAAATAACTGATTTGCAGTGCAGCCAGAAGTAATGTCTCTACTTTCTTATGTCATAGCATTGAGATTGTCCCGTGCCTCGACCCCGGGTACTGCGTCCAAAAAACCATCAAGTCCAAATTCGACTTGGGAGAAGGCAAAGACGCCGGACTGAGCAAATACATGAACAAAGGACTTCCTCTGCCTGTCAACACGTTTGCTGGAATTATCAACTGACCTCACCATGGGAGGAACCCTGAGAGATCCTCCGCGCCGCCGCTTACGTGACAAGAGACGCTCGGCTCGACATATTTAAAACATCAAAGGAATTACCTTTGAGTCACACTGCACTGCTCCTAGAATCCTGAAAGCTTCAGTTGGGTCAGTTGAAACAAACAGACACACATGGAGAAAGACTATACATTTAAAGCTAATGAAGACAAGAGGATATTATGAATTGATGGGTAAACTGCTATGCAAAAGAGTGGCGACTTAATGAAGCGGAGTGAAAGAATGGATTGTAGCTATATTTCAAAGATACACTACTTTGTATTGCCTTCTTGATACATACACACAAACATAACACAAGACTGTTGACACAGTTTCTCTGGGTCAAAGGAGCATTCTCTGAGCTTACAGAACAAAGGGAAGATGATTGGTACGATAACAGCTGACTGTTTCACCTTAGCGGGCCACCATCCTTACTAGAGTTACTGTTGTAGATTGTGAACAAACTGAGCCACTAAACTTATCAAAAGGTGTGTGTTAGACAGGAAAAGTGCTAAAATCTAGAACACAAGAAAGTGAAAGTGCCGTTCCTTCCTGTAAACGTCTCAGCTGTGTCTTACTGTGGTGGAAAACAGCCGCGACCCCCAACATCACATGTTAGAAGTTAGAATGTGTGTATGTGTGTGCTGCTTCGTGTGAGGCGCATGACTTGTCAACGTGTAATTGTTGTTTTTAATGTGCATGTAACAGTGATGAAAACATTCCCAAGGCATGTTGTTTGGTTATAGACGGATGTCATAACTGTTAGTTCAGTCGTTAATCATAAGATTCACGCTTCACAGCCAGAGAATTACTATATTATGCACATGTTCAGCTCCAGGCGAGGTCTGTCTGTGATTCATTCCCTCAGTTGCCATCTCAGGCCCTGAAGGTCATCACATCATGTTGTGTGTTTTTGTGTCTCTCTGAGCTGGGCCGGGTGAAATTGCGATTTCGGCTTTGCTTTGCACATTATTTTCATGTAATTTCACAAATGAAGGTGATGCTATTATGAATCAAAATGTAATTGTGTAAATAAATTATTGTTTTATATAAAGCTGCGTGTCTTGATAGATGTGGTTCTTCAGCTTGAGCATTGATTGTGCTTCTGAAAGAACAATTGAAATTGTCTGTGGAAGTTGAAGAGGTTTGGCGTTTTAACTTTGGTACATGGGAAGAGTTGATCTTGAATGATTTCTCCCAGACAGAAACTCTGCAATGTAACTAAAGCTGTGACGTCTTTGTAAACCACGGCAGGTATTTTAGTTGGACAAAAACAATCTCAAATGTATCTACCACAATACACCTTTGTGGAGCTTTTTTTTTTTTGAACATTTAAGCAACAATACAAACACTGACATTTGTGTTTGAAGAGCTTGTAAAAACCCAAACAATCAATGAATGGTAATTATTCTAATGTTACTTATACTTTCCCTCTGGGAGGATTAAATAATGGTGTAAATGCTAATCTGGTATTTTAGGGATCATTTTTAAAACCACCGTCTGGTCTTGGCTCTGCTCATGCAGTAGGGGCATCCAGCCACTGCTAGATGGCGGCATTGAGTTTCTCTCGAACCACTCAGGTTACCATAGGGAGCCACCTGCTCACTGCACACACATTCAATCCACACGAACACACACATGCACACACACAGCCCGCTGTAGCTCCTCACTCTCTCTGCCTGCAGGTCGGCGACTGCCTGGCGATGACTCAATGAGACGTGGTGTCAAAGGGAGACAAGCAGACCCTCCTCGCCACTTTCCTCACTATCAGCATCAGCAGCTGGAAGCCTTTCAACAAGCGGGGACGAGCAGCTGCCGGACTGATGGATAAGACGCGAGGATCCTCTCATCACTATGGTTCATTGGAGCACACCGAGTGGAGCACAGACAACAACAGAGCAGGTTATTTAACCAGCATGCACTGCAATGTGATTACCTGTCAGCATGTTGACTTTCTATTTTGCATCCCCAAGTGAATTCTAGGATTTTGCATTAAATGATGAGTTTTAGATTGTCACCACAAACATCTTCATAGGCTGAGATAATATCTTGTCGCACTAAAATATATGAGAGGACCACTGTTTGGTTTTTAGTAATTTACTGTTACTGTACATAGGGGCCTTGTTACGGTTAATAAAGGCGTTTAATTGTAGTCACAGTAAAGGCTACAGCTCTGGAAATGTCAAGAATCCACAGGTGTCCATTTATCAAGTGTGTATGTGTGTGCATGTGTGAGGGAAAAGTGAGTCCATAGGCTGTGATCTGCACTGCCAATCACGAGAAGTGATCCCCTTAATGGGAACATGAAGACAGTGGCTGCGTCTCACCTGTAGCAATTGGTGGACTATTTATTTGTAATTCACCACTATTGATGGTTTATAAAGAAATGCAAATCTTCATCTTTCCCATCATTGACTCCATATTGTCCCCATTAATTTTTTCATCTATAAAATCTGTTGCAATACTCCAAAAGACCGAGGCGAAGGTTCAGATATTTTGTTTTGCTCAATATCCTGAGTATCCAGTATCATTACAAGTTGAATATAAGAATAAAAGTTGAAAATCTTTTATTCTTATTCTTCAGGGAGGCTGTGATGGAAGAAATGCCACTTAAATTACTAACAGGGTGACCCTACTTCCAAAATAAATGATGATTCATTTTCAGTCAATTAATCTGCTAATTGTTGTAACTCTTGTCTGCCCTTGACCCGCATTATCCCTCTTCCCTCATCCGGTTTGGCCTCTGGGTCTCTAATTTGTCTGCCTGGTGTGGCAGCATACTGTCCCTCCCCTGGAGACACAAAGACATGGTGGTGCAAAAAAGGAGAGGTCTGAGAGAAGGACCGGTGATGTGTTTCACATAGTACGGGTTTTGCGTGAAGTGATGTTTGGGATGTGATGCAGTTTTGGATGTGGTGAACCAATGTGTGAACGGTGAGAGTGGAGAGAAAAGGGAAGTGAGGATTTGGGAGAGGACTGGTGATGAGTCATCAGCAGCAGAAAAACCTGTCCTATAGAGCCTCTGCCGCAGCATGTTGCCTCTTATGGTTGAAGAATAAACAAAACTCACGGCGTTTTAGCTTCCGATTCAGCCGATTTACCGCAAATATCCACGATGCTTGTCGGATTTTCCCACAGGGCTGTTAAAAAGAGCAATATCTTTCAAATTCCCACTAATGTCAGATGTGGATGGCAGAGAAAAATGTAATTGCAGAGCCGTATGCAACATGTGTGACAGTGTCTCTGCCCGACAGTCCAACCTTAATGCAGTTGATTTGACTGAGATAAAGAGAGCAGATGAAGCTTATCTTTGAATCTTCTCATGGGACATAATTAGCAGCAAATATGGTACTTAATAGAAAAGGTTACACATATCAAATAGCATTTTGCTGTAATGAATATCTGAAATATATAATATAATATGAATATGAGTTTTAATGCTTAGATAGGAGAGTACATAGTTGCACATTTACTTTCTTACTTAAGTTTCACACCAACTGCAACTATTCACTTAGCGCTTGATCCTCTGAGGTGTCAAAGTTGTCTCGTCACTGACGTCATGGTTTGCCATGGTAACGGAGTGTATGTGTGTCTGTTTTTCCTCCATAGTTCAGGACCCTTTTTTAACCGTCAAACAAAACCGAATGGAGTTGTGTGTAACCAAACTAAATAGCTTTAATGCCAGCAGCGGAACAGAATCCAAATAAAGTGGCGATTATCACCAAGCAGGAATGCTTCCCCACTGGCCTGAGGTCAGATTTTTTTCGATTCTGCCTTCTTCTATTCTTTCCATCCTGCCATGTCACTGACACTTTCCCAAGAATATTGAATGGATAAAATAAAGATTTCCCAGAGGGTCCTCGGCCAGGCTGTGCAAGTTCCCATGTGGAATTCACCATTCTCCCAGGCCACTGTTGTCTAAGATGAAGCTATTACATTTCACAAAAAGTAATTTCCTACAGTTGCAGACTCTGACAAGTCGCATTTCAAGAGATATCATTGGCTTTCTGGACAAATCAGTGTCTGACGAGTTAAACGATAGCTATAATATAGTGTGGTTCAATGTTTTTTGATTCAGCAGCGTGCTGTTTTATTTGACTCCCATGCAGCAGCTGCTGTTTTTACTGCTCCCCACAATGGCCACATTATGCAAAATGCTTTGATGTCCCTTCACATCCGAAAAAAAGAGTTTAGTCATTCCAAGGTATAACAGAGGTGCAATTATTGGTGGGAGTCAAATGAACACTGTGGAGGTTTAGTTTTTTTCTGATTATATCTATGGGTTAGAGAGGGATTTTTCATGATTTCAAACAAGAATCAAGAGCATGGAGTGACATGCATAATGAAACAGCTGTTGACTATGTTCACTACTATTATTGAATGCAGAGTTGCTTTGTGTGTTTGAATTTTCCCACAGGGACAACTTATTGCCAGCTGACTGCTTGGTGGAAATAATTAGGGGGCATGTCATTGTCTCTAGGTACATGCACAACATACAGACTTTTGAGATATAAAGTCTACTGAATAACATCATGAATGGATATGATTTTAATTTGCATACTGCTTACCAGCCTAAGTGGCTACTGTCTTCAAAAAGCAATTTAGAACCACATCTGCTGCACTTGTTTATATGCTAATTTTTGTGCCTCTATTGTTTTACCTGAACCCCCCCAAACATTTTGACCGGTCCCCTACAGTTTATGACATTGAATCAGACTTTGGGCATAGCTTTCCTGTGCATCATTCAGGTGAGAACAAAATCGTCCTTTCTTTCTCTGTCTCTCTAACACTCACAGAAGACGACGTGGTGTCCATGGCAGACTCCACCACCACAGTGGATGACATCGAAGGCGAGCTCTTCAAGATTGAGAGGATCAGAGATGTGCTGGTCAGGAGGGAGTCAGAGCTCAGATATATGTGAGTGGCTGACAGACATTTGGCTCTCTTTTGCTGTCCTGTGCTCAGCTCAACCAGACAGCCATGAAAGCAAGGAACAACAACCCAAAGGGCAAAAGCTGGAGAACAGTATTTTTTGAGACTTCCTCTAAAAAAAATCCTGTCATTTTTCAATTCGAAAGCATACCTCTGTATCAGAAACTTCTGAGCAGCAATGCCCTCGATTCTTTCCCCTAATTTCCTCTTCGTTGTACCTCAAGCTGGCCCCCATTAAAATTGAAATGGCTCTACCTGAGCTTCCAGCATACAGGCTAATGCATGGATATTTATTCATTCACTCCTCTGAAAGATAGGCAGTAACACTGCTCAGACAGAGGAGGGTGCGTGAGTGCGTGATGTGTGTGTAGCAGCAAGTGAGAGCAAAAACAAGAGACGGGAGGAGGCAAAGCAGAGATCATGATCTGAAGATCGTCTCTTCTCTAGTCCGCGAGGAACCCCCAGGTTGTCTTTTCTTTAGGCAATTAGAGTAAAGCAAGTTATTTGTATTCCAGACCTCACCAGCCATTTCCCCTCCCTACTCGACAGATAAGGCTCTGTGAGGAGCTCTCACTCTGACGCTGATGAATGCGTATGAACGCGGTCTGACCCCTGTGTGTGTGTTTCAAAGAGCCACGGTGCTGCTGGGTTACTCGGGTGCGTCCGAGTCCTGCAGGCAGAGAAGTCACAGTGGGCTTACCGCCCCTTTTGCGATGTGTAACTATGAGCCAGTGACGTGAGGAGCCATTGAAAGAGCCCGAGCAGGCAGGCACACTGAAAGCTATCTTGCACATATAGGCACTACAGGGAAAACTGAGAAAAGATTGTGTAATCTTTTGTGTGATATGAGATCAATAGCGAGCACCCTCTGCCCATATCTCCATCCCCATTTGAGCAGAGTCAAGATTTCACTCTTCTTTAAAGGACAATGATTCGCAGCCTGAACTGTTTATCTTTTTTGCCATTATGTGTGTGTAGGATGGACGACATTCAGCTGTGCAAGGAGATCACTCGTCTAAAGAAGGACCTGCACAAATTAGTCTCCATACCAGGTGGGTGCACATTTAACATCAGTTGCAGTCTCCGAATCATGTTGATATTGATAGGAAACTGAATATGGAGAATAGGGGGCTTTATCATTCAACTCTGCATCCAAATGTCTTTTCCTGCAGTAACTTAAGATGAGCAGATCAGATCTCCATGAATCTCAAGGCTAGTTCAAGCCCTTCGGTGTGGATGTCATGGTGTAGCTGAAAAGACTACACCCACGGAGGGAGATGAAGACTCAATCGACACTGATGTTATTTATATCAATATATGTCTATATGTATTTTGGTTGGTGGCGAAACTTAACTTGGCTCATATTAAATTACCAGTTTGGCAAAATGTGTACAGTTCCAAATGCATCCCATAATAAACTAATTAGGCTAGTGGGTATGTAGATGGAGATGAGGTGTCTCTAAAGCACTGCTGCTGCTTCTCCAGCGCAACATTATTTTCGAGTAACAAGCATAAATTACACTTAATAAGATATCTATGACAGAAAAGAGCAGAGGCGAAAAATATGAAGATTACCGTGAATAATACCTTTAAATATGCACAGCCCAGCATCCTTTACACTGAGCGAAGGCCAGACCTTGAGTGGGGAATAACAAAGAGCACATCCCTGTAGGTCGGCTTTAATGGATTGAATAAATTACCGTAAGTGATGGAGGTGAGGTTCGAGCTCTTCAGGAGCCATTTGTCATATATGAGTCCCTATCTGCGCGACATACTCCAAGATTAGTGGAAGAAGTTGTTATGAGGTCTTGACGTGTTAACTGCGTTTTGAAAATGACCAACCTGTGACATAAAAGGGTATCTGATGCTTTAAAACTCACCTAATAAACGAAAAAATAAGAAAAACATCAATAATGAAATGTAATGACATTGGTAACTGCATGTATTTGTTTATATGGTTTATTAAATAATCTAGACTGACATGAAGAAGAATTGCATGTAAAAAGCACACGTCCCTTTTCATTCCGTCGCAGATAATGACAAGTCCAATGACGATCGGCAAAAGGAGGAAGAACTACTGCAGCAGATTCACAAGCTGGTGGAAACCAGAGACTTCCTGGTGGATGATGTTGAGTTTGAACGACTCAGGTGTGTCATGAAAACTCAGTTAACATCCTCTGGTTTATTTAATACACACATAATCCACATAGCAACAGCATGCCGCTAAAAACCCTACAACTTTGCTAAAGGCACAATGGTGACGAGGTGAACTGCAGCGCGCACAGCAGAGAGCGAATCCAATTAAAGATGTGTCAAGATGCATCCCACGAGTTTCCATTGGTTAAAATGAAAGTCATACATTTTTGTTTTTGCATTTTCAGGTGCCCCTTGTGTTGTAATGACAGCTATTCCTCATGACTGTCGCTGCACAACATGACAAATACCTCACCAATTATTATTTGTGTTTTGGGTATTTGAACAGTTTTTACACAGTTATCAATATACCTTCTCAACAGGAAAGGAAAACCAGGGGAAGCGAAAGAAAATGATATTAGAACAGAGGCAATTGGCAGAGAGTGGGGGCTGCAAAAGAAGGGCGGGTGGAATCCTGGGGGGTGGTGGGTCTAATCTTCAGGGTGAGTCATCTTTAGTGGAAACACAGCGAGTTCGCACTCAATGAACACCACATGAAAAGGGCAGTGCTGTCATTCAAACGCAAGATGCTGTCCGTAATCTGTGCGGCTGACTGGAAACGTGGCTCACTTGTTGATTTGGCCATTTCCTCCGACTGCGCTTCTCTGTCTAGCAAGAGCTTATTACACATCCATCACAGCTTCGTAAAGTTGGACTTTAATGCAACCTGCCAGTGTCTCTAACACACTATCTGAGATTGTTAGTTTGAGAGAACAGCGCCTCACGGATGGCAGCATGCTGTGAAAACACCAAAGGGTATGAAGGTGAGAAGCAGGAAGTGAGAAAGGAACGGGAGGTAACAGGCATAGGAGAACAACGAGGATGTGACAGCACCTCGGGCCGTGTCGCCCATGTATAGAAATACGTATTTCGTTATTGGTTTTCTGTTTTTCATCCTGTCTCTCTCTCTGAACGATCATCCCACATTCGATATCAACATATTCTGCAAAATACTCAAATACTCAAAGAAGTCCTCATCTGTTATGTGACTACCAAAAGTGTACAAGGGGTTTATCCGGGCATTTCTCTCTACCATAAAGCAGAACAGAGGCTCAAAAGTTCAAAAAGCCTATACAGCAATAACACAAAACTGTGAGCAACAATATAGCAAGGACAGAAAGTATGAATACATTTGGACACTTGTGCAGCACATCAGGACATTTTATCCAAACATTTTATCCAAATTCAAGCACAGTATATTTTGTTTTCATGTATTTTTACAAACGTTTCTCAATTTTTCCAGAGAAAAAGAGGAAGATAAAGAAATGGCAGATTTTCTGAAGTCCAAATTCCCTCGAAACATGAAGAAGACAGGTATTTAAAAAGTAAAAGGCTGCGACCAAATATTTCATTTAAGCAGTTGAACAAGGTTCTATGGTGTGAGCCCGTAGATGACACGGGTTGTTTCTGTATAATTTCAAATGTCCTCTTTGTTCAAGCACAAATTCACCATGAATCTTTTGGAGAGATTGCTGAACTGAAGCTTTGATACATCTGAAAAGGGATTTCTGTGTTTATTTAGCAGATTCAAATGCAGCATCACTTTTCCTTTTTCAGGTGTGCCGACAAGACGGGCAGCGTACAGGGCTCAGCAGACCTCTACTCCCTTCACCAAGACTGGCCTGACCCTGCTGAAGGAGTGCTGTGGGTTCACATGCTCCATCATGTAGGCTGGGGACCAAATCCCCCTCACCCCCACCCCCGCCCCCTTGCAGCTGGGATGACACGGGGGCCAAGAGCCAAAATGGGTCAATATTTCCATTTTCAGCTTTTCAGTCCAAGAGCAGACTTTGAAGCATGGATGGAGCAGCACAGGTGCCAAATGACAAGAGAACATTGGATGTAACTAAGACAACTTGGTGTGTGTTTCATCCCAGGACACTTTTCTGTTGGATTACTTTCTTCCTGACTTTTTCTTTCTTTTTTCTTCTTTTATAAATCAGATTATTTTCCCTCATGTGCCTCTGTTTTCCACCACTCTCCATCTGCCCCTCTCATTATAGCACTTGCTCATCATCTCCGCCATCATCATCTTCTTCTTTTCACAAAAAAAACAAACAAAAAAACCCCTCTTCCAACAGCATCTATTGGATATAATTAGCATTGACTATTATACTGACGCAGCTGCCCATGTGTAGAGTAATTGGATCTAACCATCTTGGCACGCCTACGTTTTATATTTGAAGACTTTCCTGTGATGCCATCGCTTCGCGACAGAAGTTGCATGAGACCACAGGCAAACGAAGACACTGCTCTAATTATCATGAAGGAAATAACACTCTTAAAGTAACTCTCAAGATGCTTGTGAATTCATCCAAACTAGTGTTGACCCGTGTAAAGTGGCGGTTTCTGGATGAGGCTAAGATTGCCTTGGCAAGATCACTTTCAGTATTTATGATGAGAATTCAGTCAAGGGAAAGGTGGGAATTTTAGTGCAATATGAACAGATGGACCTTTAAGTGTGCATATGATGTGCCTGAGCACAAATAGATAAACTGCATATGAATAATTAATTTGTATCTATTGCTTTTAGTTTTGCATAATCCATTCATGCCTTTCCATAAGTGATTGCAAGAGACTTACCATATCTACCCCTCCAGTGATAGAGATGGAGATCAGATGCATTTCCATGCTTGACTCTTTTTGAGTGGGTACATTTACATTGTGCACAACCTTCCACTTTAATTAAACATCACAGCGTTGTAACCAATTTGAGCTTTCTAAGGTTTTTAAGGTCTGGATAGAGCGTGTCTTTAAGGTCCTTCAGTGGCCAATGGCTCATACATGTGGAACGCGAGGAACATGGATGTAGTGGCCAATCAAACTACAGAGCAGGTCTGTGTTGCCAAGAAGAGTAGTCTCCATAGCAACGTTATATACCCCCCATTTTTACAATGAGACAATGGGGAGGGTTGGGCTCATCGTAAAGATGAGAGTCCATACGTGGTAAAGACAAATGCTGCTATGGTTATTTGATGATGGCTACACGGAAATAGGATCATCTTCCAGCCTTAAATTGGATTATTCTTATGTTTTGCATTTACTGAAGGATTTTTTTTTTTTAAATACCAGTGATAATAATTGTGCCTCTCTATCCTCTATCCATGGTTATTGCATGCAGATTTTTTTCCAAATCCAGGTATTTTCTTTGCCAGAAATGTGGATATAGAGCTACAGTGTTACACTTGCTCCTTTCCTATTCACAGCTTCATTCACAGCTGCGTGGCTCACTGGCATGGTTACAAGCCCACTAGAACTCCTGTTATAACTGGGGAATGACACACTGATACAGCCGTCAATCTTTGGACATTTTTTTCAGCCCAAGTGCTGTCATAATCTGGGTTACATGTGGCCCAGCAGCCATGTTTTGCCCAATGAGGATGGCCACTGCATTGGCTAACTGAATGTGTGCAACAATGGCAGAAAAAACCTCCACAAAACTAAAACTTTCTTCCTGTTACATGGGTGTATGTTGGTGACATCATGTGAAAAGGTGAATACTCTGATGGGACAACTTTGTTTGTTGTAATGATTATGGTATTCTAAACATAATAAATCAAATATTAGCCATTAAAGACTGACTGGGTAAGATGACAGTTTAGCAAATTGAAGAGGTAAATGTTTGGGGGAATAATATTAATATACTAAATACTGTTCAAGTATGTTTAAATGGCTGACACTCTCTTCAGACTTGAATTATTAAATGGGGACTTTTGGTGTTTTTACAATTGGACATGAAACCAACTGTTTGTACCAGGCTTACTAGCCACGCTAGGACAAAATTTTGACTCATCACTTCATTGCAGGACAGGAGAGGAGGTCAGGGTTAGAAGATGATTGCAGAAGGGAAGCTGCAGAGGCTAGAAGCAACGAGATGAAAAGAGTGAGAGTGGGAGGGCACAAACTTATTTGGGTCTTAATCTTCAGGGTGAGTCATCTTTAGAAGCGTTCTGAGTTCCCATAAGGGCAGTACTCGGTGAACACTGCATGGAAAGGGCAGACCTGTCATTCAAACCATCATCCTAAGAGATGTGCCTGGACCTCAGTGTGAGGGGAAAAAAACAGTGATTATTTGCGTTTGTGTGCACTTTATCCACACAGAAGCATAAGGATGATAATGAGATTGATCTAATCGACCTTGTTATCTTCCCATTGCTTTGACTTTGTTACTATAGTGACTGTGGCTCCTTGTTTCATTTGGTTGTGTAAACTGTAAGCTGTGTGTTAATGGAAAATCACTGGGAGACTATTCACAGCTATGATGGTCAGGGTCTGTAAATGTTCTTGGTTATGGGTGGAAATGTTATTAATCAAATCTTATCATGAGATTCTATGTTGTTGTTATTGTAAAAATAACAGACATTTTCCGTACGTGCGCCAAGCATACCACACTTCATTGATGCAAAAAGGACACATTCTTTAACTCTACTTCAGTACAAGACATCTGTGTAATTGCCTGCTGTTTTTTCAGTGTGAAAGTGCTGCAAACTCTGTCAAATGTTTCAATTGAACTTTTGCAATACTTAAGAGTTGGCACGAACATCACACCTGAATGAAACAGCTCATTTGGACATACAGCACCTCAGAAAAGAGGTTCTCTTCTGCAGTATAGTCGCACAGAATGCAGATGCGGAATGGAAGACACTCGCTGAATACAAATACAAAAAGCAGTCTTACATAATCCAACATGCTGACCCTAGTGTTGAGTATGACTGAGAGACTTCAGAACAATATCTATATGGATGCAGATTTATTGCAGTATGATGGATACTGAGTAAGTGAAAACACTTATTCAAGGACAACCGTGAAGCTTCTTGGACTACACTGAAATATATTGTATAACTCTAGAGATAGTGCAAAGCCTTCTTCAAGACAATATGTAGGGAAGGAGCTCTTTGCAAAAAGAAAAGGTTAATGATTACACTGAATAGAATATGTAAAATGTTGAAGCAACTCCATCTAATGCATTTCGTATGTTGTTTTACGTGGGTCCCTATTTCCCCGTGTTTTGGGGGTCTTACTCTTTTATATCCACAACGGTATTTAAAAATACTGCAATTTTTCTTCAGGTTAAAATAATGACATCATT
>CAESWR010000369.1:1147501-1160494 GCA_903171835.1 Mullus surmuletus
CCACCCACCCATATGATTGAAAGTCATTTGGGGTAGTCACATGCACACGACGCCTGAGGTTGCTTTTCAGATTAGTAGAATATTGGGATCAGTGTGAAATGTTTCGAGCAAAGGCTGAGGTTGAATCGGGTGAAGCCGCAGAGGCAGAGAGGCACGTTGCCAGGCGGGATCGCTGTTGACAACCCTGGCAGAGCCTCCCGCCTCACAAAGCCAAGTCCTCCCTTGTCTGCAGTGCACTTCAAAGAGTCATCGAGTACATTCTTTGGTGTTGCCGCTCTTACGTGAAGGTTGAAATTAACAACATCGTTTGCAACCGCTTTTTCATGGCCGGGCCTGTTCAGATTTTACTTTCAATTTACGAGACTACTCCGATTGTGATGCTAGTTTGAATGTGGCTGCCGAGTGCTTGTTGTTTTTTCCTGATATTTGGAGCCTGTTAAAGGGTTCGCAGTGACATTGTTTTGTTATTGCATGGCGGAACTCAATAAAACCTCCCGTTAACGGATGCCCTGTGACTGCCACACACGTTAGATTGACTAAACCTGGAAGTGATTCCTTCGAGATGAGTTGGCAGCCTTCTTTTACACTCCCTATGCTGTGCAAGTCCCAACAACCACTGATCTTTTTAAAATTTTTGTTTATTTGCTTTGTGTTAACACCTTTGCTGTCGTAAATTGTGTAATCAGCAAAATACTGTTCATGATAGTTGTAACTTTATTGTCTTCTTCTTTGCTGTCAGCAGATTCATGTTTGCAGCTCTGTGTCTTCAGTGGGAATGTCATTAGTTATGTGCATATTTTAAAGATGGACGTTTTTACAATACAGGAATTTGAAAAGCATATTAAAGACACACCTGGCATTTATTGGTGTTGATTAATGATTGACATGTAGGTGTGTCCCCCCCATCATTTTGAAACTCGGTTGCCTGCTTGTTCTTCCCAGACGCCTGGGTGTGGAGTTGGGCAAGTCGGTGGTGTATCAAGAGTCAAATTCAGGTCAGGCCGCTACAGGAGCACTTTGACCATGTCTATCTTTTTTTTTCTTTTCTTCTTTTTTTTTTTTTTTGAGTCGTGTCTCGTGGCCCTGACCTGCTCTGTCTGTTTCCAGAGACAAGAGTGGACGTGAAAGAGTCTGTGCGTGGACAGGACATCTTCATCATTCAGACCATTCCCAGGTGAACAGCAGACACGTGCAAACCATGAATAGTCAACTCATTCATGTCTAACCTCCGCAGTCCAGAAAAAGACACCGCTCTCTAACTTTCTCAGCATCAGATTGCAGTCAGGCAGCCTTACAAAGGAGTTGACAGAGAGAAAAGTAGCGAAAACTTGAATCCAACAACATTAAAATAACAACAACAGGCTAAAGAAAAAAGAACATGCATGTAAATCGGCTTTTTGGGAAAAGTATATCAAGTGGCGTAAAACATGGCTTTAAATGTGGGTTGTTTTTGCTTCATAGCGTCACTGAAAAAAAGAAACATAAGGTGGTAAGAACTGTGCAGTAATGAGATTTAAGGCAAGCTCTATTTTACGATGCAAACATCACACTAATGACACACAAACATGGAGTACATAGCTTGCCATTGCACATTCAAATGCCAAGAAACAACTCCTTAAACCATTCATTATTATCATTATTACTTGCACTGTTTCTCAGAGCACAGTCAAGTCTGGCTCAGCTTAAAAGCAAAATGTGGGGGCGGGGAGGGGGTTTTGCGCATGTCAGTTTAACCAGTTGAGCCTCCTGTTTGTCCTTGTTAATCAGTTATTTGCTGTGACCAGAAGGCAGACTCGGAGATAACCGCAGGTCACACTGAGGAACACAATATCTTTCAGTTTCCTTGTTTGTGTTTGTGTGTTTTGTGTTTGTGTTTGTGTTTGTGTGTGATTTTGGCTCACTCAGCGGGCCGCTGACGGCCCCATGTGGCTTTTCTGCTTCCCAGAAACTCTCCAGCCACATAACTTCTAGAGGCAGCCATAAGTTTTATGATGTTGTTTCAATGTGATTACTTTGGTTAGAGCAGCCAGTAGTATTCGAGCGTATTGTTTGCAGAGCTGGATCATGTTGATTGAATTAATAAAACAGATATTTCCGGGTAAGCGAAAGTACTTTTGTGGGTTATGATTCAGTTACAAAATTCTGTGTCCTGAATATAATCTGTTGTTTCACAGAGATGTCAACACAGCCATCATGGAGCTGCTGGTCATGGCGTACGCCCTCAAAACATCCTGTGCCAAGAACATCATCGGGGTCATTCCCTACTTTCCTTACAGCAAACAGTGCAAGATGAGGAAGAGAGGATCCATTGTCTGCAAGCTGCTCGCCTCCATGCTGGCTAAAGCAGGTGCGCGTCCTGCTTTGCTTTGCCTGTGTTGAGTGTATGGCATTTGGTGTGTTTACACTTTTGTAAGCGGGCTGCTGTCAGTTTTCTGCAGCAATCTGATTTCTGAAATTTAACATAAGTGAGAAACATGCCACTTGTCACTCTTCCCTTGGCAGAGAGAAACACATTCTTGGCAGGCTTTCGAATTTTCTTGCGAGTAATATTATCCTCAAACTGTTTTCTTGTCAAACGATGCGGTACAAATCTCACTAAATTATATAGAGTCAGACTCCCATGCCAGTCCCAAGGTGTTTCTCGGCTTGAGTGACGGTGTGTTTTCACTCCTTTTGTTCTGCAGGGCTAACTCACATCATCACTATGGACCTCCATCAGAAGGAAATCCAGGGATTCTTCGGCTTCCCTGTCGACAACCTGAGAGCGTCGCCTTTCCTCATCCAGTACATCCAGGAGGAGGTGAGACGAAATGCTTTGTATATGCACGCATTGTATATTCATGGATTTCTGGGAGAGATTTTATATTTACATTGTGTAAAGGCCTCTTGAGCGAGGAACAAAGGCGAGGGAATGTTCTTATACTAAATGTTGTTTCCCCCCAATCCCGCCCCCCAGATCCCAGACTACAGGAATGCCATAATTGTTGCAAAGTCCCCATCAGCAGCTAAGAGGTAGAGGCTTAATTCAAGATCTCTTGCTGCAGTTCATTCATTCATTCTTGCTCTGCTCTCTTTCTCCAACGTATTCCTCTGCACATGTTCTGCCGTGTTTGTGTTTTGTTTTTTTTTGTCCTGACCTCTGCGTGTCCGTCCATCTCAGAGCTCAGTCCTATGCCGAGAGGCTGCGGCTCGGGCTGGCCGTGATGCACGGCGAGGCGAATCACTCAGAGTCGGACATGGCCGACGGTCGCCAGTCTCCCCCACTGTCCCGCACAACCACTGGACACACCGGTTTGGAGCTGCCACGTAAGACATTTTCACACATTTCTCGGTCTCGACGCATCACATGTTCTGTTTTCTGCTGTCATTTTTGTGATTTTTGTTCTGGTGCCCCAACCAGAATGCAACTGTGTACTCTGTAGTCAGTAGTCAGTTATGATTCATTTCTTCTTTTTTTTAAAAAATGTATTCACTCCACTAGGCAAAGTAAACAAATCTCCACATTGTACTTTTTATTTATTTACCTTGAGTAAGAGATACAGTGACCCGGATGACCATTACTATTCACAAACATACAAAAGTAGTTACAGTGAACGCCAGGGTGAAGATCCAAAGTGTCTGTGTGACTTTCCTGACCCATAAACGACACACCACAAAGGATGTTTTCAGTGCAAATAGTCTGTACTGTAGATCAATTTTAAGATCAGTAGGATGGCTGACCTTTGTTTGCCGTCTTTTCTTTAAGCCGCCTCAAATGGCTGTCTAGAGACGAGAGCATAAGAGTGCTGACCCTACAGTCATTACACACGGTTTACTCTGCATGTTTCAGGTCAGTCGCTACCGCGGGCGTTGTTGTAGCCAGCTGTGAAATACTACATGCAGCGAATAACAGCCTCTCTTTTTTTTCTTTCTCAGCCAAAATTATTTCTCCCTCCACTGCATCCTGCCCTGTCTGCTCCCTGTGCAGCTGATTTTAGCCTCTCCCCCTTGACTCAAAAATGCACTTAATGTCAGCTTTCTCCACAGGAGCCAGAGCTGAACCTCTCATTCCAGATTCGTTTCTCTGCCTTTTTGCACGTGCTGATTGTGTGAAAACTCATTTCATGGTACACAAAGGCTTTTGACCTCTTGACTGCAGTTCGTGTTGGATTACAAAACCCCTGGGAAAAATGTTTTGGACTGCCGACTGCTCTGAAATATTTCGTCTGTTTGTTTTGCATCGAACTGTACTTTTAATGTTTTTTTGTGCCATCCTTTCTTTTGCCAATGCAGACGGCAGAAATCATGTCCCATTCCCTGGGATAGAGCTCCCAAGTATGACCGTGACGCCTGAATCCATTTGTGCCTCCTGCTGATTGTACAAGCCTCCCTGCATGGAAATGATGGGAGAGAATGTGTTACTTAGGGCTTCTTCTTTTGGTACGACGTTAAAATCTACAAGAGCAGGAATCGAGGCGGCCTCTCCTGCAATAACAAACTGACAGACGCTTGATGGCTTGGTCAGTGGAAACCTGATGTAAATGTGGTCTTCCACAACAAGCATATGTTCTAAGTTAACAGCCAACAGCAAGATTTGTGGCGTTTAACAGCTACACATGGGCAAATATAGCAAAACCCAGTAAACATACTTGCGCAACTTAACAGCCATGATACTGTAAATACCCCTCAGGGTACAAAACAAAGTGGTTGGACTTGATCTGAGATATTCATTGGGTGTTGCAGAGCTCAAAGTGAGGGAATGTTGAGTGACTGTGAGTGTCCAACTGAAAGTGTTACCAGGCAATTATTTACTGAGTAAACAATAAGTCCAAAGAGGATAAGCTCTGGTTGACAAAAAGCAGTTTTGAACACAGGAAATAGTCCTAAGGATATGCACTTACTGCAGATAATGTCATTTAAATTCTGTATTGAAATATGACTCCGCCGAACTCCAAGTGGAGGTCATTGCCTGTTCTTGGAGCTAAATCAATCTGCCTTGAATATTGATGGCCTCTAAACCGATGTAAGGTATTTCACACCCCCCCTCAAGCTTAAAATGCTGAGGTTATGAAGCAATTTTAGACATGAAGAGGTTTTCCAAGTGCTCTGCCAGCATGTTTTTTTTTTTTACTTGCGATGCAATTCGTTGATCAAGAGCATGAAGAGCGTGTTACATATTTGTTCTTGTGGAAGTTTATATCTAATCCCAACAGAACAACATTTCTCTCCTTGGTGCTTCGCTGTCCAAGCCAACAAGCTGCTCCCTCTTTCTGTCTATCCATATTTGGTTGTCCTTCTGACGACGGTGGTGCAGAACACTTGTCATTACTTTTAGGGCAGGCAGCCACACAATCAACCATAATTTGCCGTTGAGTAAAGAAAAGAACATTTCTTTCCTCCAAGATGCACATCGGAAGCCCTGAGTCTCACATCCTCTCTACTGTAATGATATTTGCTCTTGTGAGATTATTTGCGAAGCAAGAAATGATGGGAATGAAAAGAGTTATGTTGTCTTGCACAGCACGACTCATCAGGCTTCTAACTGACCATTTAAGAGGGGTGAAATGGAGCCTAAAGACCCAATGGAAGTGTGTGTTAGCATATGATTAAATGGAAATGGCTCATAGTCATGCTAATTAATTCACTGATTGTAGTTGTGAAATTACATAGTTGAATAAAAACATAACTCAATGCAGCGCTGATTTGGAAGCCAGATATCTTTGTGGCTCATTAATGAATGCTTTTAATGAGCCACTGCCATTGGATTGTGTCGTTTCCCAGCTTACTCTTCCACCCCAAAAATCTTCAACCTTCCCATTCCCGTTTCCACTTGAACAGACGCCGTGCTGTATTTTGTGTAGCGAGTTTGGGAACTGACCTTTTACCTCTCCTTGCTTTGGTTTCCAATTTTTGATTGGGCGTGGTCTGTGTGACGGTCAGAATAAATTTGGTGGGTTGCAGACTTGAGTGGATTATCGTATGTTGTTGTTTCTGTAACTGTGGTGCAAAATAATGATCGACTCTGGTCTTATGGTTCCTGAAGAGGCTCAGTTATACCTGCCACTATTCCTCAAGGGGTTAAATTTAACAATACCATATAAGCCCTCTTAAACCTCAGTTTGAATTAAGCATGAGAATTTTTATTTTGCCAATGTCTAAGCAGTCGAAAAGGCCTGCTGTCATTGGATGTGTACTATAGCGACTGAGAGCTCTTCGGGGAAGATTTGTCTTGCATGATGTTTGCAGGTTATAACCAAATCCCTCCTCACCAAATCTGCCTGCTTTTTAGCTACCTTCAAGAGTCAGTGGTTGACTGGGGCTCGAAAGACGCCTCCCTTTTCCAAGGTAACACTCCTTTTGCTCTGTATCTTTGCAGTGATGATGGCAAAGGAGAAACCACCAATCACTGTTGTCGGGGATGTTGGAGGTAGAATCGCGATCATTGTGGTAAGACACCGAGCTTCCTCATCATATTGACCCACATTTTAGTTCTCTGAAAAAAGTGATTTTGGGAAGAGAGGGTTTGATAAAACATGATGGCAGTTGGGTTTCCTCGTTTACAATAACCAAGCCTATGTTCAGTTTTGCTGTTTTGGTGAGTCCACTGCAGTTATTCCTCATAGAGGTTATAATGTCACCAGACACTACAAGATTGGCAGTGTTTGTGATGAAAAGCGTATTCCTGTTAGTCACGCCGATCGCTCATGCCTGTCACAAATCCCCCTCAGAAATATGATTTGGATGTTGACCTGAAACCGAAATGTCGCATTCTCAGGATGATATCATAGATGATGTGGAAGACTACGTGGCGGCAGCAGAAATCCTGAAGGAGAGAGGAGCTTACAAGATCTACATCATGGCCACGCACGGCCTGCTGTCTGCAGACGCTCCCAGACTAATAGAGGAGTCTGCCATCGACGAGGTAAAGTGTGTTGCACTGAGAGGAGTTACGAGAACAAACCCACACAATTCTGCAAACCTTTTATAAAAATACTATACAAAAGCAGGTGCTACGACTATTGACTATCTGTCACAAACATTGTAAATCAGTCGAGCTCCATTATATAGTTAAGGCATAGAAACACAACACACACAATGCGTCCCAAACCAGATTATTATGGCTTCCTCGGGCCATGACCTTTCCCTCTACAGTGTTAGCTAACACTTCAGTAGCTTTTGTCAAATATTGTGAGCAGATAAACCAACAGAGGGCTAAAATTAAAATCTCCTTATTCTGTTTAGCTGAGTCAAATGTCAATTCTCAAGCCCTCAGTAGTTTTGACAAAGAGAAAATCAAATCAAGTTCACAATTCAAACAGGAACTCGGACAGAATTCACAGAGGAATATGCTGCCCAAAAGACGTTGTGCTGTGCTGTAAAAAGGTTTAAACAATTTCTCTATTACGCCTCTAGGTGGTGGTGACAAACACTGTTCCTCATGAAGTTCAGAAGCTCCAGTGTCCAAAGATCAAAACGGTAGATGTCAGCATGATCCTGGCTGAAGCCATCCGGCGCATCCACAATGGCGAGTCCATGGCTTACTTGTTCCGCAACATCGCCGTCGATGACTGAGGCAACACACACACACATGTCTTGGTATTCCTATACACCCTCACCTCACCTAACTCACTTAAGACCAAGCACACAGCGGACCAAGAACTGCACCGTTTACTTTTCTTAACCTGTTTGTTATTCTCGTAGAAATGGCTGTATTTTAATGGCTGTTGCATATGAAACGTTTCAAGCAGTTCTTCTCCTCAGCTGCATATTTCGACAAAAAAAATGTTTCACTTCAACATTCTATATTCTTCCCTACCTGGAGAAGTAAACTGTATCTGCCTTTGGCAAATAAACCTTTCTCTTTGATGAAATGAACTCAGCTCTTCACTTGTCATTATTTGGACGATTAAGAACAGAAATAATGAGAAATCTGTATGTATGGTCAATTGGAACTGGCTTGCACTTTGACATTTTTGTAAGTGCTAACAATGTTCAGTGGCCTGACACCTTTCTAAACTAAACTTTCAGTTACAGTTTCAGTCACAGCGGAGGCAGCTTGCTTCGTGAAGCATGGAGGAGCATCAGTTGTCAAAGTAGTGCTGCATTTAGATAACTAAAAATAATAATTTGTCTATTGGTTAACTTGATATTTGATTAAGTGCACCAGCACAATACAATGAATTCCAATTCAAAAGCTCTTTTTTTATTATTAAACCTTTATTTATAACCTCACTGAGACACAGGGACTCTTTTTCAAGAGAGATTTCTTTTGCATTATATTGAAATCATTATCATTTCAGTCTATAACCTGTAGTGAACATGTCAAAAACTACAACTACAACTACTACAACTTTTAGAGCCTTGATGATTAAAATGAAGGGGGTAGTGAATTTGCAGGTCATTGTTTGATAAGAAATTGCAGGTCATTGTTTGATAAGATTTATACAGGGATGCAGGAACCTCACTTTTGCATCTGTGCACTGATTTGTTTCCCCCCCCCTTCTTTTAAGCATACTGTGTATGTGATACATAGTTTATCACTTGAAAAAAGAAAAAAAAAAGCTGAATATTGTACAAAAATGTAAACTCTGACTCGAGGTGGCATTCAAGAGCAAATGAAGTCATTTATTTTGATATTTGCTGTAAAGTTTACCTTACACATTGGCACATATGAATTAACATTTCTTTATACTAAAGAGCCACAAAGACATGATTATAGAAACATTTTGTAGTCTTAATCATTTTGCTGTGTTTGCTCCAGGACCCTGAACTTGTTCCAAACGCCTCAGAGTTTCTTTGATCAGCTGAGGAGCTTTGACCAAGTCCAGGGGCAAAGAAATCTCAGAAAACAGTCGAAATGCAGATGCCATTTACTGTTATGGTTCCAAATCATGACAGTAGAGCATCGATTAAAACTAGGCTCAATCTACACAAACAAACGCGCTCTGATCTTCTCGAACAACTCAAATTGATTAAAAGTAGAGATCTAACCGCTCTGACATCATGAATTTCACACACCTGTGGAGCTGGTAGGCCTCCCTCTCGTCGCGAATGAGCAAGAGCAGAGCACGGAAGAATGTTTAAATGTGGACTGAAAGAGGAACTAGCCACAAACGTTTGCCCAGCCACTTCCTCATATTAAAACAGGAAACTGTTCAGCCTAATCTGATGGAGTAGGATGGTGGGGGGTGTGCTCGGACCTGAGTTCTACAACTGTCTCTGCTCTGCATTAGGGGGAACCATGTACATCTATTTCAGGAACTACGCTATGGTCCATTTTTTTTCCTACCAGTCCGACACACATCTGAACCACTGACTATTCAAATGTTATGATCCTCTGGGGGCAAATGGCTTTGTTTTGCAGCTGCTTGGTGGGAGCCAGTTAGCCAAATATATACCATGGCCTCTTTGATTGCGCCCATCTTGAATTCCTTTCCAAAGATCCAAATTTGTCTGATGTTCTCCTGATTCAACACTGCCAGCTGTGGCACAAAAAACTGACAACCATTTCAGTTTATCAGGTTGGTCCTCGTTACAAACAAATTGCTTGCTCACTTGAATGTCCCGTATGGTCTTGTCTGAATCTGAGTCACTCTCTCGGGGATGAAAGTGCAGCGAACACAAACACACACACACTGAGCCCTGACTGAATGTAGTGAGTGCATCTTACCAACAGATGGCAACCTAAGCTCTTAATGTAGAGCAGGATGCAGGCAGGCGAGGAGACAAAACAATCTCATTTTTGTGCATTACCCACATAAATTTGGCTGCCTCTTGTTACCTTTTGCAATAAAACTAAAAAAAAAAAGGGACATTTACAAGCCTGGTGAGCCCACATCAGTTTGTTTGTCTTACTTTATGACTGCACGGACAAAATGGAGCAGAAAATGTAGAGACGTTGGATCCATCCACAGTCATCTGTGTTCAGTTTGATATGCAACATGCATATGTTCATATGGTTCTGCATACTGCAATGACTGTTTATCTTCTTTGATTATATTGGTTCCCATAGATCAGTCTTTTTAGAGGCTTCTGCATTAGACAGTCATGGTCATGGTGATCTGTTTCAAGCTGCAGAACCATTGAGCAGAATAACTTTCATCTGCTGTAATTAAAAAAAAACTATATTTAATCTTTCATTTTTTAATCTGCAAATTTGATCTTTTGAAATGACTAATTTCATTCATGTTTCATTCATCATAAAGGTACTTGAACCTCTTCTTTTTTTCTGCTGTGTATCAATCAAAAAAGGTCTACAACACAGATTTCACTTGTGCTTTTATGTTTTATTAAACATTTAGTTTCACATTCAATTTACTGAAACACCACAGTAATACAATTTGTGACATGATAAAAAAATTATTCAAATTTAAAAAAAACAAACGTATTTCAAAATGAAAAAGTGCATTTACAGTTTGCATTTGCATTTCACGAAAAAAAAACAATAGATGTAATGCTTAGTTACAAAGACTCAATGCAAAAAAAATAATGTAAACATCATGGTGTGCAACACATTATTCAGCAAATGATAATAATCCACATGAAAGCTACAAGTCCTGCACAAACAGCTAAAGTATACAAACACGTGTGTAAATAATGTGTCGGCCGTAGGTCTGCAATCCAAAAGCTATATTATTGATCTTAACATCAGCAGATAAGCAGCAAGAACATCAAGTAAACAACATGGTAATTGATGTTTTTTCCTCCCTTCAGTTCAGGTTGATAACTTATTAAGTCTTCTCAGCATTCTGCTCAGTTCCTTCTCTTCTTGGACTCCTGATGGGTCTCTCTTTTTGTCCAAAACAGCCTCAATCAGTTGGCTCTCCCACACTGATGGGTGGTTCAGTCTTTCTGCCTCTTTTTTTTCATTCCAACAGCG
This sequence comes from Mullus surmuletus, assembly GCA_903171835.1. Classification (NCBI taxonomy): domain Eukaryota; kingdom Metazoa; phylum Chordata; class Actinopteri; order Syngnathiformes; family Mullidae; genus Mullus; species Mullus surmuletus. The sequence goes on from CAESWR010000369.1 coordinate 1,158,360, forward strand.
CTGAGTTACCTTCCATCATCTCATCTCCTGTCTCTTCTGGAAACGCGCTTCTCCATCTCCAGTTATGACAGAATACAGCTGTTGGTCTTGTTCATAGGTGGCCGGAAGTTGGTGTCTTTGGGGAAGGTCTCCCTGCGCCGGCGAAGCGCTGGGCTCAGGCGGCTGGGGAGGTTCGCCTGCTGCAGGAGCTCCTTGAACACCTCCACCACGTTGGCGTTCTCCTTGGCCGAAGCCTCCAGGTAGCTGTTGTTCCAGTCCATCTCCACCGTGGACAGCACGTCGTCACTGGACACCTGCCGCTCGTTCTCCCGGTCCACCTTATTCCCCACCACCACGATGGGCGTGTACTTGTCCTCCTTGATCTCCAGGATCTCGTCTCGAAGGCTCTTCACTGCCTCCAGTGACTCTGGGTCGTCCACGGCGTAGACCAGCGCGAAGGCGTCACTGTTTTGGATGGAGAGCTTGCGCATGGCCGGGAAGGAGTAGCTGCCGCTGGTGTCCAGGATCTCCACTGTGACCTTGGCCCCTCCGATGTCGTACTCCTTGCTGTGCATCTCTTCCACTGTACGCCGGTGTTTGGGCTCAAAGGTGTCCTGGAGGAAGCGACGGATCAGAGCTGTCTTTCCCACTCCTGCAGCACCGAGGAACACCAGACGGACCTGGGTCTTCTCCTTCACCTCCAGAGACATTCTGATAGTATAGCCTGGACGAGTGAAGGCAATGCTCTAGGAACTGTCTCACAGCTTTCTGGTTGTTGCAAGAGTTTCTCTAAAACTTCAGCACTTGCCAAACTTGCCGTGTTTCCTTGATAATTTTTTATTTTTAAATCTTCTTTACCTGCCGGCTTATGAGGCAGGGATTGGCTCTCTGTCAAATCTCAGTCGCTCTGCTCTCACTGCCTCTGTAATCTCACACGCTGCCTTTTATGCCTGTTTTGGTGGGGGAGCGTCCATGCCCTCCTGCGGCTGCAGCCAATAGGCAGAGGGCTGCCTCTCCGAGTGTAAGATCCAGGTAGCCAATGATAGCCAGGCATGCAAATGAGCGTGCAGGGACTTGTCAGGAGGAGAGGAGATGATATCTGAAAAGTGACCAGAGTAGATAACAGAAAACGGTGTCCTAATTAGGTCAGAGTCTTCATCTTCAACCCAGGTGGTGACAGAAACGCATCACTAGAAATCACTATCTCTAATATATTTGTTAATTCCTGTGGCACAACTTCCATCAAATAAGTACATAGCTGTAAATAATGCAGTAGTGATAGCAGTGTTATATTATGTATCAGATGAATATTTTAAATCAGGCATTTAAAATGAATGAAATGACATATGATTCTTGATTGCAGGTCTTTTTTCTCTTTTGAAAACTATGCCAAGCAAACATAGTTCTGTTTATGTAGCTACATTCATTGTGCATAATACAAAGAAAACTCAGTTTTATTATACTCCACAATTTAATTTCATGGCAACTTTTAACCCGAGGACTGTCAAAGAGCTTTACAAAAGACGCAAAGAAGCTTTATGATAAAAACCTAAACCATATTAAAACACAAGCAGGCTTTTCAAAGCAGAAAATTGAAGAGAAGATAAAATTATGGACAAATTGAAAGGTTTGAACAAGAATTCAATAGAAAAAAAAGCCTCAACTCTGTGCTGTGCGTCAATAATAAAACGTTCACCACATTACATCAGAAATGTTGACAGCTCATTTTACAGCAACAATTTATCAGTCCTTTGCCATGCAGGATCCAGCACTCAACAGAAGAACTGGGAGAACTTGGTGCAACAACTTTATTTTTCTTGCCAGAGGGCTTTTTTTTTGTTTGTTTTTCCAGCAGCAGCGCACCAAAATAGTACGACTTGCTGCATTTCACGGCTGAGCATCATTTTCCGATTCTTCCTGTTGTGAAAATAATCAGTAAAGTTAATCTAAACCCCATTAAAAGTCACACTAAGTGAAACCAGTCTCTGCGGAACTGGACCGTCCCTCAGCTGGTGGTATTTTACTCAGACAGATTCAATGGTGAGCAGCTCATAGATCGGTTCATTCACACACGAGCATGACAGTGAGTCACCTTCGGCTGTTCTTGGTGTCCAATTAGGAGGGGAGGCATCGCCTGAAACTGTGTCGGGGGGGGG
>CAESWR010000369.1:1193643-1207569 GCA_903171835.1 Mullus surmuletus
GACAGTGAGGGCCCATTCATGAGGAAAATAAAAGCTTCCACGACTCTTGTATGTATGACGGCCTTTGATGTGTGAATTGTTGCTCCGTCTTACTGGCTTGTTCAGTGGGAAAGTTTCACTCTGTCATTTCTCAAAGTGTCTTTTGATGAGGCGGTTTTGTGAGAGGCACTCAGAGATTGATGACAGTGATGTGAGTTGACACGCACATAAACGCATAAGTGACAAAAGTCTGAGCTGAGAAGCTTTAAATTGCACTCGTCGAACAAGGAGTGGAGCGGAAATGTGCATTAAAATGTATAAATGTGGCTAAAAGATGGCATTTGCAGTTTTGAAACTCAATTTACACTTCAAGAGTTCCTCGTCTGAAGGAGCTGCTGGCTGAGCTCCACTGAGTCACCATAACAATTTGAGTCAAACTCATAATATAAGAACTTTAAATAGAAGCATAAATCATTGTGCTGGCAATATCGTCTGCTAAATTCATATTCTACACGACAGCTTTACCATTAAATGATCAGCCATCTTTCATGTCAACATCATTCACTGCTGCTGCTCCCGCCACCTAAAGTTCTTGGCATCGATCGTTCAGGGGGATTATCTGTCCTAGCGGAGTCCTCGTCATGCTTCACAATCTCTCCAAACCCCCACCGAGAGCAGAGCCGCCTCATGTGAGCCTCTCCGGCCGAGCCCGAGCTCTCACAGAGACCTTCGCCCTCGCCGCCCGGAGGCCGAGACGGTGACTGGTTGATGGAAACAAGCGCGTTTGCGGGGACTGCCGATGCTTCGCCCGGCATGGAGAGACAACCGCGACGCCTGATCCACCTTTACAGTGAGCCGAAACAACTTAATTGTCATCGGGTTCATCTTGTCAGCATCATTTCCACAAGCTGAACAGACAAATCAATATAACTTTGAGAGTGCTGACACACACACACACATAGGCACACTGTGAGACACCCTCCAGAGAGCCTGTGTGTGTGTGTGTGTGTCTGCCACTGTGCCCGGCTCACTGAGTGCTGCAGGATTTATTTAGTCTTGCAGCCCCGCAGACCTCTGCTCAGCTCCACCGGTGCGTCTCTATCGCTGTTTGAATCCGTCCCTCTGGAGGAGAGACAGCAGTCATTCAACAACAGGACGTCTATGTTGCGGCCATATTTCACCGCTGGACAGGTTCTGCAGCCGAGCTCGCACACTTTCATTATCTATTATCCGTCTTTGTGTGATCGCTATATACAGTATATGTCCAGAAGTGAAACTGAACTGTGTCTTATGTTCATGTGTTTCTATAACAACAACACTAACTTCCATTTGCACGTCCATGGACGGTGCTCGTATCAGCGGGTGGAGTACGGAAATGGAATGTTGGTGTTACAATGGGAATAAAAGAGCAAAGCATTTATTTGTCTAAGATTACAGTCATATCTGGTTACACAGTAACTTTAGCGTGGGCCCATGTTTGATCTTGGCTGAGTCATATCTAGTGTTGCAGGGATAAAGTCATTCCTCTGAAGGTTATTACATTTTAATCTTTTCTTTCTTTTTTTTTTTTTTAAAGCAGCACATTGATTTTAAGGCGATAAAATGCAAATTCACTCATTACCTGCTCTTTACTGACTGCTGTATCAGCAAATCCAATAATGGGATGATTTAGTGAATGTCTGGTCACCCTGCACTATTTACCTCTCCATGAATAATAGGGAAATTATCAATTTTGGGGCGAGCTATCCATTTAAGTCATAACAAAATCTGTGCACTCACCACAGCTTTTTCCTCCTAGTCTCATTACAAGCAAAACACCAAATTTAATGTCACATCCTGCCCTGCATGAAAGCAGTGTTGCAGCTTAGTTTACACTCCACTTTGAGTTTTATCCTGTATTTAATTGCTGCGGGCACCAGATTACCCATAATGCTGAGTTTTATCTCCGGCTTTAACGGGATTCTCAGTGGGTCTGGTAAACTGCTGAAGTTGTTCAGAATCTGTTTAACACATTTTGACACTAATTCCAGGGACCCGTTGCTATGGTGATGATGATTCAAGGTACATTTTGTTGCGAACAAGGAGGCAACCTAAAGTCTTGTGTTTGAGAAGTGGAGTATTACAAGCTACACTTACGGGTTGAAACATTTACCAGCCAGTCAGGCTCATCAAGTGTCTGGATGTGAAAAATGCTGAAGCTCAAAGCAAAACTTGTTTATGTGACTTTTGCTGAATGACATTCCAGGTAGATGCAGCTTGAAAAGCCCCTGTTTCACTGATGGGAAACCTAACCACTCTTCATGTTTTCATCAGTGTCAAATAAACAGGAAATGATGGTGTGAAAAGATCAGATCAAATCACCCAGAAGAAAAGTCCCGAACCTGTGCAGGGTCACCGTGTTACACGAGCTGTTGATCCTCCACAGCTACAAGTCGTGTTCATAATTCCCACGTATATAATTCCTGTTGAAGTCTTGCTGTTAAACCCCCCTAAAGCTCCACTAAAGCTCCGCTTCGCTAAGATTTGAAGAATCTAAGCCATGTTGCCACTTAACTCGAGAAGGTCTGCGAGGATCTCGGTTTATGAAACATTCTGCGAGTCATCATATCATCCCCTGTGCAACTTGCTGCATTACTGAATATGGTCTGCACAGTTTGGATTCAGTTTGAATTTGAATGCAACCAGAAACTTAATGGTAACTTACAGCATTAACACTCTTAAAACCATAACTACGCTTTTTGCTGCAGTTGTGCTGATTTTATTGACTCCTTCAAAGCTCTATTTCGGTGGAAGTTCATTGGTCGGGATGAGCAGTGATGAAATCCTGGGCATAAAAACCTATTGCCCTTGTTTCGGCACATGTGTTATCCTCAAGTACAGTGATGTGAAGTTGACTGCTTTGTGATTTGGATCAAAGCCCGAGGCTCCAATGGTGCATCAGACACAAATGTTTGTTACAAGGAGAGAGCTTTCTGAACAGGTTGAGCCCTATTTCACATCATCGTCTTCCTCCTGCAGACTCTCTTGCCAGCCTCTGACTCCGCTGCTTCCTGCCATTAAACGGCCAGTCACCACTAGTTGACTGCGGTGACATCGACGACGTAGGGGGACGCGATCGATGCTCTCCTCTCCTCCTGCGAGCGAGAGAAAGTCGCTTCTAAAAGATGAAGGAGATCAAATTGTGCAAATGATATTCGTCAAGCAAAGAGGCAAAGCAGCTTGAACCTAAAAGGGTTCACATTGTTTGAGAAGCTGTGGCGACTGATGCGACCTGCCACTCAAACCCAACCGAGACAGTTTTCCCAGCATGCAACGGGACCACCTCAGTGGATGTGTGTAGGGTGCCGCCGGAAATTTAGTCTGCTTCTCAGCGACTTTTGTGCGAAGTCAGGATCTACTCAGGCTGGGTTTATGGAACAACAAAAATCCACTTAACCTCTGAAAAGTCAGCCAGAGGGATTAATCATATTTTTTGACTGTATGTGTGAAAAAGATAGTAAGAAAATAATGATGTCATCTTTCTTGAATACGGACAATCGATCTCTTCTTTGTTGGTTATAACAGTGATAAAAACAAATACAATTGCTGAATTGAAGACAAAGTAAGACAAATTCATTTTTACCCTCTTCAGCTGCATTTTGCAAACAATTTAGCAGAATCATAAATCAAAAACAAAACGAGATTTTCATCAGTGCTTATTAGACTTGAGAACATTATTCAGCGCCGCAAAACAACAGTTGAATTTGTGCCGTTGCCTCCTCCAACAGTTACTCAAACGAGAGGTCGTTTGCTCTAAATTTCTCAAGATAGCTGGATCGTGTTAGGGCCTCCGGGTCTGCCGGCATGATCATATAAAAGACCAGCGAGGCAGTTCCAATGAAAGCTGGTGCCGATGTGTCACGGGCCGAGGAAGGAATCAGAAATGGAGCATCTTGAATTATAAATCATGCCCTATTATCCCGAGACGTTAATGCTGAAGTCACAGATGGGACATTGCTGACAAAGCTACCTGTCCTCCATTTATTGTTTCCATAAACTCTTCAACACAAGAAGTTCACTTGCCCCAGGTGACACAATAACAAAATTCTTGCAGATGTAGAGACAGTGTTGGAAGGAACGCGTTACAAAAGTAATGCAATAACAGTAGTGCATTATCTTTTGCTGTAACTCCTAATGTAGGGCATTAAAAAAAAAAAGGTCATATTTTACTCAAATCTTAGTAACGCACATTACAATGGATTTCAGACCTGTTTATCTAACTAATCTTTTTGGTTTTTGATGAAGCATAAACTATGAATAAATAATTATTCTGTGAATTCTCTGTGAATAAAAGAGAATAAAATGTAAAAAGGATTGTGTATCTTGTCGTGTCTTTAGGTGTTAGGTTACAATATACAGTAGTAACCTCTACCTCAATTGATTTCAACATGAATACACCTAAAGTTACAGTATCTCTATCACAATATGTATTACGCTATGAACCATAACTGCAGCCATTATATTGTACTGTTGTTTGCCTTTAGCCGAGCTGAGCCATTATGCCTTATCACCTCCTTCTTGATTTGGAAATGAGCTGCACTGAATGCAATAACATGGTGAAGTAGCTTAAAAGTAATGCAAAAGTAATGTAATGCCCAACAATTCAAAGACAGTAATGTTAAATGTAACAAATTACTTTGAAATGATTGTATGAAGCAATAAATAATGCATTGCGTTTTTGAAGTAACTTGCCCAACACTGTGTAGAAACCGCGCAAAGATGGAAAAAAAAATGTTTCCACTCAGATGAGATCATTTGACCTCAGGGACACAGTCACACACTGAATTCTGCAGTCAGCCTCGCAAAATCTAAGTGTCGTATTTTTCACCGACAGCCTTTCTTAGACCACAACAAGTCGTCTCATGCCCCCACCTCCCTCCTTTGGCTGTCCTCACCGACCCCCCCCCGGCACCGTCTGTGTCCTCTGCTTGAGCCCTTAAACTTTGAGGACATCTCCATCACGCACCATCATGAATCACGGCTTTATGTGCTGATCTGGAAGATTCACCACGCTCATAAACACACCTCCCGACCCAGCCTCCTCCCATAAAGGCCGCTCTCACTCAGCTAACGTCGCAGTGGAAGGTCTGTCGGGGGGGGGGTTGAGCCGTCCTTGCGGATTTGAGGGGAGGTTTTCCACAAATTCGGAAAGACCCTAAATTTGTATGTATTGTTCATTTTTTTGCATAAAGTCAAGATAAGAGAGTCTGACCCAAAAGCCGGCTACAACAACGAGATAAGGAGCAAGAAATCACTTCGGCGCCTGTTAGTTTTCGGTTATTTCAATAAACCGCCGCTCCCACACCCCGCGTCTGATAATTTAATGGGGGAAACTGTGAAAAATGTTTTGCATCCGTCAGCATTTTCGGCTGGCAATGGCCCTCGTAAAGCCCCGCAGGGTCCCGCTGTGTCTTGCATCCCAAACACTGTTTTACAAGCAAAAAGGGTATGAGAATACAAATGACGACAGGGAGCAGTTCAAATGCAAATCTGCACGGCCAATTACTGGGCTTTGTCATTTTGCTTGTCCTACACAGGATTTTGGGAAATGAAAAATGTTAATCGGGAATAGTTGGGTACTTAGCGCAAAATACAGCGTTTGAACTGAGCGGGAAGTCGGTGTGATTTTTTTAATTGCCCTCCGAATTAGACGTGGATTACTCCGAGAGGCACATCTGAACGTCAAACTGCTGGAAAATGTTATTTCTTGCGATGCAGAACACTTACATGACATTATCAGTGAAACTGAGCTCTGACGCAGACACTCATCAAATCCAAATGGTTTTAATGATAGTTCAGTTTAATTCAACATGCGTGATTGGTCCCAACGGTGCTGTTTAAATAGGAACACCTCTGCAGACGGACAAATTTGCAGCAGGACTCAGACAGTCACGACCCACAGGAACACCGAGACATTAAAAGCACTGTGCTCGGCCAATGCGGTTTTGTACTACATCAATCTCACTATAATCTACATTTTCCTCCACGCTTCAAAAGAAAAATATTGAATAATCTTGATTGCAAGTGCAGCTGCCCGTCGCAACTGGCAGGAGCATGAATTTGGCGGGTTTAGAGGAAACCGAGCAGTAAACTGCCAGTGCAAAGACCACAGTGACTGAAAATCTGTGAAGAGGGAAATGCAAATTCTGCTCTCTGCAAATGAAAGCCAGACATGCGAGATGTCCGCCCGTCAGCCCACCTCCACATCTTTCCTGTCCCGCTCATTAAGGACACAGCTCTGGTATGAGCAAGCAAGAAGCGCCAACTTAAAGGGATAGTTCAAATCTTTTGACATGAAGTTGTATGAGATCCTCACCATCAGTGTCGTTCATCAGCAGTGACTTTTCCGCCACTGCGTTCCGGCCCGGTTTGGGTGCTGCAGAAAGTAGTTCGTGAAAAAGTCCGACATCACAATCAACTGGCACAATTTTCCCTCCGTTCGTATCACTGTGTACGCCTTTCCATCAGCTAAAGGAGGCGGAAGGAGACCGCTGCGATGTGAGAGAAGACGAGTACGTAAACGCTGTTAAACAGCTGATGATGGTCACGCAGTGATACGAACGGAGGGAAAATAGTGCCAGGTGATTGCGAGGTCGAACTTTTTTTGCGGCCAAGAATTCATGAAGCAAATGCATTTCTCTTTTGGACACATGTTGTTTTCTGGAGGAAAACGCTTTATCTCCTTGACCCCAGCGACTAGACGGAACTACTTTCTGCAACACCGAAAACTGGGCCAGAACTCCGTTCATGGGATGCAGTGGGGGGAAAAGTCACTGCTGATGAACGACACTGATGGTGAGGATCTCATAACAACTTCAGGTCAAAAATCTGAACCATCCCTTTAATAATGCTGCTGCTGCTGCTGCTGCTGCTGCTTCTGAACATTTTTGTCTGCGGAGACGGTGAGAGCACAACAGATTTACAGTTAGTATTGTGGTATGATATCAGGCGGGCGCCACCGGGGACATCAAAACCAGAGCAATCAGCGGAGACGCAGCCTCGGTCCAAGTCTCATCACTAACGGCGGTGACAGTTACCGTGGGGGCGTCGGCCTGCTTAATTGAAATGGCACCGAATCACCAGCAGCACTGATTTGTATGTTTTCAAGAGACTCGGTCCCCTCTGAACATTAAATCTAACGGATATTGCTATCAAATTGACTGAGTCCTCCACGCGTTCCGCTGAGAGAGAAACAACCCGCAGGAAGACCGCCTCTGTAGCCGCCCCCTTAGTGAGAGAATAATCCACAGGCAGCTGTTTAAATCACACAAATCTCCCACTCTTCAAACTGAATGAACTCATTAACATTATCTACTATGCAGTGGGAATTATCAGAGCCCTCAAGGGCCTTAAATAAATTCATTTCACTTAGTTTTATGTTTGATTTTTTATCTAAGGCCATGTGCTGCTGAAGATCTAATTTGAAAAAAATCTGTTTGTGCAATCAACATAATCTGAGCTATAATTCTCTGTAATCTGTAAGGAAACAACTGCCTTGTGAATCCTTGTTATCTTTTCTTTGGACTGTAAATTGGGGGAAACACAGTATTTAGATATATCCCATGCCTCCCACCAGCCCAGTGGTGTTGTCGGCAGCTTTGATGCAGGATAAATTTATGTTTGAGGGAGAGTTTATCACTCCAAAACCAGCTCTGAGGAGATCAGAGCCGTGTTTTTTTGCAGAATCACGAGGCTAATCTGGCTCAGAGCACACAAGGGTAGCTGGCCCACCTTCTTAGCATAAACGCGGAGCCGCGCTCAAACTCGATGCCAGCGTTTGCCGCGGCGGAGGATTAGAGCCTGGTGTGCACGCGTTACCGCGACATTCCTGGGCCCAAACTCATCGTTTCAGTTGGCTCCGCTCCCCCCCGATGAGATTCAAGCTTCTGAAGGTGTTTCAGGATAGGATGAGTAAACGCGGCTCGGACGGCCAGTGTGAAATAGATGACGCCCAGCATCGGCGCGACTCCGTGTGATGAACAACACTCAGGCAACCACTTCAAACGCAAGTACTTTGAGGATATTTTCACTGCCAGGCTTTTAAAGTGGATGCAGTCGCTTTAATTATAAAACAGAAATCATTAGAGTAATTACAATAAGAGCACACGGTAATCTCGACGTGTTCCATTCGTGTCTGACAGAGAAATTATTCCTAATTCAATAATGACTTTCGCGTGCTTGCCGTGCGGCTCCTGTAATTAACCCTCAGCGAGTCACCTTGCAAGGGAGAAAGGTGACCTCGCATCCCGTCTGCAGCATAACACAGGAAGAGGGGAAGCCCTCTCACGGCGCTACGCGATTGTTCTCCGCAAACAATGCCGCAACGCCTCTATTGCAACACTAAATCAGGGAGAATGCTGCTGAGTCCATTAAGGTTTGCTCAGGCAGAAATAACAAGTTAATGCTCGTGACACACGCGTTTCTGACAGTCTTAATCACCTCTGTTTTTCGGATGGCGGGCGCCAACACGCACGATGCCCGGTGTAAAACCTGTGGAGGGAAGGAAGCACATTTCCTTTCACCCTGTTGCGAGGCGCTTCCTTTGCTCTCCACACTATTGTTCCTCGGTAACACGTTTTCAGGAAAAATTATCAAACACGCTGCAGACCTTATAGGTATTCTCGCCCCCCCCCTACACCCCCCACCCCATACGGCCGCTGACTTTGGGCGCCATCCATCTCCAGATTGACTATGTTTGGACACATCGGACCGTCCTCGCCGCTGATGGTATTCATGGACGGTGTGTATTAGCCCTCCCGCCCCTCCCCTGGGGACGCGTCCACTGTGATTTAGTGGAGCTTAGAGCCATGCATTTCAAGTCAGACGTTCGAGCAGGGGCGCGGGGAGATTTATGCTTTTGTTTACAGGGTGCTACTGGGACTTTAATCTGGCAGTGATGAGAGAGGGAGAGGGTGTGTCCACATTAAGCATATGTGTGTCAGATAGTCCTCGTAAACCCGCACAAAATCACCGTGTGGACTGCGGAGGGGACGATCCCAGAAGAATTTGTGATGGATCTGTTTTTCTATATGGGAAAAGCTGACCTGTGCATGCCAGACTCTGTAAAGTTAAAGGTATAGTTAGAATTTTTTCACATGAAGTTATGAGATCCTCACCATCAGCGTCATTCATCAGCAGTGACTTTTCCCCCACTTCGTCCAGTGAGCAGAGTTCCGGCCCAGTTTTATGGTGTTGCAGAAAGTAGTTCCGTGTAGTTGCTGGGATAACAGAGATAAAGAAACAACATGCGTTCAAAGGGGTAATTCATTTGCATCAAGAGTTCTTCTTCTCAAAAAAAGTCCGACCTCGCAGTCACCCAGCACTATTTTCCCCCCCCTTCCCCAGCAACTAGACGGAACTACTTTCTGTAACACTGAAACTGGGAAAAGTCATTGCTGATGACCAACACTGATGGTGAGTATCTCATACTCTTCATGTAAAAACTATCCCTTTAAAGCAGAAGATGCGAAAGTAAGAGGTTTTTTTTGGAACCATCAACATAAGTTTGATAAGCTTGCAATTCATTTCCACAAGCGACCTTAGAGGCACGAGTCTAAATGTCACCTGACAAAGGATCACTTCACGTAGAGTGTTGGTCAGATCATTAGCCGCCGTCGATGTCCCCGCTGAAGGCATTACCCTTCGTAAATGATAGCGCCGTCCATTAGGGACAGTGCATAAAATGAGCTTGTCGACTGCTGATGAAAATGGCCTCTATCAGCGCTCCCACACCTTTATGACCCTCCGACGGGATCGTTCCCTCTGATGGGAGACGGCGAAAAGCCTCATCCGTTATCTTTTCTTTGTAGGTCACCAACAGGAAAACAAACAATAATGCATTCCTGCGGCAGATAAGATCAGATTCAGGGTTTTAAAGGGTTCTGCACGGGGGGGTGGGGGGGGCGGGGCACTCTACCTGTAACTCAGGAGTAAAATAGAGCTAAAATTGGGATCACTTTTCATCACTTTCCACTGAACACTGACAACTAAATGAATATAATAATACATTTTATTTGTTAGGGCGCCTTTCAAGACAACCAAGGTTGTCTTACAGTAAAGACAAAAGAAACACAATGCAAAACATCATACAATATATTAAAAATAGAATACATTAAAACATCGTACAAGACATTAAAAACTGACAAATTATCATGGCAACCCAGTGCAACTAGCATTCCTGATGACCCAAGAAGGTTGTAGTTTACGTACATTTTTTACATATTTTTACATATTTCTCAACTAATATTCAAAGAGACAACAGCAATGTGAACTCCAAATTCGCTTTGACTTGTTTTTGACCCAAGCAGAGACCAGCTGCGTAGCTCGCTGATGCTATATTAAGACAGATGTTATAATGCTGTCAGGGTCACACCAGCTGACCCTGCTACTTGCTATGCGTTCGCTCAGTACACATCTAGACCGAAGAATAGAATAACTGTCCCGAGGCAACTCTTGTCGTGAGCATTAGAGCACGCTAGTTTTGCTGTAAGTCAACTCTAAAGGGCGGCTATATATAATCCTATGTGCTCGAACACATACGCGTAGCGGACCGGCCTTCAGAGAGAAGAGCATTTTTAGAAAGAGAACAAAAATAATCATTTTTCAACACAAACGGAGAGATTGTGACTTTGTTGTTTGTTGCTGTTTTATTGCTCAAAACCTCACAGACAACCTTGGAGACCACCTGAGGTCGGTCCAGTAGTGAATTGTGTGAGACGGGGCGAAAAAAAAAAAAGATTATTGCTGCTTTGTTGCTGTAATTTCATTGTGGGAAAAAAATGAGCGGTGCCACAGCCCTGATTCTCACATCAAAGGAGATGCCTCGCAATCCACAATAGGACAAATTCCGGAGGTATACTCGGTCTCTATATCAACACTCATTTCATACATCAAAGCGTGTCTGAAAATGTATCTAGTGGTCGTGTTCGCCACTGACTTCTACAATTTCCTCTGACAGTGGCGGCAGCGCGCGGCCGGCCGTGTCTGCTGCTGCTGCTCCGGCTGCCAGAACACCGCCGTGATCTCGCCACTATTCACAATCAATGGACGTTGGAGAAGAGCGATAGTTGACTGCAAATCTGTCACCTTGAATTACAAGAGCAATACAAACGCTGGCATCGAGGCTGTCACAGGAAATGCCACAAAGCAAAGGGTGTCATCTCAGACAAAGAAAAGTATGTGTGTGTGTGTGTGTGTCTGAGGGGGAGTGGGCACAGGAACAATTTTTTTTTTAACTTTTCCCCTCGCTCTGTACAAGGTCAGTTGAACAACATGAACCACAAACATGGAGCTCAGTGAACAAGTTTTTCTTTTTAAATGCTGGGAATGTAAAGAAGTCATTAAATGTAACATTAATGTAACATTCAAACTTCAGATTTTTTCCATATATCATTTCCTTACAATCAGACTTTAAGGGTTAAATGTTAAAAGAAAAAATGACTCCTGCTGTGAGTGAGAGAGCACGATCCTTTGACTTTCAGACAGGACAATCATGTTTATACCTGAGAGGGAGGACACCGATAACACAGTCAAATTACAATCAACGATGCAGTCCATGTTTATAAAAACCTCTTCCTGCATCACAAAAAAAAAAAGGTAAGGTAACTCTGCATGCCAGCTAGAGTAGCTTCCTATTGTTCGGAATGTACTGGCACATGGCCAAAAGAAAAAAAAGCACAATTGCTCAATGGAAAGATCAAGAGTAGCACAGTGATAACATTAAATTCAAATTGTGTGTGTGGCTTTAGCCGAGACGTAGAACGCCGGCAGCGTTTCCCGAGGACCGGGCTGCACGCTTAATTCCAGAGCGGTCGCCTGTGGGCTGCTCTTAAAGGAAGAGAATGTAAGGCCATCGGGGCCAAAACAAAACTATCAGATAGGATGTTTTAATCTGGTTGAGAAAACTCTCTCTCAAGACTTCTGGGCACGATAAAAGTTTGCAAACTACGCAGAGAGCTTTTCTGAGTGGTTTTAGCTCTTTTTTTTTTGCTTGAAGATAAACAACACTCCGTGCTTGCCATCTGGAACAGGAGTTTTAATTGTTCTGTAGCAGTGATTAATGTCTCCTCCTCTGTGTAATTTGCAGTCAAGCAGCGTCGGTCAGTGTCAATCACGCTGCCACTGAATCCCCCCCCTTCACGGTGTCCCATCATGCACTTCCATAACAGCATCATCACCTAAAACTACTTCTACCATCATGGTCTCATCTGCTTTCCAATCACGGAGACTCTCTTCCTCTTACCTTTTGTCTTTTCTCGCCTGTTGGGTGTTGGATATTCGATGAGCGTGTCTCTCCCGTCTGTGATCACACACACATTGTGACTCCTCCACCACTTTCATCTGCAGCGTGCTATCAGGGGCTGCTGAGTCACTTCCTTTAAGAAGACTATTGTCTCTCAGAGCTTCTGTCTTCCTGTCTTTAGTACACCAATATACTTGGCGGTGCGCTTCAGTCCTCCCTCCTTCCTTCCTCGAACATTAAATGACCGCCAGTGATTGGCTGTTTTCCTGCTTGTTTGGTGGTTCACTGTTACCGTCAGCTCCCTCCCATGTGCGGGAATGTACCCCAGAGGATAATTGAGGTGTTTCTATCAAATAATTGAGGAAGCACTTTAGAAGATTCTGAGTATATTCAACTGCTAATCTCTGGTAATCTTCCACTGAAAACATTTCAAATGAAAAAGCATCCTTTTTGGGAAGTTTCCTCAGAACACACCCTGCTTTGATTGTATTGTTCCACCGTCCACCATCCTTTGCCACTGCATGTGTACTCGTCCTTGGCCACCAGGGGGCTCAACACCTCAGCGCTCATTTTCGTCACCCCTGACCACATGCGTGTCAATTTGATCATGTATTTCTATGATTTATTCAATAATTATCCGCTTTATTGACAAACCTAGCCTGTGACCCGCAGTACCTGTATACGTGTTTAAGAATACATTTTTTCCCCACATAGCACGACCAAACAAAACAGATAGATATGCTTTAATCATGTCTTCAGAGCACAATAATCTCACACAGCTGCAGACAGACGAAAAATGGAAATGAATTACTGCTGTGGAAAAGTATCAAGTGTTTGTTGGCCCATTTTCCTTTCGATTTGCAGCAAACATTGAGATACTATAGGCTCATTTCAAGGCACATTAGTGTGCTATAGAGTCTGGGTTGAGCAGTATAGATTAAAATGAAGCTATGCTGACCATTATTTTAATTTCCTTTCAGCACTGAAAGGTTTTGAGATTTTTTCCATTAGGCCTCCTGCAACCACACCAGCGGGCTCCAGCAACAATTTACTCGCCCGCAATGTGCTGCCGTTACTGTACGGCTGGGGACGTAATGAGCTTTTAATGGGCTTCTGTCAGTAACATTTTGCCACAATTTGTTGTACAGTGTGTTTATAGGGAGAGTCACGCTAATGTATTATAACAGCTACTTGGGACTTTTAGGGAACAGAGAGTGCAGATAAACTTGCAGCAACGGCTGATGCAGCATTTTGCCCGGTGCGGTTTTGGCAGAGCACAAAAGCAGATTTGATCAGAAGGAGATTGATGATGTATAGCTATTAGATGTGTCTTAACGCAGAGCGCTGGAGGGCACGGAGCCGATAATGGGCGGAGACAGACGCTCACACTTTCAAGCAACTCTGCTGCTTTGTCATTTGACTTTTAAAAAGAAAGAAAGGAATATCACTTTTGGGGGTTTTTTTGGACACTCTAAAGCAGTAAAATTAGAATAAATCACAGCTCTCTGGAGCAAAATCCCCGCTTTGTTTTTAGGGTTTGTTTTCAGGTTAGTCGTATCACATTGCAGCCGTTTCTCAGGTGTTCCCTAATAAATGGCCCACAGCTGCAGTGGAAAGACGGCAGGAGAAGGCCGCTTTTTCCCCCCCCATCATGCATGTTCAGTATT
>CAESWR010000369.1:1228037-1247952 GCA_903171835.1 Mullus surmuletus
AAACTTGACTAGACAATGACTTATAATGATGAGGAGGGTAATAATGCGCTTTATTGTAGTGGCTACACGTGGACGTCAGAGAGTTTCCCGCCTCTGCTGCAGCTGCGAGAAACCAGCAGCTCTCACCTCGCCAGATGTTTCCCCAGCGGATTAATTAGATGTAGGTTAGATCCGTATGGATGAAGGGCGACACGCCGCGCGTCCTGAGCGATCCCGGCTCGGCGCGCGACCAGCCGGCCGGCCGGGCTCTGACTGCGCCGATCGCTGCATGGATGGTTCCATCATCGATGTGCGGCTGAGCATTTGTTTGAGAAGACAGAGAAGGAGAAATCCAGAGGGGGTGTTCTTACACGTTTTAAGTGCTGTGTGGAACAGTCTAAACTTCACGGCCCATTGAGCCATGTTGTGCCCAGATGGGTCTCCTATTTCCCCACCCCCCCTTAGAAAAAAATAAAAATCCCTGAACGCAGCACAATAATTGTACCCCTGCAATACAAGAGAGGACTTTTAACTTTTTTTTTTAAAGAACCCCCCCACCCCCCAATGGTGCAGCACATTAATGCAAATTTAAGTGTTGCGACCATTTTTGTCCAATATTTGAACAAATGACATGAGGAGTTTCATCAAACCTAATTAATCAGTCTCGTTTCACCAGTGTGTAGTTTTTACGAAGACACCAGCAGTGTTTTTGTATTTTGAAAATCATTCTTGGCTGTTTGTAGGATGATCTTGAATCTAAATAGCATTTGTTTGTCTGTCATTAGTAGACACAGGTGTGTTGTTGTGTCATGTAGGCGGCACACCTGGATTAATCAGTGTGTCCAATCATGTAGCTCTTAAATCCAGGAGTTTAAATGGTATTGTGGATTCTGTTTTTACTTGGTCAGTCAGGCCCTTTTCCATGCAAAGTTGAATGAACTGGCCCCCCTCCCTCGCACATCCAGTGACACTGACCTTTCACTTGTTCCCGTGGCGAGGAAAAAACTACTGGGAGGCGGCATTTGGTGTCCGTAGCTCTGGCCTCTATAGCTTGCCAGAGAAGCTGAGGATGTTGCAGCCTGGAATACAAGAGAACCATATATATGTATATCTTTAAGTTTTGTATGCCCATATTCTACTTCATGTGCATTTGTGTTAAGTACACCCATTGCGCTGCCTTGAGTTTCCTAGAATGGCATTTGCCTTTACCACCATTGATTTCATTATGTTGTCAACCACCTTGCAATGTGATTTTGTGCAAAACACACCGTACGTATAAAGTTTGTATCGACTGCGCTGCTAAGTAGGATGGACTGTTAGCTGCTCAAGGAGCTAGTGAAATGTTCTTGCATTTTTGGAAAAAAAAAAATCAAAGACCGCTGGAGGACTTCCTCTTCAGAGTTTAAATTTGAGCACACAGCCTTGCCGTCTTTTTCCCTTTCATGGGGATTGACAGGGATTGTGTTAGTAGGAGCGATCGGTCGTCTAGTTTGAAGTCATTAGAACACAGGAGCAGCCCTGCAGCCTTTTTGGTCCCTCTGAGCTGATTTCTTATATCAAGACATTCAATTGCTCTTTTTTTGTGCGATCAGAATAAGTTCATTGTATGCTGTGACATGGTGACACAAACCTCAGCAAAACGTACGATTACATTACGACTACAATATATGATTTAAGGCCCTTTATCCTGACAAGCGGTACTGTTGAATTTCTGCCCCTTTTCAACAGATTTCACTTAAAATAATGATTCTGCTGCACAAAACCAAGGAACAGCTGCATCTAAAAACTGCAGATCAACATCGTCTCAGGATGCAGGTTGCTTACAAACGCCATGAGATCCAAAGCCTCGCCAGAATGTCGTGTGGGTGCCAGGAGAAAGTTTCCTGGAAATCACCAAGACTAACACCTACATCCCGACTGGCACAACTTTCCTGGCTCTCAAATTGTCTACCTAGGGGCAAAATCTGATAAGTCTATATGTGTGAGGAAGCCAATTAGCTGATAGCAGAACCATGCCTCTGATCCAATTAGAGGGAGCAGAGCGTTTACTTTAAGCCTGTTAATTAAAGACTCGTCAGGCAGGACTGAGGCCTAATCCTCTCATATCACCCACCTAACGCCACTTTGGAAAAACGGCTAAATGATAAGAGAGGGAAACGATCGCCCTAGGACAGCGTTAGGCCAACTCCCACACACACCGACACACACACACACACACACACACACACACACACACACACACACACACACACACGTGGACACGCACAAACGCACAAACGCACAAACAACCGTGCTCGTTGAGCATTTTTTTTCCTCTCTTTTCTTCTTTTCCATCAAATTGTGTCGCTCTCAAGTGTGTGCCCGAGCTCTCCCCACATGAAAACATGCTTTTGAGTAATCCTTGGAGAAATAATGGACAAAGTAGATTATAAAAGTATCTTAAATTGGGGTAAAAAGTGGAAAATGTTCTCCCTTTTCTGTGTGATAATAAAAACCTGTCAGGATACTGTTGTCGGAAATGAGGCTGGGATTATTTTCTAGCTTTCCCACATGACCAGATGTTGTTGCTGCTCAACTAAATCCATACAGTCATATCACTGGATATGGCTTCATATCGCCATAAGAACGATCCTTTCATCATGGTGATTGTATTGTATTGGATTCCCACCAGCTACTGTGTTGCTGCTCTATAGCACTCTGACAGTGATTGAGTTATACCAATTCATTCCGCAATATGTCTGGAACAGATGGGGGATTTTTTTTTGTCCCAACATAATATTACTGCAACCTGGGAAAGGAAAAATGAGGAAGAATTAACACGTGCCAGCTGCTTTCGATGGAATGACTTTGATAGAAATTCATTGTTGCAACGGCTTCTTTGTTTTCGTCATGAATCGATATCGAAAGCATACCTTCAGGAGCACTTATTGACTCGCTGACACTTGCCTTTTGAGCCTTTTGTTTGAGCACAGCGTTCCATCCCTGAGACTCTGACAATAATAATGATCATCACATTAAAGGGTTTTAATCGGCTTCCAACACAAGCAAGAAATGAAGTATGCACTGATAAAAAGTCTAATTTGATATGTATTTATGCTCAACTGCCTGTTTGTGTTGATTGAAGTGTCGCCATTTAGAGTAGCTCGATCCAAATCGATGATCACTGCCAGCTGCTTTAACTTTTAGATTGTAATGATAAAAAGTTTCCTGTTGGAAAAACTATTTCTGTCTTTGTAGCAAACCTGCGTGTATTTCAGCTCAGGGCAAAACCACAAGTCTTGGAATATAAACCGCTCTTGTGATCTTGGCAAACAACGCTCTATTCTTAGCAGATTTTTCAGCATAATCTCGATCCCGTTGGGTCAATCATAGCAGTTTGGCAAATGTTGGTTTACCCTGCAGTCCACTTTGCTGTTAATAGGAACGCATTCCTTCCAGCCTCATCAATATTAAGATGTTTTTGTTCCAAACTTTGCATGACTGGAGCTGCTTACACTTCCAGGAAGTGCTGTCAGATTTCACACTGGGCCAAGCACTCCAGCAAACATCTCTTGCCTGGCTTTGAAGAAAACGCAATAGATATGAATAATTCATTCAGTTGTTATGTTAAGATTCATTCTTTTCAGCCTCTGGTGCAGAAGTTAACGTCTCCATGTGGAAGGTTAGCCTTAAATTATGGAATGAATTGTGCTATTTTATCACAGGCTCTCTCATCGGCCCTCTTTTACCCATTGTTTAAAATATTGCAGTGCGTTCACTCAAGCATGTTCACATGACTGTGGATATTTGTTGCATCCTCAGCTGTTTAAATATGTAGGAAAAGTGCTGGGGTGTAAGCCAGATTGTCACATAAATCTGCCTCCTAACTGTACCAGCACTAAAGTATTCCAAGGAATTTGACTTGTGGGGGTGAGCAGCTGTGCGTCGAGCATTTTTAAAGTGGGACTTGACTTGTTAGTCATGGCGGCTGACTGGTACTTTGTCCGGCGGTTGAGATTCAGAAACGGCTTTGCCTCTCCGGTTCCCCAAAGAGTCTTATAGGCATAATAAGATAACCTTTGATCCACATACCCTGACAAGAGCAGCCTAACTAGGGCAGGATTTACAGATACAAAAGACCTGATTTTCAGCTCTTTTAACTCAAAGATCTGATTCTCTCGCGGCTGTTGAACGGAACCCACACAGAGTTGCATTTTATTTCCCCTACTGAGCTTTGTCCTATCAGATCTGTGCCACCAAGCATGGGGAAGTTTGTTGGAAAGCTGTATCGGCGTTAACTCAGAATGTTCAGATATTGTAAAATATGGTTACCTATGATCACTGTGTTGGGTCACCCACCATTGCTTCTGGTAAAAAAAAGACTTGTATCCAGAAATGTATCTCATAACTCAGTGTGCGCATGGGGAAGATTGTGCCTTTATGTGGTTCAGTTAGAAGGGTGAGCAAGACGTATTGTGTTATTTTAAGATTCAAACTGACATTCTATATATCTTTATACAGTTTTTCTTCTTCTTTCTTTTACCTCACTGTAAATCCTTTGGTTCCCTTATGACCTCCTCTTGTCTCCTTCCTCTCCGCTGCTTGGCTGTGATATTGCATAAATAATCGTATCCATTTAGCCCGTGCTTAGAGACACACTGCTCGCCCCTTATTTTTATATTTGTCCTAGATGTGTGCCAAGCGATAACATCACGCTAAAATGTTTCAACTCTGCTGCCCTTTGGCTTCTTTTCCTCTATGTGTGATTATTGCTCTATTTATGCACCGCCTTCTGGAAATACAGTTTCCTGACTGTTGCTTGGTTTCTCTCTCCTGCCTGGCCTTTTTGTTGTTTTTCTCAATTTTAACTTTATCTTCATCGCATCTCTATTTTTTTCAAGCCTCCTCTGTTTGTGGTTTCGATTATTCTATCTAGCAAAACCTGCCATCTGCAATTGTCAATCTTTTTTGTGCTTACATTTGCCCCCCTATTTGTTTTCCCATTTCTCTGTTATTCATTGCTCTCTCTTCTCTACAAATTCCTCACTTTGCACCGCCAGCCGAAGTCTCCTGTGCATCCTCGTACTTCCCAAATGTTCAACCAAAGCATCTGTTTGCCTGCCCTTCCCCATAAAAATATCTATCAGTCTCAACTCCCCTTTTATGTGTTTGCTCTCTCCTCCCTCTGTGTTGCAGGATATTCGTTGTGGGGATCGGCTTCTTCAGCCTGTGCTTTCTAATGACCTCTCTGGGGGGGCAGTTCTCAGCCAAGAGACTGGGGGACTCCCCCTTCACCATCCGCACAGAAGGTACTGACATGCGCTTTGTATTTGTGCGTGAGAGAGTGCGTTTTGTGTTAGAATTCTGCAGTGTCACAGCACAGTGCTACACTTTAACGCTACATGGTCCTGCTGGCTTTTTCACTGCCATGTGCCACGCTGTCAAAGCTGCACAACAAAACACAGTGAGAATTCTTGTGGAATATTCAGGATGAGGCAAAACATCCCTAAAGTAGATGTCACTGGAGCATGAGTGGTGAATATATGAAAACATTTCAACCTTCAGTAGAAAAAAAAACATATTTTTCCTTGTGGTCAAATAGCCAGCGATAAATCAACCTACTTGTAAAATGAGATTAATAAGATGGATCGGGCTTGATGTGGAGAGGCCAGCCGGGAGCTTTGAAGTCACTGGTTTGGTCCCCGTCGGTGACAGGAGGGTGGGTGGCTGTTCTATCTGTGTGTGATCACGTCACTACCTCAGCAGCCCTGTCCTCTCCGTGACACCGACTTGGTCTGCAGTGACTCTTCGTGCATTTAAGAGGGATATACTGTGCAGTATGTGAAAATGTGTGTACACAACAGGTTTGGTCAATGTGTTGACTCAGCTGAAAATGCAAAAAAAAAAAACAACCCGTAAACAAGATTCTCTGAGCCACATGCCTGTGTAATTCTGTAAACGCAGGTTTTATTGTAATAGCACACTCGAATCCCTGTGTCTGCCATGATTTCCTTCAATCGGTTTGACAGAACAGCAGAGATTTTAACGACATGCTGCCATTTGAATGGTGAATTTTCTGTCAGGAGCCCATATTCAGGTTCCAGCATTTATATATGTTTATATTATAGTTTATATTCTACATGGTACAATGAGATTGCAGGTGCCTTTCTGTAAGCCGCTTTTTACAAGAAAAGCTTAAAAAGGAATAAATGACTTCAAGCTTGCGAGACAGAAAAGGGCTTGGGACTTCTGGATGATGAGGTAGTGTTGTGTAATAAATAATTAATGGATAAATATAACCAGATAATTGCACTTTAATTTAACAATGTAATCAAATTCACTCATGAAAATGACATCCACTGCAACGTGGCTCCAAATCACTGGAACGGCTGGCTGGATTCAGATGCAGATTCAGTCCTGCTGTCAGTCGGCCATTTAGAATTCAGTGTGATCGCATTGAACAAATTGGATGTAACAGTAACAAAGCTATTGAAATAATACCTATTTATATATAGATATGGGAATGTATAAGAATCTGACACATATTTTAGATAACATGTCTCTTAGAAATCCAGACCACTGAGGCTGCCTGTGGCAATACGGAGAAAAAAAAACAACATTATTCTCTCCTGCTGCGCAATGTGTGAAGATTGAAAGTCAGAGTTCGTGTGTATGGAGGCCAACCACTTCCCACTACTACTCCAGTTCAAATAAGTCACTCTCGGTTCAGAGGGCTCCTCCGCATGTGCACAGTGTAGCAAAGCAGTCCGCACACATAGCGAGGTGCGTTTTTGTCAGTGTGCGCACAGGTGTGAGAGCGCGCGGAGGACGAGGTGAGCGCCGCTGCAGTCGTGAGTCAGTCAGGGTTTGTCCTGTCCGTCGGAGGGAAATGCAGGGACGTGACTGGACGCTGGAGATGCCAAGGCATATTAGAAAACCAGACACAGCGTGTGCGCCAGAGAGATAATTGAACAGAGGGATTATTTTTGGGATTACCTTGTTTGCAAGGAAAATAAATTTATGTTTGTGTGGTGAATTAGGATTAGAATGTATACGTCGGTGTTCCTAAGCATTTTTCATTCATCAACTACAGGGAGGATGCATGGAAAAAGCTCACACTGTCCAGTCCTACGCTGCACCTCCCCCTTAGAGTTTACTTTATACCTTATTATAGCTGCACAAATGCATTTTTTTATGCTTATGTGCCGTGATTGATTTGACGGCATGTGCGTGGCCCTGCTGTTTCACCCAATTTTCACCCCTTATGCATGTTTCAGTGCTCAACTTCCTCGCGCTGCTCCTCTCCCCCTCTTTTGTGTGTGCGTGTTTATCTGTGTTTGTGATGAGCTGGCAGGAAATTGGCTGTTAAATGGGGCGACACCAGCAATGTGGGACAAGATTGAGACCAGAGGAACCATGAGACCGATCCATCTGCTCTCTGCAAACCAGCCCCGCAAAGACACTGGCCCTTTCATTAAGCCTCCACTCGCCACCTGCAGGCACGCACACGCGCACATGCACACCCAAACACCCACTCTCACACACACATATCATCTCTGGCAGACCTTTCATGTGAATACCTTTCCAAATCAAGAAAAAAAGGTTCCTGTCTGGTCTGGCGACGCAAAGCAAAGCCACTCCATGTTTCCCCGCAGACATTTCACTTTGCTAATCAAATCTGATTTTTGGGCAGGATTAAGCTTCATTAACATGTTTGCGGCCATCTGACAGCTGCCAAGAAACATCTGATTCCTGGCAGAGCCTCAATTTTAATTAGAACTTGTATAATTAACAGTGTCTTAACAAGCTTTAGCAAGTAAAAGTCTGAGAGTATGATAATGAGATTGTGTGACTGATTGTTTTGACTGCTTCTGGTAAATGTATTTATTTGAAGATTATTAGCGGTAAAATTATGATAAAAGAGAAAATATTTGCCATTGGCTCTGTCCTTACATGCACCACAATTTATCAGGAGCAAAACTGGCATGGGAACATTTAAGATGAACAGAGTAATGCTATTCAATTTAAACTTGAAAACTGACCCCCTGGGCTTTCAGGACTGTCAAATCCTGTCAGTCTTGAGGATCACTAAATCATGGGAATTACACTTAACAGTGCAGAATTATCAGCTTTAGCTTATCAAAATTGGACTTTCAGTAACATCTTTTATAAAATGCATGTTTGGTCTGACGTTAAAAGCCTGTCCTGCCTGGAAATACTGTTTTTGACTACTGTATACCTGCAGAAAGTTCCATTTAGTTGGGTTCTGAGAACTGACTGAAATAGTAAAATAAGAGATTAGCGTTGATTTCACTCTATTGTGGTTTCCAACTGATTTCCACTGCCATCTGCTAGCCAGCACCAGTGACAGCTCTTCTCAAGATTTCCATGTATCCACGTTTATATGCCATTGTGTAATGGGGCTTTCTCCGTTATTTGAGGATGCCTGATTCATAAATTGTCTCGAGCTGTTCATAATCCAGGATGTGTTGACAATGAGGCCATTAGTAGACAGGAACACAAGCAGACAGTTCCTTTTGTGCATATACATCAAATTCACCGGATTGCATCTGGTATTATGCACTTGCCACTTCAACACAGATTTTAACTTGCTGTTTGTACACAATAAAAAACCAAAATTCGTGCATGGCTTTGTCGCATGAGTGGCGAGCTGTACTGACAGGCCGTGCGATTGTTTGGGTATTAGCTGAATGCTGTTGCCACCTCTCACTTCCTTGGATTATTGGCTTCTCTTGGAGGCCCAGAGTGCCGGGGTTTCTTTTAAATCTGCGTCTCTCCTCTAGTGAGTCAAAAACTCATCAACGGCTGCGAGCTGGAGATGGAAAGGCAGGGTCTCGGCGGTGAAAATGAGAATGTGGGTGAAGGAGTTGGAAGTGGAATATAGATTGTATGCGTTTGTGTGTATCTGGGATTAAACAAGGGAAATGGATTTCTGGAGGTTGCGTTTCTCACAAAGGAGAAGGATGAAAAAGCAGAATAAAAAGTACATAACCAGATTTTTATCCCAGGATTAAAATAAATCTTACACAAGGGAGATGTTAGCTTGATCAAAGGCCCTCCCTATGGAGCTTGTTCACACTCTGCAATTTATTACATTAACAAGGACCCATGGCAGTCCCTTCACCCTCAGTGTGACACTACACTGTTTGTTCTTGCTGAAAGACTCTGGGCTCTCTCTCTGTCTCGGTTGATCCCTGATGGAGGGAGAAATTGAATATTTTTCGATATTTCTTGCTTTTTGTTTTTCTTTTCCTTGATCTCCGCAGGTCTATTGGCTAACTGCTCTGGAATCCTGTCTGTCAAAAAGTGTAATTTATAAAACAGGTCATTTGTGACTGCCAAAAGGAGAAGGCTTGGTTTGTAAATGCTCAGAGCGGGGTCCACGACAAATGGTTGTTTGACTCGCATTAAACTTAGTTCTGTGATGTTTCATCCGAGCGTTTCAACGCCATCAGTCATAAAAAATACTCGCCAGTGTGTCACAGACCCGAAAGACATTTGTATTCTCGTCCTGATGGGACCCCTCTTTTTGAATTTAATAAACGGTTTCAATTTTATATGCATACAAAAAAAACTCATTAATACAAACTGCATTTCATGCATGTCCTTCTATACATCAGTATGCAGGTGCCACTTGAGCGCATCACTCACCCCTGATCTGCAGCCCTTTTTACATGTTTTTTTTTTTTCACCCACATTGGATGTTCATCTCTATCACACATTCCCTGCAGTTATGTTTCCTCCCCGTTGCTTCATGTCGAACAAATGTGGCATGACAATCTTCTACATGTCGCGGGCGCTAGGTGCATGAGGGGAGTCACTTTGGGAGTGCACATTATCAGTGCACTCATAGCCCAGGGGGTTTCGGGCAGGCGTGTGTGTGGATTCTCTGTGGATAATGCCAAGTGCCAGAAATATTTGATTCCGTGTGCAAAGTACAGTATGTGTTTAGCCTTTTCCAATATACATTACCAGTATTTGACCACATTGCAATGGCGAGAGTCACAGTGCATGGGCAGAAGTAGCTGTGCTTTTCTTTTTTCTTCTGCAGGGTTAACAACAGGAGACTGCAAAACGTCAAACACCATAACGTCTGTCAGATCGACATCATGCTGTCTTGAATTTTTGGTCCAATTTGATGTACAGTCTGAGTTGGAGCTAAACAGCTTCCCACATGCACTCACCTTTCTTTCACTTTTCCAAAGTGGCAGCTCCATTTACACCGTTTATTGCATCTTTTTGGGACGTTGGACATGCATCCATGCAACTTGTCACACACTGTGACATCGATGTGACAGTCATGTGGGCAGCTCCTGGCAGACAGCTGCAGAGCTGTTGCTCTTTTTGTTTGAAGTAAATAAGTGGAACATAAATTCCAATTTTTATGCGGTCCCTTGTTACATTTTGGATTTTGTCCTAATTTGAAAGTTTGGCTTTCATACCATTTTGTTTGGCCCTTGGTCCATCATCTTTCAATAAAAAAGGCCATTGGTGTAAATGAGACATAAATCATCAGTGGAAGTAGAAGACCTTTTTTTTTGCCTCTGCAGCTCTGATGTGGGCTCAGACAAAAGTGACCAAATGACTGCCTCAGTGTTTTATACATCAGTATTCATTCAGAGGCACTTGGGTTAAGCAGTGACTATTGTAAACACGGATATGCTCTCAATGAATGAGCGCAGAAACAAGGATTCTGCGGGGGAAATTAATCTCCTTTATGGAAATAAGATCTTATTGAGTCAGCAGCACCAAAAGCTAAGCACACAAGGCCAGTGTCAGGGTGGCGGAGCGAGCTGCGTTAGGAAATGATGTTCACGATATCGGTAATTTGTCTGATTTTTAATTGACATACATGGATGAGCCTGGTGCAGCGTTGGCCAACCACTGTGGTAGCCAAGCATCTGTTGGGTGAGTCATCTGAGGAAGAACATCTTATGATGCAAGTACAATGT
Organism: Mullus surmuletus; assembly: GCA_903171835.1. Taxonomy (NCBI): domain Eukaryota; kingdom Metazoa; phylum Chordata; class Actinopteri; order Syngnathiformes; family Mullidae; genus Mullus; species Mullus surmuletus. The sequence goes on from CAESWR010000369.1 coordinate 1,238,969, forward strand.
CAGAGCTGCTCCAGAACTGCTGAACAAGCTGTGCTGCAGTTCTTGTGATGTTTAATGGAAGAAATCTCTACTTAATAGTCTGCATTTAATTCAGTTACATGTGCAACAACACACATGAGGAACATCATCATCATTCATATCCACAAGGACAGAATATTGGCACCTTGGGTGTGTCTGTTTTACACATCTCCACCACCCACGTCTGTCTCCTCTGCCCAAATGTGAAGATATCCAGCTTTACTCCAATACATATTAATGAGAATGCCCATCCAATTTCCAAGTAGAGAGGGCCATTGTCCTGACCTAAGTGCTATTACCCAGCCGTAAATGAGAAATTTCTCCACAGCACATTATATTATGGTTATGTCTCTGGGAAGGTTACCGTGCTGCAATATGCCGTCTCAATTACCTGGCCTGCATCAAGCTTTGTTTACATGTCGCTAGCTCATCGTTTCCTCTGCCGTAAGCTGGTTATTTTCTCAGGTCCTGATAGTGTCATACTCAAGCGAGCTCGAGCTTCCTCTCTGCAGATATCCACTAATAGTGTTTACGGAGCCGTGGCCTCACTTGCCTGACAGTTTTCCGAAGACTACCAATAGCATTATGTCTGTGACAAAAAAGCTAGTCGTGTTTGTCTTGTTTCTTTTGCTGTTGTGGGCTGATAAAACTATAAAAGCATGCCGACCATGCCTTGAGATTATTTCTTCTCCACAGCCACCTCTTTTCCCACCTCGCACTCTCAGCGTGCATCTCTCCTTTTCTTTCCCTCAGAGATAAATACATTGAGTGGGACTGTATAATTACGGGGGGATGGGAATGGGGATGCGGGGGGGTCCTCTACGGTTCACTCCTCCTTGTATTTGTCATTCTCTCACGTACATGTATGTGTTGAGCGGAGCCGGACAGATCCCAGACAGCCGAGGACAACACTACTGCATTTGTCTGAGAAGTGACAGTAGCACAGGCAGTGAAAAGGCAAAACAATTTTCTTTTAACCTTTGTTAAACTAACAGGAGCTGGCCCTAAGGAATTTTAGTTTCAGGTGGACATTTGCTAAACGGATTCTGTCTACTCCAGCTACCAAGCTGCTATCGAAAAGCCAAAGTCATTCAATAAATCTGGTTCATGTACTGTCTAAAATGATCTCAACTTATTAAAACACTAATGCTAGTCCACGATTTAATCAGGAACAAATCCCTGACACCGTGTCCGAATATGATAACAAATGAGATCATTGCTGTGGATTTGCATATTACACATTCGTTGCTGATTATGTTTGTTGAAGTGAAACAAGAAGGCAGTTTTCTTATAGCAATAATGTGAATACCATGTAGTGACTGTAAAGCTTATTCATCTTTTTCTTTGTGATAAACCACAAAGGGAAGGTCTGCTGAGCAAAGTGGCAACCGTCTAGCAGAAAACAATGTGTTCATGGGAATAGCCTTAATTTTGCAGGGACCTTAATGATGCCGTTTATCATGGTCCCTGTTGTTTTATTGGAATTAAGGCAAGGGTTTAAATTATTGAAGTAATATTACAATTGATCAGTGAACCAAAAATAAAATGAGGCAAATACAGTCATAAACACAAAGGTCTGCTCATAAATGCATCACCTTGGGTTGCAAGAAGGATGGAATTTTCTCCTAATTTTTCTAATTTATGAAGTGGTTAACACATTTTGAATAAGTTAAACTCCTCTTTCTTTGCTCTAACACAAGCTGAAAGACCATTTCGGTTAAGTGCCTCTTTTGTTTCACACCACGCTGTCAGTGGGATAAGGAGAAGTGAATGGTTTTGCACACAATATGTGGGTGCCCAAAAAACGGACAACCTCCCCACCGCTCAACTTTTTTACTTAAAGGAGGTGAACTTCCCATCCTCAAAACATTTTCCTCTGTCCCTTAGTGACAAGGAGAGCTAAGTCTTTACAGGCTGGCAGCAGAGAAATTAGCATATGACATACAGTATATCACATTCCAATTGTATGCAACACAAAAATAAACCAGCCCTGGGTAGTGCGGGTAGAAAGGAAAACTAAGCTGATGCGAGAAATGCATGTATAAGCAACCATAAATAAAGGATGTTTCCAACAGTGATTTTGGATTAGTGGCACATTCTATGTATCCGTACTTCCCTGGATACGGTGCTTATGCAGCCAGCAACGCTACGCGTATGAGGGGACTAGTGCTATTTCAGGAAGCGCTGCAAGGAGGAAGTGACATGTCTCTCAGGGCAGTAGAGATGAGCGGATAGATAGGCACATGAGGAGCGAACAAAGAATCAAGGAAAGTGGGATTTTCCTAATGAGTTAGCTCTGCTCCCCCCGTTTGTTTGGTTTGCATTGTTTGCCCCATTAAAACTTCAACTCTCCTCTTGCTCTTTTTTTTCCCCCTTTAATGGTTCTATTTAAAATCTTCTCTTGCCCTCAAACAAACTGAATGCAAAACTGATTGATTAATTGTAAGCTACATGGATATTTGATAAATATGCATGTTATTAATATCACTTTTTATCAAAGTAAAACAAATGATACTGTAGTTTGCGATACTGGTCTTCAAATACTCCACATTATATTGAGTGATGTGTAATTTTAATGGTCACCCGTGTATTGAAAGCGACAGAATATCAGAAGTTCAACAAAACATCCATCAGTCCCACCTACAACATCACGTATGTGCATTACACATAAGTGTTTCTACTCTGAGAATTTGACAAAAAATTGTAAAAAGATTAGTTTGGCAAAAGAAAAATTCCTGGCAAGGCTGCGTGTGTTTGTGCGTTTAGGTATGTGTCTGTGATTAGGGCCCTGTTTGCAACACCTGAGGCACTCACGGGAAGGGGGAAGTGATTGCTGAGAGTTTAGGAGAGCAGACGAAAGCTCACTCGAGGGCAGGGGAGCTGTTTTCTTTTTGAAGCGGCGAATCCACATGGGCACAGTGCTAAATGGAGATGCATGTGTGCCCCAAAACAGAAATGCTAAACACCGTCTTTTGAGCACTCGTCACACAGTCAGTTGAAATTACAGTCAACCTCCTCGCATCTCATCTCCTCTCCCCTTCAATTCGCTCCATATGCGGCACAGCACATGCATGCATAATGCTCCGAACCACCCCTGTTTCCAATAGTCATGTGACAGCAATAATCATGCTGGCACCACTGATATTAGCCATAATGTTCCGCATCTGTCAGCAGTGTGTGATAATGTCAGGAAGCTGTCAATGTTTACAGGGACTTTGTCTCTTGCAGACGCTTCCTGCTTCCAGTTCCTGCTGCTGTAAGGGTTGCTTTTTTTCCCGGCCCCATGGAACATAATTTCCCATTATAGTTTTGTAGCATCACCCAACTTGTTCTGTTGTGATTTCTTTTTTTAATAAGCTGTATTTTATAGCCTCTTGACGGTGATAATCCGGAAATGGTGTCATACCTTGCAACACCACTGCATTGGATATGCAGTGAGGTGAGATTTATTGTACAGGAACAAACGCTATTTTTGTCATGGCTACCTTTAATCGAGTATTTTTCAGACCTATGCTGTCTACTGACAACTTCCCTCATCTTGAGCATCTTTTTAACAGCTTACTGAGCCGAAATAGAGATGCGTGTGTTCTCCTGCCAAGCCTTGGGCTCCTCCTCCCTCTGGGAAAGTTTAAATGGCGTTACCTGTCAGGTGGAGTGATGCGGCCGATCCATTTTTCAGTAAATAAAAGACGCAACGAAACGCAACAGGAGAAAGCAATTTCTAAAAGGCTCTCCCAAATCTCTCATTCTTTGTTTCTGTCAGGTAGCATTCAGTAGATTTGTCTGCTGAGGAATGCAGCCCGTTTAAATAAAAAAGGCTTTAACAAGCACAGCCATTTTTCCTTGTCAGAAATGCTTACCTTACAATAGCGGTACTGTAGAATCCAGTCACTTTTTGGGGATTTATGAGAGTTACTTAAATCCTGCTGTGTTGTAGTATATTATTAGTTGGAAGTCATGCAGGGAAAGAATAAAATGACTGTTTTAATGTTTGAAGCTTCTGTGCTTTAGAGTATCGTGCTTTTTGTATGCATCTTAAAGTGTGTGGGAGTGCGTAAGTGGGCATAGATGCTGACTGCGCCTGCATGTGGGTGTGCCTTTCCAGATAAAAATTTCCTTATCTGCCTTTGGGAGATCAAGTAGGATTAATGTGTTTTGATTGATCACTCCCATTTCATTAATGGACCCGCTCAAGGCAGCGTCAGCCGTGGCTCCCACCAGGCTGTCAGTCTGTGAAGAATGAAATGTGTCCGACTCAGCACGATGTGACGGGTGGGGATCTGAGTGCATCTAAACCTGTCGTTCATGCAGCAGACTATTTACACACGCAAACCTGTGTTCTTATCATTCCCAAACATGGGGTATCATACAGTACATGGACTGTATATGGACCTGCTGCTGCTCTTCTCCCTCTCGTTCTTCCACGTATACACACGCACACACACATAAACACACACACATAAACACACACACATACACACACATACACACACACACACACACACAGGAAACTATACCCACAAGCATTAGAAACAGCTGAGCTCAGACAGTTTAGCAAGTCGATGGAGAAAATTGCCTCAAGCACCTCAGCACGGCTTTGTGCAAATAAAATCCATGCGAAATTCACATCTAAAAAACCCTCTAACAAAACTGTTTTCAACAATTAAATGCACTTTATGTGTGCATTCAAATGCAATCAGCTGTTGGTGCATCTTCCTCTGTAATGCCACATGATAGTTTTGCCCTTGTAAATGATTTATTTGTTTTCTTGTCACCCGTACCATAGTATTCACTCTTACATTCCTTGCTAACTTGACACTACAAAGTGATTCTTGCATTGTTACATAATTACATACGTGTAGTACGATGGTTCTTAATTCCTGTTTTTAAATATAATTCCTTTCCTGTACATGGCTTTTTGTAGCTCTACAAAGGGAAAAATGTGAACAGCAGTATATTTAGCCGAAAAGTCTGCTTTCTGTGATCAATAGTGCGGAATCATGAGTAGATCTATGAGGGCTGTTGCTGTCACTGACCGCGCAGCATCTGCCGAGGCTGAGATGTTTTGTCTGTCTGAGTATCATCATTTGTTGAGCCAGTGTGAAGTGTCGAAAGAACAATTTGGTACACCAGTATGTCAATTGTTGTTTCATTTCATATCCAGTGAGTTTCTACGAAAGCATAGAATAGCTTAATAATAATAATAATAGCTTACTGAACCACTGAACCAATAATAATAGCTTACTGAACCACCATGGTTGCTAACCCTTTAATATGTGTTTTCAATTTGAAATTATGCAACCAATGGATTTCTACTCTAAGTGACCATTCAGTATACATTTTATTACAAACGTGATAAATATAAACAAATCAAAGAAAAGAACAGACTTTTTTTTGACACACCTCAGATGATCTTCAAAGACCCATATGGAGATCTTGCTCACAAGGCTGGTTTTATAACGAAGGACGAAGGCAAAGATGGCATATCGAGCATGCAGTTGTATCATGTTGCCATGGCAGCCCCCTGACTCCTGAGTGAGAAATAGATGTATGCAGAAAAAAGTGGTTTATCGCCTACACCAGTTTTTCAGGTTTCCACAAAACAGCCGAGTAACAGGCAGTCACCAAATGGCTTGAAATGGAGGTACGCAAAAGGCCCCCGTTGACACAAATAATGGGTGATTTTTAGTTGAAACAATGTAAACACATTCTCTAAGCTGGAAAATAAAACTCAATATCTAATCAATGTCTAAAGCGTTTAAAAATATATATATTTTATTGAAAATCTGTGATTGGATCTTTAAAAAGCTTTGCATGTAAGACAGTCCATAAATATTGCAGAAGTGGTTTGTAGGAAAGAATGAGAGAAAACCCAAAATGCAAGAGCTGAAAGTCTTCTTCATTCCCTACAAAAAGTATCTGCTAGATTGATGTCTACCAAATGGGATAGTGGATAACATGGAAAATATTCAAATAATGGCTTGAATATTTTATTTAATTAGCATGCTCCTTCTCAGCTTTAGCCCACAGCCTAGGTTAGAATTAAAATGCCCTCAATCATCCAGTTATTTTTTATCTTTTGTTTTATCATTCGGTCATTGTATTATCATTAGATTGACTGAAATTCCCCTCTAACGAAGTAAAGGATGAAAGTTAACTCTGATTGTTAATTTCACACTAATTTATCAAATGCGTGATAGCACCTCTTCAAAGGGACATTATTGGTGTTGCTGTACCATGCAGCAGTGATGAGATGAAGTGGTGGCACATAAAGTTGACTTAATTATCTACAATTCAAACAGGAATGTTAATAGAATATTTGAGGTGTAAGCGAAACAAATTTACACCAGCACAGGACATGACAAAACGGGAGCACAAGTGGTGCAGTAGCTGCCATCAATATTTCATCAGAAATTGGGACTTAGAAGCATGCATGGGGAATTGAATAATGATATAACTGTTTTGTGGGTCTAATAAGCCTGTTGTGTGAATGTGGGCAATCTCCCTTCGCAAGATACACTCTATAACCTTCAAATGGCCAGCGATGTTCACTCTGATTCTACTTAAACATTAACTAACAGCCCATCTCTGGTTGGCAGGGGCAGAGTAAAAATACAGAAGGGTCTTGGACACCTGAAAGATAATGCAATTAGGCGGCAACCACAGAGACTTAGCTGCAAACAGAAGCTTATTGAAGCTGACATTGCTGTCAGATTAAGCCAGGCAGGAGACGGATCAGTCTGAGATTTAGTGTATATGTATGCCGAGTTGATTTGTGTGTGTGTGTGTGTGTGTTTGAATGTTGACGGAGTCACAGCAGGCAAGCACATCAACGCGGTGCAGATTACACAACAGCACAGGGTCAATTGGAAACGGAGGTCACTCTTGTCTTAGTGCACTTGAACACAAACCTATTAGGGCCTCTGTCACTTGGCCTAGTTTGTGATGCTGTTTGTCTGTCCCTTTTGAAATCAAATATAATCTAATAGCAATAATGTCATTTTAACTGCTCAATCAATTAATTAATATTTCTTGGATTTCACAGTTGCAAAATATTTGCCGTATGTTTGAACTGAACAATTATTTCCACTAGCAAAGCCAGGTGAGCAAACCATGGCTGTTCCTTTTTGAAGTGTTGTTGGTATCCTGTTTTGGCTCGTAAAACAGAAAGCATAGTTGTTGCAATTGGCTAAAAGCCTCTGGATAAACACCTTTTGCACTATTAACTGAAACTGCCCTCAGCCCAGCTGTTCATTTCGACAGTAAACATTTGTACATCCCCAGTTTGCAACCCAGCTTCCCAGTCTTACAATGCCAGATGTCCAATGCTGGCTCCAAGAGTGGTATGTCTTTCCTCTCTCACACACGGTTTCACCAGTCCTCTGCTTCATTACCTGTGAGTCAGAGTAAATAACTGGATGAGTGAGGGTGCCAGGGCACTGAAGTATGCCATCGAGCCAAAAAAAAGAGCGAGAGAGAGAGCGAGCATGCCAAAACTCTCAGAACAGAGCCTTGACAGATGCTAATTTATCTGCTGAGAGCTGAATTACAGGCACAAACACTTAAAGGTCCGGAGGGAGAAAGAGAGCAAGACTATTAGATAAGATTCAAAGTGGAAAAAGGAAGGAAGAAAAGTCCGGACAATTCAGGAACAGCCAGGAGAAAGGATGTTAGTAGATGAGAGGATGATACGAGGGGAGAGAGGAAAATGGACACAGAGGACAAAAAGATTAGTGGGGTCAGAGAAATGATTGATTTCTGCTGAGTGAATGTACTTGACGTCCAAATGGCTTTTTGAGGGTCTGTGTTCAAACATGTAAGGCGACTATGGTGTGAAGCAGTTGGAGAAGAGTGGCGTTAAGAGAAAAAATGTTAGACACTACAGACTTTGACCATGTAAGTGCCCTTTGGATTTGATTTTATAAAACACCTGCCATTTCAAATCCTATTTACATACTGAGTGCAAGGAGAGGTTGCAATCCTCAAGAGCGTAGATCCTGCCATATTGCAAACCTGGGCAGGTATATTGTCATCTACAGCCACGTCTTCCCTGCATTAATCTTGGCTGTTTGAACTGCCTTCTCTCACCTGTGGAAGTCCCAGATATGTTGGAACACCATAAGTTGCTCTGTGTCAGGGAGTAGTCTGATGTGCAAATTGCCTTTTTTTTCTCTTTTGTTTTTGAGTGGGGAAGTGTTGCATCCAGGACATTTCCAATGGAGAGACCTTGAAAATCAAATCATTTTCCCCCTCCATTGTATTCACTCATGATGGCAATAAATGTGACACTGGCCTTTGGCACATACCGCGTTGTTTCTGAAGAACCAATGGCCAACGGTGGAAACCCCCGCTCGTCTTAAACCAGTTTTACCTCTGTCCTCCTTTGTGGCCTGCCTTTGTTTCCTCGCTCCTGCTCCGGGGCCACAAATGCAACCATGTTTTGCTGTGATGTTGATTGATAGGGGGCCTTCGGGTGATGGAGTGAAAGATAACAGAAAGGCAAAGAAGATACAGCCCATTGAATCGTGGCTCAAGGCGAGACTTTCATCCCACACGTTGCAACAAACTAACCGTGCATGTTGAAAATGGGAGCCCGGCGCTTTACATTTCCTGCAAAGCAACTATAAGCCACAATATTCAAATTTTTTTTTTGGTCCAAATGCTTTTTGTGATTTTTCCATACAGTATTACAATGCTTTCCCAATTCAGTCCCCCAAACTTTACCCTGCCAAACTCTTGTGTCGCAAGGAACCATCTAAAAAATTGTCACTAATCACCAGTGTCTGAAATTAGTGTCCGTGTTGTAGCATGATGCATGTCGGTTCAGAGGAATCCTGCTTGGCATTTAATAGTGCTGGATTGAAACCACACAAACATAAGTGTTTCCATCATCTTCCCATCCATCTATTCGGTAAACACCCGCAGAGGTGGCAAACCACTGCTTACTTTCCTGCTGCTTGCTCATC
>CAESWR010000369.1:1247992-1269000 GCA_903171835.1 Mullus surmuletus
CACCACCACACCCATGTGATTGGAAAAAAACCCACACTGCCAACCTCCTCAAATACACTCCCCTTTGAATGCACTGCAGCCGAAGTTACACACTCAGTCACACAGAGCAGTGAAAAGGTCACGTCACACAAAATCTAAATCCAAACAGGCACGTCCACAGACACATGCACACACACATACACACAACTGCACCATCCCTGCCAGTCGCAAACACGCCGCTCTGTCACACTAACATATATCGATGGAGTTTGTGATGAAAGGAGCCCCTGCAGCTTCATGTCTGTCTGTTCCGGAAAGCGGCGCTGCGAAGAACGGGCAAGAGTCACGAGAGGCAGCGACCTCTGTTAGACAGAGGAAATCATAATGAGGGTCGAGGCTTGTGTCTGTGTTGATTGCAGAGACGATTGCACCTGGATGTTCTCGCGTTGGCCGTCGCTCACAAACGTCTCGCTCTGAAGCAAACACACAATGTGACCATCTGATGAAGAAATCCATTGTTTCATATTCTCTTTGAAATTGTGCCCGAGCAATAGTTGTCACCCCATTTCATCAGTTTCATCAAGAAACAAACACACCCACTCACACTGCAATTGTCAACAGTTTGGCTTTTCATGATGTTTCTGCAATTTATTCTCCATTCAAATATAGTCAGTTTTTTTTATTTTTTTTTATTTGTCTGCAAGTGTTTTGTGTGGTGTGTGTGTTGCTGTGGGCTTAGTGATGGCATTTTTGCACACTCTGTCATCATTGTACGATAAAGTGAGGAAGAGGGAAAATTAAAGGGTGATGGAGAAAGATAAGAGGAAGAAAAACATTACAGATAGAAGCATGGTGAAAATGTTAAAAGGAGAGAAAGATCTTGCCCACTTTTGAGTGTGACAACAGCTTACAGAGTCGCCATAAATGAATAAAATTGAGTAAATTGAGAAGAGACACAGAGACATTAAAATAAAAACTTGATTATAGCTTTTATACAAGTTCTTCTCCCACCCCCTCCTTCCTCACTTTGAAGAAGAGAGGAAGTCAAAAGAAGTGACAGAAGCTGTCAGCAGTAATAGACGTTGTGGCTGTCTCTCCTTTGTGTCTTTTAATATCCCCTCATCTATCCCATCTCCCCTCGTGAAATCCAATTTGGCTCGACAGCACTGGATGAACGGGGAGAAAACGTCAAAAAACCGAATGAACAATAAATATTTGAAAATCTGAACTAAGATGGGAAATGAAGATGAAGCAATGTACATACTCTCACCAAAAGCTTCTATTCTATTCTATTCTGTTCTATTCTACAGTATGACTATTAATCATTCCAGCATATTTGGTTTGAAGACATCATTGATATTTATAGTGTTTACTTTAGTGAGCATAATATGTCCATGCCCGCATGCCTCATTTGCTGCATTTTCATTTGTCTTAGCCCCCGCTCCCACCATATACATCCATTCCCGGTGCACAGCAAAGGGAAAAAAGAAAAAAAGAAAAAGTCTACTTGTTTCTGTCTGCTCTCAGTCGTGCCGTTCTTTAGCTAATGAACAGTAGAGCTCCTGTGCCATAATAATTAAACTGCATGTAATTTGCAGTAATTGAATGTGGGTGTGGAAATGAGATGAGATGCACTGGAGATTGGAGTGGTAGCGTAGGCATTAGGCGTCCGTCTGTCTGTCTGTCTGTCCGTCTGTCTGTCTGTCTGTCTGTCTGTCTCTCTGTCTGACTGTCTGTCTGTCCACCCGCCCATGTCTGTTGTAAAAAAAATCTGTCTGCCCACTGGGGGATGAGAAAGGGGTTTTACAGGGGATTGTTTGTTTCGTTTACTGCAGAGGAGAGGGAGATTGTGGAGCGGAGGGGGAGGATGAGGAATTAGGTGGCGAGGAAAAAACGGGGAATGGAGGGAAAAAGCATGTGGGTAAGGGGGAAGTAGAAAAGGGGAAATGAAGATGAAGAGGGGGAGATGTAATGCCATTTGTTAAGAGTGATATCGTGAGAATTTAAAGTTACATTGTAGGTGCTTATGTCTAAGAGACAAAGACCATTTAAAATATCTAATGATCATGATGATTATCACCACTACTATTAAATTGCAGCACCTCGTTTTTCTTTGAAGAACACAGGATATCGTTGGGATAGGCTCTATCTTTAGAACAAGTTTCTCCCTTAAAGCTGCACCCAGTGGAGACTTTAGTGATGATGTCATCTCAAAACAAATCCTGGAGCTGGCAGTGAATAATGGGACACAGCAGGCGGGGCACCGCAGCAGCACCCATTGCTATTTCACTTGGTTACAGCTGCGTTCTTGGATTCACAGCTGGAAGCCTCACACTCAAATTATTCTCACTGGGACGAATATATCAAACAAAACATGCATTATTAAGCTCCCCGACTCCTTATTGTATCACGTAGCATCACTGAATCTTTGCTCTCTGATTTCTCGTCTGGAGAGAGGGCTTCTCTCTCTTTTTAAAAATCGTATCTGTTGAAGTAGCATTCAGTTATTTGTGTGTCTGTGTGTGCGCTGTGTGTGTGTGCTCCTTTGACAAAACGACATTGGTCTCCTGTTAATTTAGCTGTGTCAACTCCTTTCCAGCAGGCCCTCCTGTCAGTATTCATCAAACCACAAATGGTTTTCCTCTCATGAATATGCAATCATCCCCCCCCCGGCCAATCAAAACACCATCCTGTTCTGACACACATAATACTTCATGGACGCACATCTATGTGTGCGTGCGCCTATGCGTTTTGTGTGCTCAAATATGAGTAAGTTGTTCATTACACGTGTGCGAGTGCAACCACAACGACAAGGATTGCATGGAACCAATTGCGTGGTGTCGTTTGCACACAACACACACACACACGCACATGCATGATTGGCTGACTCACCGTAGCAAAGATGATAGTTCAGAACTGTCTTGCAAAAACCCACCACATACCAAATGATAGAGAGCTTGCTTCAAGACAGTTTCATTTTCAAAGACAGAGCTCAACCACGCTTGAGATTTGGAGACAGAGAAGCGTTTTCAAAGTGCCGGAATTCTGCCGCAGGTGAATACTCATCCCTCACCTCTTTCAACAGAGCTTTCCCACATAGAATTCCATAGTTCCGAGTGCTATTTTTACGGGATTGCATCGCACTTGATAAACAGTTTTAAATTGTAGTTATTAAGTGTTCAGTATTCTTCGCTGGTGGGAAAAAAAATGCTACTTGTGACATGGAATTTCTGTCATGTTTTGCAGCTAATTTCCATATAAAATTGGTGAGCTTTATCTCTGTTTTAATGAATTCGATGGCAAAATGAAATAACAAGAATGCATACAATGAAACCCACATATTCTTTCTGTCATGGGTTGCCCTCTCTGTGACCTCTGTCCTACAGTCTGGCAGAGTGCCTCTGGGCAAAGTCGCAGACTTTTAATGGAAGAACCCTGCTGATATAAAGCATTTTTTCCTCAACATTCAAGCACAATGGAGGATTCAATTATATTTAAACGTGCGGTCAGTCTATAACTTAGTCTCATTTATTATATGCACACACCCAAGCCTTTTCTAGACTGATGTTTTTTGATGCCGATGATTGGCACAAATACTGCTGCTCGCCTCTTTGAAATATGACCGTTTGAAGTTGGAGACATAAAGAGGATTAGATGGTGGGAGGTTTAGATGGTGAGCTGTTTTGTATCATGTGACCCTTTTGTCAACGCCATGACCATGAAGTCAAGCTGATGGACATGCCTTTGCTATTTTCTGAATTAATTTTACAGCCATGTGCTCATGCACGCACACACACACACACACAAACACACACACACAAAGGGAATCATAGAATAGATTTGTGATGAAGCAGCATTTGTGTTGTAAAGATTTTGTTCATCAGAACATTTAGTGAGTCCTGTAATGCACATACAAAACACCATCTGCCCTTTTTGTGCCTTTAATACAACTAATAATGAATGTCTTTACACTTCACATAATGAATAATCCAATAATGGAGGAACATACTATTAAGAATGTTTCTAATTTTAATCGCCGTGGTGCAGTGACACTCACATTAGAGCTTCTTCAACGTTTGTAACATTGTCAGAGCCTGTGGTCAGTTTGCTGCTTAAGTCTCAAATCCCCATTTATCTTTTTCTAAATTCATGTAAAGCCACTCGTCAGGTAGCCCTCAATAGTTTGCGAGATCTCGGTCCTTTATGTTTTGGAAAATATGCATAATGCTTAAATGGATTTTAAGTTGGAGCTGAAAGGAGAGATAAACGCATATGCCCTTCTCCATAAAGTTGTCTGAAACTGAGAGAAAATATGTCAGTTCCACTGACATCAACAGTTGTGGAAGACCGACTTTACAGCTTTATTGATCCCTGCCTCTGTAATCAGCTCCATATTTTTTGGCCTGTTGCACGAAAATGCTTCAGAGGTCTGTTAGGGATGCACAAACACTGAGGTTTCACTTGCATCTTGATATATAGCCAACTATGCATCTAGATATTTTCAAGTAGCCAGCATTATGTAGCTGATAAACAATGGTTCAGTGTAAAAAAGCTGTGAATATTTAGTCCTTTAATTCAATGGTGTCATATCCTACAGTCTAGTTGTGCAGAGGAAGATGGTATGGTGTGTGTGTGACCTTGTTTGCCACGGCACTTGGTATGCTGACAGAATTTCCAGGGTCTGTCAACACGTTTGCCGAAATGCAGGGGAAAGACCGGAGCAAGGGGTGCTTGATTTTTGGCACCATGGAGCAGGGGTCACGTCACTCCGAGAACGACAGACGGGCAATGTCAAAGTAACAAGGGGTGTACACCAAAAATCAAACACACGCATATCATATTATGACGCATCCAGTGGCTAAGTGCTGCATTGATTTTTCCGTAATTCATATAACATTTTACCAATATAGGCTGTCTGAATCTATTCAGTCAATCATACACATTAAGCCCACTGCAGTTACATGCTTTGGTGAGTTGTCAACTGTTGTGTGTGACATATAAGTACGGGTCACTTCACATTGTCCTTGTTGACGAAACTTAGCCCGCTCTGAAAACAATGCATTAACCTCTGCAGCACTGAGGACGGAGAGTTGTTTTCTATTTGCCTTGTCTATTTTATATGACCTTTTTTTTCATTTTACTGTCATTTTTGACGACTTTTAACAATAGCATTGCAGAACATGATAAAAAGGTCTTCATATTGGCTATGAAGCTTTGTTGTCTGCCGACTGGAAACATTTTCAAATTGTAACATGATAAAAGCAAAAAATTAGTCTGGGCAGAGGTTTCATTAAAATCATAATTGAGGCAGTGTGTAAATTGGACACTACTTGGCTTTAAATTCTGATGTTTTCCTGCTGTTATTGAGTCTCTTATTTCAATGTCAGGAGCACGGTTCTTTTGCCATCATCTCTCTAGTATCATCTTCCCTCCCCTTTCCATTGACTACATTTTGTGACGACCCTGTCCTTTGCTTTCCACTATATCATACCGAAAAAGATTTGAGTGAGGTTTCATTTGACAAGGTCAGCTAAGTGCGGCCATTTTCCATATAGTATCATTTTAGCAAGCTATTGAGATATTGCTGCCCACCTTTTGCATTGCAATGGCAAATAAAAAGGATTCTTTCATTTCATGGCCTCGGTCAAACACTTTCAAATGATATGATGAGGCCTTTGCCATGAAAAGTTTCAGTGTCAAAGGTTGATCTTACTTATTACAGTTGGTCATTTTGACCTCCACAGGAGCGCAATTTATGCAACCAAATATTAAAGCACAGCCTCACAGAGAACTATCAGCCCCCTGATTCTTAGTGATATGTGATCAAGCATTGTTGTGTAAAGTAAATAAACTTTGTAAAGGCCATAGCCTTTTTTTGTTTAACACCTCTCCTAAATTATCCTTTTCTCAGCATGGCCATTTGTACAGTTTGGTTAACTCTCTGCAGTGGACGTTATTCATTATTGGCCAATCACAAAGAACCGCCAGTACAACCCACTGGTCCAATCTGACCCAACAATCCATCACGCATAAAGGACATGACACTGTCGGTTTCGGACGAATGCATCTGTCACTAAGAAGATAGCTCACTGAATTTAGGATTCCTTCAGCTGCTAGAAGAGATTGAGGCAGACAATGACCTTGCTCCCGAGCTGTTAGGCACCAGAGCCCATTGGCTTTAATTGCCTGTCAGGCTACAGACATGTCGTTTGACTGAGTGGTCGGACAGCATAATCCAGGTGTTTGCAGTGTCAATAAGGGCCCAACCGAGTGCTCTGATAGGACACACTGTGACCTTTATGTCATACTTGCCCTTCACTTTATACAGTCAACTTCGATAAAGGTATTTTACTCTTTCTATTCACTGCCCCTTAGAATTTTATTTTATTTTATTTTTTATTCTTTTTAACCACGTCTGTTTGGCTACAGCTATTGTGTCGAGGAGGAAATGATGCTTTTTAGTGCATATTCAATGTTCTCTCGTGACTCTGGAATCTGGTATCTGAATGACATTATATGTAACTGGTAACAGAATAAAGCTCTAAATCAAAGAGCTGGCAGACCGAAAATTGCGCACAAAGGTTGGGGCATAATGGCACAAACATACATTTCTAAGAGTCTCACAGACTTCCACCTATTAAGTTCCTTATAGTTATGTCTTTATTTGTTTCTTTTGTGTCTTCCACTAAGGCCTTTGGTTTAATGGCATCACTTTTCTTTTGACGGTCAGTAACGCACACAAAATCCCCATTCAAACAGGGATTTTACCACCTGCTGTCATAAGAGCACCTCACCAGCAACACGCCAACAAACGCAGCTTTGCGATTTTGCACTCTAAATATGGCACTTTAGGTTTGAGTGATAAAAGCAGAGTGATGTACCGGCCATAGACACTTTGTCAATTGTAATAAAAAATAGATCAATACTTTTTCTCTAAGCACTCTGGTTGCGCATGGTGGGTCCGTTGACAGGAGGCTGGCGATCAGCAAGTCCATAGTGGTGCAAAGCAGTTTGAGAGGGGGAGGTTGTCGACAGTGCTCAGATCGAAAAGAGGTTGAGAGATTCTTCTCATACACTTGACAAAATCAGCCGAATCCCCTGATTAGACTTTGACCACAGGAGAAGGTCATGCATTACGATCTGAATAGATAGCAGTTGGGATTTGATGCCATTAATTTGAACATGCTTCCTGCAGTTGCTCGTTTTGGTCAAGGCGAACTGCCTGATGGAAAACAAACCGATAAGCTATGACATTGTTGTAATTAAAAATACAGACATTCAAAATCTATTCAAATCATATAGACAAACGGCATGGATTTAAAAAGTCAACCTGGATGAAATGTCAATTTTCTTATCACGGATGTTTACTGCAACACAAGCTATTGTATTATTTCGTCACTAATCAAGTCCAACTTGGGCAATGCACTTTCTATAGGCTTATTCCTTCTTTAAAATGCAAAAGTTCTTTTTTTTTTTTTTTCAAACAATGTTTTTTGACTGGATACCTTGGTCAACAAAGAGATTTAATTCAAGTGTTAAACCATTTCTTCTCCAGATCTTCACCAGATATAGTGTCAGCAGTGTAACCACACTTTTTTTGTGAAATGTCATTACTCGACTAGGTACTGTGACTTCCTGATCCACATACAAGTTCACAATTTCAGTGTCTTCGATTGCATTGCCTTTAATGCTTTGCGGTCTGCGATATTGCAACCAATGATGACAAGAAATCCAATATGGTGCTCATATTAATCTTCTCATTTTACAATTGCCAAGAAAGCTTTAAGCATGAGTAACGCTGTTCTTCTAATGAACTTAGAGATTTTTCCAACACTTTTAAGAGAACGTACATGATCTTAAATGTTAACAGAATCTTAATAGATAAAAAAGTCATGTTTCCATCAAGTACAGTATTAATGATTTCTACAACAAATCTTAACCCATAGAGCTTTTTTCCAAAGCTGTGTGTAGTGGGGTTCTGAATTATAGTTCAGTTAAATTCAGTCCACTTTATTCGTCCCTGAGGGACAATTACAGAGAAACGAAGAGCAGCGCAAACATAAATAGAAATAGAAATCTTTGGGGGGGAAAAAAGTGAAGGAGAAAATAATGTTCTATTTATAGGTTGCTTTAAAGGGCAGGGTCCTAAAGTACAGCAGCTTTGTATTTGTAGATGCTATCCTGTAGTTGCAATTCGCTAATAATGATTCACCCTTTTCAATGAGAGAGGAAATGAGAGATCAACTGAACAGCTCCTCTGAAGAAGGAGGAGCCTTATTCAACCAATTTAGCCACTTTCTTCCATCCATTAGTCACCTTCTTTCTTCAGAGCCATTATGACCGAATCTGTAGACACTGACCACGGCACTTAGGTCTGTGTAACTGTTCTAATGAGGTTTCGAACACCCATGGATAGCTTGCCCCATACTGGTGCTTAAATCAGCTGTCCATGTAGCCATCTCACCGCACACACACATCAAACATGCAGTACAAAGCCCCTCCGAGAGCCATCTCTGCGCAGTGCAATAAATAAATTGGCCTTTGCACAGACATAGACTGAGAGACGGCAATAGCCTTGACATAATTAATTCCAGGGTTTTTCTCATGGTCGAGGTGGAAGTCTCACCCTCATAATAAAAGATATAAAGTAAAGCCTTTATTTAGACATCAGACTCTGGAGTGTCTGAGTGTCTGGTCTGAACAAAAGCCAGTTTATGACAAGTGATTAGAGTGAAATCCTCGCTGTCAGAGGAAATGGGAAGTACGGTAATGTTTTTTGCAGTTATATATGGTAAAGACTGAAATAAACAAGCGCAGGCCATGTAGAGTAGGACAGTGAAATAAGGCTGCTCTTGCAGGGTTAAAGTGACATAGTTCTTGTCACTATTCTCTGTGGTGACAAGAAAAGGGCACTGCTTGTGTCTTGTGCTTGGAAGGGTCCATTAGAACTCTTTTAAAAATCTTTGCTTGACACTGGACTCCATTTTAAGTGATTTCATAAATCATTTATTTTTGCTATTCGCAAAAGAAAAGTTTTGAGCAAACATGGAGGGAAGTGGGGGGTCATGAAGACTTTCTCAAAAATCTAATTGAGGACTTTTCTGTTGTTTGAAACACAACAAAAGGGGGGTTGCTTTTGAACTGCATTGCATTGAAAGTCACAAAAAACAAACTGCAGAGCCAAAATCAGCTATGGTGAGCTCAAGCAGCTGTGACCATGTTGATTTATGTGCTTCTGCCGAGTCCATGTCCGCCTCTTCTATTCCCATCTTATTCACTCATCTTCTGTGTGTCTTTCCACTCAGTGCTGGGGGGTTTGGAGTCGCGTGGAGTGCTGAGGAAGATCAGTGATATGCTGGAGGTGATTCTGAAGAGGATGGACAGTCTGTCCAAACTTGACAACACCTCCACCACCGATGCACGGCGCCTGGATGAGCTCAGCTCTGCCATCAACAAGTAGGTGTTTCATTTTTCATCTGGTATGGCTGGTTGTTTAAAGGGGGGGCATCTTGCTTTGTGTAGAATATTGAGGGAAACCGTGAAGAGCCAGCTAAATGGCAACAGGATCCAGGGGACTCGGATTTAGAAGCCGTACACATCAAACCTTTTGGATCAAACAATTCACATAATGCAACCAGCATCACTTTATCAGCATGCACATTCTCCTATAAACTATGACAAAATGTGTGTGTGTGTGTGTGTGTGTGTGGGGGGGTCATTTCATTTCCTAAAATGAAATAAGTCTGTCATGTTTCATGTGTTAACCTTTTAACTGAAGTCTTTTCACACACAATCTAGAAGTAATTCAGTTTGCAATATGATGGTCCTCCTGCCAACCACACACTGCTTGATTTGTATCATGCAGTACTGAACATCCTTGTCTTATAATTGTATGCACTGGGCTGGCAGTGAGAACAATTTGAGAGTCCCATTTTATAGAAAAGAGCTTTTTTGAAAATGATTCCAGGCGATGTCATCAGGCTTATTTCCTCACCTTTTTACTCCTCATGTTTCTCTCATCCTCATTCTGATTTACTCTCCGTCGGGCAGTGGCTTGTGGAAATTGCTACCTATTTCTACAAAATCACTGATGCAACCAGACAAGTCTGTCTGTACATACTGTATGTTTTATGACCCTCCTGCCTCTGATTTCATCAAACTGCTCATCTCTTTGCTCCGTTAGTACCAAAACATCCAATTTGTCTTTTCTCTCTAACACTGTTCAGTCCAAGTCTTTTCATTTCCAAATAGCCCAACCAAATCTGGTGCAGTAGGAGTGATGTGATGCACCCTGACAGAAATTCCCTCTCTTGCTCAAACCTTGTTAAATGATCCTGGATAAGCGCTCAGGTTTAGATCTGCAGAGGCACCAGAGCAGAAGGATGGAACGATTAATGCGGTGTGGCGTCGGTGTTAACTGCAATCAATGTCTAGTAATGGGCTGTTTAATGTGAAAGAAGCCCCACTACTCTTAAACCATGACTGGGTAGAAGGTCCCTGTTAAAGGGTGTAACTTTGTACTGTCAGGTACTGCGGTGCG
The DNA here is from genome assembly GCA_903171835.1 of Mullus surmuletus. Classification (NCBI taxonomy): domain Eukaryota; kingdom Metazoa; phylum Chordata; class Actinopteri; order Syngnathiformes; family Mullidae; genus Mullus; species Mullus surmuletus. Next base: position 1,258,512 of record CAESWR010000369.1, read on the forward strand.
TGCATGTGTTACTGTAACAGAAATCAATTTCCACTTATTGCCTGGTTTGGATGGGAGAGGTTATTGTCACCGTGCAATTGGAATGACCACATAAAGTCAGTGTTGGGTGACGGCTGTTTAAAACAGGTTAGTTAAACATAGTTAGAAGTCCATGCCATCTCCATCACGCCACCTTTAAATAACAGTTTGATTATATTAATTGTACTTGTACTCTACTTGTACAGTTCAGCTAATTTGTATTATGAACGGTATAATAGTTAGTGATGGGTACCATCTCCATGGTTAAGACCTGAAGGATCAGCATATAGGTAAATTAGATTCCTAGGAATTGGTTAAGAAGCCATGAGGACAAGAATCAAATTTCTACACCAATTTCTAAGACAGTCCTCTGAATGCCTGGATGTTCCAAAATCATCACAGGCAGGTCTGAAAGTTATCTTTCCTTTGACATGTTCAGTGTCTTATTTTGACATTGTGACTTAAGTGTTTTTGATATTGATGTATTCAATTCATATTAGTGAAAAAGTTCAGGTGGGGGTTAAACATTCGACTCCACATTCTCAACATTCTCAACACATTTCCAATCCAACATTTAAACCCTGCAGCGTTGCCTTCAGAATTCTCTGAATTGCCTGAAGAATTCTCTTACATGTCAGGCAGCAAGAGAATTCTTCAATTTTTTGAGAAACCATTTCAATAGGCAGTAACATCCCAAAAATTGAAGTAGCTGCAATTATACTAAATGTTGCAAAGATGCAAAGATCATCAAATGATTTAGCAAAATTCTGACTTAGGAGTCTTAAAGGTACCAGTTTACTTTCTTAACACGCCATATTCTAAAGTAACTATTTCTTTTCAAGTGTACATTGAATTCACTACTTTCACCCTTGCCTTATGAGCGATTCTAAAACAGAGAAAAGATTCCACACGTTTAAAGCTGCTCCATTACATTCACCTTCCTTTAATTTCTTCATATGAATTTTTTGAAAATCTTCTATAGCAGTACTCCCAAAAAATACCCAAAACAATAGAAGACAATGAATTTCATTTTTCTTCAGCATTGTGTGTTATTTGGACTTTTCCTTGAAGCTATTTAGAGAACTTGAATGACAGTTTTGGGTTAGGAGGGCAGAACACTCAAACATTCAGGTTGTCCTTTTACAGTTAGAAGCCTTCAGTCATCCACATTATCGAGTGAAACAAAACGGTGTGTGTAAATACATCATGCATATGTGTCAGTCTATTAGTTCATTTAAGATAAAGAAGTCTGGGCATGAAACCAACTTACAGACCCCTGACTGAGGACATTGCCAGCAGGATTGGTGACCATACATTCATTCACACATACACATACTGTCACAACAGGGACAACGCTGGTCTCATGATTAGTCCGTCTCCTCTGTCTCTTTGCCTGTCCTCTACTAATCAGAATTATTTTAAATTTACTCTTTTCCTGTCTTGTGTTCATTTACCTACAAAGGGATAAAGCGCAAGAGAAGATTTTTGCCAGCAGGCAGAGGAACAAATGGAGAAAGAGATGGAGTGCTTTGTAAAAACATATCCCAAATCCAGGCCAGACACACACACACACACAAACATACACACACCCACACACCCACACACACCCCCACACACACACACACACACACACACACACACACACACACACACACACACACACACACACACACACACACACACACACACACACACACGACACACACACGACACACACCACACACTGGGTGGGAGTCTCATCTCCGTGTGAGCTTCATTGGTGCTGACACACTCCCGTGTAGCAGCGAATGGGACTTGATGTCTGAAGCCCAAGCCTCCAATCCGCCCAAGGGGCAGTCACTCATTAGAGCAGAAAACGGAGGGAAAATAACGAGGAAAGGGAGCAATGCAGAGGGGACAACATTGCCAGAGAAAATGAGGGAGAGACAAAGGAGGGCAACAGAGAATGTGCAGCTGATTCAACCTGTTTTACCAAGCAGTGGACATGAGAGATTGGCAGGGCTGCCTTTAGGCATCCATGCTCTCAAGATCACTGCCCTTACTTAGTTTTACCTTTTCTCCTCTTTTAGGAACCAATCTAAGCTTGGCAAGTAACACCCTTTGTCCCAGGAGGCATTTCTTAGCAAAGCACTGTATTGACATGCTAGGAGTTGTCTGTTATGAAGAATGTTATCTGCTTTGGTCACTATGTCATAATACTGATGTATTGTTTATCTCTTTGTACTCCAAATTTGTATTTGAAATCTCTATATGTGAAAGGTATTGATAGAAAGTTTAAGCATCGCAGTATGGGTGGGAATAAGTGGACATCTGTCACAAAGAAAAAAACAACTGTGCTGACACTTTGTTACATACGTTCATCCTGCTTTGTGGACTGCATCACTTGTAGGGGTGCTACAAGTAATGCCCCCCCCACCCCCCCTTCAAAAAATGAACAACTAGATAGATAATTAGATCATAGCGGGAGGGGCTCCTTTAAGTAAAATAAGATAGCGCATTTTCATTTTCATTGCTTTAGAAAAACTCAGTCGAGGTATAATTGATTTTCCCTCACAGCCTTTTTTCCCTGCCTACTGGGCATCCAGGGCATTTCCTCTTGTCTCTTATTCCCCCCCTTATTCTTTCATCCTGTTTTGTCTCCTTCTTGCTCTGTCTGATTTGTATTTTGTTGTCTTTATTTGTAAAAGAGCCAACCGTCGGTATTCATCTGAATGTCGAAGGATTCATTGTGAGCGGCGTTCTCCAGCGGGCTATCAAATATGTATATTCTTGTATTCTTTGATCATGATCATAATTTTATGTTTCAAGTCTAAGCTGTTCTGCTGGCTTCCTGGGACACAGAGGACCCTCTTATTTTATCCTCTCTCTTTCTAAACAGAAAGGTCCCTGCGGTACTCTCTTTCTGTTTGCTGTGGATGGTTGATCCCCTTGCCTTCATTTCCAGGGTGTTTTTTTTCTTTGCTAAAACATTCTCTCTGTGTTTCTCTGTCTCATTCTATTTGTTGCTCGGTCTCATTGTGCAGCGCTCTGTGTAGCTTTTTCAGGCATAGTATTTTATGTTACTTTTCCTCTTGATATCCATGAATGCAGCTCAGATTGCACGCTCAAATCTTGTGCAGCCATTATAGTAACTGAGTTTACGCAACTGACCAAGAAAATGTTTCGCCCTGCAGGGCAAGTACACACATTTATAGGCTCAGTACCTCACAGCTTTCTCCATGTAGCATTATTAATGTTTTAATATAGTTTTATAGCCGAGCGTAATGCTGGCTCCCATTATAAGACAATATAAGGTAATAACTTTTGCTAATGTGTGTGCTGTTTTTTCTTATACTTGCACAAAATGGAGTGAAATTATAATTAGCTCTGTCATATGCTTTCATTTAGATAACCATGGCAGTGTGCTTTCATGCTGAGCATGTTTCAAAAGGTTTATTTACTGTGTGGGGCTTTTTCCTTTCATGTCTTTAAGAGGTGAGCATAATGCCATTTGTTCCTCCAAATGAATCTTACATTCATGCAAATTGTAAACTCAAGGAAGACTTTGGTGCAAATTATAAGAATTGGAGTGAAAATTATCACAAAGGTAGAAATATGTATGAACCTACCTCATGCAAAAACAAATACTTATGGAAAAGCACAGGGATGTGACCATCTGTTTAAAAAGAATTGATCGTCTCCCAAAAAATGCACTGGCTGCAAAGGAATCGCTGCTCCAAGTGAAAGCGCTGATGCATCTTGGGGGTCCCTCTTAAGCGAGGGTAAGATGGAGTTCGAGATTGATTGGCGGGTAGGCAAAAGAGGCCACAGAAATAAAAGCTCTCGATTTACATGCAAACTACCACCTGTGGTCGTGACTGATTGGGCAATGACTGAAAGAATAAGATCACAGATACAAGCCACTGAAATTACTTTTCCTCAAGGGTGGCAGAGCTCGGCCCCTTTGAGATAGTGAGACAAGCAAAGACATCTAGAACGTACTGTAGAGCCGCAGTCGCTTTGTGTTGAAAGGAGGCTTGGTTCAACACCTGATTTGGTTGTTTCTGGGATGCCTGGTTGCCTGGTTCTTAGGTATTCCAGGCATATCCATTTGCAAGGTGACTACATGCCAGGACCAGCCCACCCTGGAGGTTTCCTGTTTGATAGGGTAGCGCTAACATCTCAGCCGTAGCTAAAGACAACAATCAATAAACTTGCATAATTTGCTGTCACATCAACCCAGCTCCAGATAATCAGTGGAAACGGATGAATAGAATTTTCTGAAACTGAACAGAGTAGTCATGCTTAAAGAGACTGGATGTAGATTTGCTTTGAGGTCTATCATCCTGTCATCAAGTGTTATACATGTTATGCAGTTGAAACATACAACTTAAATGGATATGATGTCAAAGAACCCGCTGGGTTTGGCAGATTCTGGATTTATGAATCTTCCGTGTGCCAGAAAATTACTGTTCATTTCTAGTTTTTGGTGACAGCTGTTGGCCCTAAAGTACGCTTCGCAGAATAATGGCTTCTATTGTAGTGAAAATATTAAAGAAGGGAGAAAACACACAGGGATGCTTACAGTTGACACTTACAAAGCTTGTAATGAAGCATGGAGACAGCCTGGGACTTTGAGGGCTGCCTCACTTAATTCTTTATACTTCGTAGAAAAACAAAGATGTTTTTCTTGCATGTTTCCAATTTCAAATATTTTGTCAATTTCCATGCAGCTGCGACCATTTTACAAGTTAAGCAGCGTCACATAACATTAGAGCTCAATCAATACATAATATAATAACACAAACTCAATCAGTAGCTGTTATTGCCATCACCACTGATAATGTGTTGCCATGTTGCTTTTAGGACTCTGGCTTTAATGAGGGTTAATGTAATCCGCTGATTAGACCGTATGTAGATAAAGGAAAGTGTGGACACAAAGAGTAAAAGCAAAAATCAAGTTATTTAAAGAATGAATAAAGAGCTTTCACATTGTGCAAGCTCGGCTTTGCATGATACACTACTGTGCACATACAGCTCACACATCCCCCACATATGTATTGTATGAATGGAGTTCTCGCTCGACAACAGAGGTGGCAGCACAGGTCCTTTTTCTATTTCACGCTCCAACCAAGTGTCTACCAATTTGCATCTCCAACTAACACTTCTACATCTGTTGAGATGTAAAAGGGAAGAGAGGGGAATTCAGAAAACAGAAGCAAGAAAGGTGTCAGACTGACAGAAAATAAGCAGAAACAACACTATACATGTGGAATAAATTCCAAGATTTGAAAAGGCAATCTCCTATTTAACTAGTGCATCATAGTATATACTGTATGTTTTAGTTCAAAATACATTTTTAGTTTTTACCATGTTGGTTTTTTGATTGGCTCTAAATTTAAATGCATTAGAGAAAATGCTTTTACATTGTTGCAAATTTCAATAAAATCAAATCTTCAACAAATCATCTGTGTTCTATCATAGACAGAGAGCCAGACACACTCAGACAGTCATTGTTGCAGCTGCTGATCAATACAAAGCCACATAAAATGTCATTAACTTTCCTGTTGGAAGTATTAATAACTGTAACCTACACAAGCCATAACCACCAGAGAAAAGTCCACATTAGAATCACAATTCCATATACAAGTGTGAGGAATCATTTTTTAAATATCAATCATTTGAGAGTCATTTTCTTAACCATGTTAGAAGAAAAAGAGCTCTGTGAGTTGAGTATGAACTTCATTTAGAACTCCACTTGCCTTGGTGGAGCAGAAGGCTCCTTCTGGAATTGAAACAAGAACCAGACAAGCACAACTTTATCTAACTTCGGGCAGAAGAAAATAACTCAGTGCTGCTCAGTGTGTGTCACCTCAAAAACCCTCTGGCTATTGAGCACCATGGATGACTGGATCTCCAATGCTGAAGACATCATGGAAATCTTAAAATAATTTTATTTACCTACCGACGAGAGACACCGATTCATTCATTCAGTTAATTAATATTATTTTCTAATAAAGAAAATATAATATATATTTAGTATCAATTTCAGTGAAAAGTATTCGTATTGACAATATTTTTGCCAAAGTTCAATCAATTGAAAATAGTGATTCATTTCTGGAGGGCCCAATAATCATTGTTGAGTGTACAAGGACATTCAAACAAAAAAAGATAGAGAAAGGAAAACTTGATTTGACTGTTAATGCAGATTAATCTTTGTGAACTTGATCACACGCATTTCCTCAGCCATCCTTCCTTTTGAGCTTCCTAGCAGAGGGCTCCTTCCCCCGATGCCGTCATACTTGGCTGCTCAGCCAGCACTATACATTTGCAAAGACAAGTAACAGCTTGATTCTGGTCAAGTAATTTAAAACATGATTCCAAGTAAGCTATGGTGTATTTTATTTCCCCCTCACAAGCTCTTTTATGATTGCATTCCCTGAAAAACAAATGCAGGGCTCGATTGCTTCACCTGCCTCCTAAGTGAAGGTATTGACAGTTGTTGGACAGACAGAGGAGGTTGGAAAATTCGAACATATTGTTCAGTGACGTGACAGATGGGAAGGATTTAATCTAGGAAAGAGATAAAGTAGCGGGCTGAAGGGAGAGTTGATGCCAATAGTAGAGGAAGAATGCAAACAGGAAAACCTTTTATCAGTCAGTGTTAGAATATATGCCTTGATCTGCTCATTTGTCACTCTACGTTTTGTGTGCTCACAGGTTTCAACCAGCCAGCCTGGTGGAGAGGATCCAGGCCATAGCCCAGAACGTCTCTAACATGGCAATCAGGGTGGAGCAAATACTGCAAAACAGCATAGTGCAAGGAAAAGGTACATCATTTACAACTATCATCATCATTATTTCCACTATTGTCATTACCATAATTACTACCAAATGCTATTACTTTATTGTTTTACAGAATTTTCGGTTTGATATTATGCATGCAATAAATGAGATAAAGTAGCATAAAGTAGATTAACAGTAGATAAACATGACGCAGGCTCTGTAGCAGATGACACCAAATACTTTCTTCTCATCCACTCAAACACAAAAAAACACAAACTAAATTATATTAGATGACATGTATTTGGCAGAGAAATATGTTCGTACCAGTATATTGTGTCCATTTGTCCGAAAGATGTGTAGAATACAATGGGGACTGATGTAATGTGTCGATAGAATGCAACACAATAGCTGTAATCTTGTGTAAAAGACATGATTCAGGTTCTCTTTTGAACGCGTCTGATTACGCATTGTTTACAAAGTACCTGGAGAGGAGGAAAATCATTGCGTTTAACCGATGAGATGAGAGGATATAATTACATTGTCAATCGACTGGGTTTTACACCGTCCTCTCTATACTCGAGGGAACGGGTCGTAATGAGACGAGTGGCTGTAAACTTGAAAGAAAGAAACAAAAAAAGGATGTAACTCTTCATCAGCGGTAGACCCGAAGCACAGCTGGACACATGCGCAGCTGTCAGCTTGTGTTGGAGCATAGCAGCAATTTCAGCATGCAACAACAGAACAGAAAATATGTGCTCACTGGCACACATTGTCACAGCCTGGTGTAAATGTGGCTACGGCCGATTATCTCACTGACACAAATCACTTCCGACAGATAGCCAAAAATACAAAGATGATTGTTTCTGTGCGACAGCCCCTCTGCGCAAAATCTTAAACTGTGAAAAACAATACTGAGCAAGATTTTACTGCCGTTATGTTAAAAATAGGTGATCCAAAGCAACTCAAGATCTGAAAACTGTATTTTTTCCCCTTATCTCAAGCTATTTGTTGTTAGATAGTCTTAGAGATAAATGTGGCAATGGTAATCTGTGCTAAAAGTAATCAACTCTCTAGGGCAGAACCAACCATTTTGTAAATATATAAATCACCTTTGTTCTGCTTCTTTTCTGTTGGCCTGCCCTTCCACATTTTAATCAAAATATAAATAACACAGACTGCGTACAGATTCGGAGCACACATGCACACGGTCTCATATTGTAACCACCATTATTGTTTTTGTTTTTTTTTCTCCCATTCTTCAGTCTCTTTTTCTCTCGAGGGTAATTGCCCAACTCTTTACATGAGAATAAATGAGCATTACATCTCCTTTTGTTTCTTCCCACTGCATCAGCAGGGACAGCGGCACACGCCAGAATAAAAAACACTGCTGCTTTCTCTAATCACAGATGAATTGAAACACTGCCGGCAGACTTTATTATCATACGGCTCAGTGGCAGTTTATTTATCTTCTGGTCAGGCATGTGTGAGAGGCGAGAGAGAAGAAGACAAAGAGGACGTGATTAGAATTTCCCTTCCCTAAAGCGTGGACGGCGCTTTTATAGCTGCCGTCTAGCATGGACAAGAGTCAAGTTTTTATCTTATTTAGTTGACCACATTCCCAATTGTTGCTTTCACGGTCGTTATTGTAATCATATTTGGAGGCAGTGGGTGTGTGTGTGCGTTTCACGGGGGGTGGAGTTCAGTCAATGGAAAGAGCTCTCAGGGGAAGACTTACGTGGAGAAATGTTTCTTTTTCATTAGGCAAATGGAAACAGACGTAATCTAGCGAGAAAGCAAATTTGTTAGTCCAGAGAGGGAAATGAATCTGCATCAGTTAAATTCTCAGATGATATTCTTGAGGCTAACTGTTTCTCCGTCACTGTCTCTTATTTTCCTCACATCGGCAGCAGAGAGAGGCAGTTAACTAAATCAGTGGAGCAATTAATGTAGTGAGTGCAACCTAAGTGAGCTAGCTCCACCCAAGGATGCCTGGCAGCGGCGGGAGACGGTCTGCACCACTTTGTCAGGCCCAGTGAGTTGTGTGCACCGCAGTGGAGAAGATATGGTGCGATGTTGCAAAGGGGGACCACAGGAATTTATGGTCACAGACTGCACACATGGCATACACTGGAAATGATGATGTTGAGTTAGAAAGTGTACTTCGCCATAAAATGTCCACAGGCATGGGAAGGAAGCTGTTACTCGAGTGCTACTATGACGTCGGTGATGTCAACAGTGAGCCCATGCCTCTAACAATTTCACTGCGCCAATTATTTTCAGAAAATCAATTGATTAAAATAAATAAAAGCTTGGTTTGAGGCAGGCTGTAACATGCACCATATACTGTTAAATGAGCTCAAAGCAATATTACACTGTGTAGAGACTAAATCGTCACATTAAAGCTAGCGAGCCTATCGACTAATGGAGCACAACTGATCATAGGTAAAGCTATAAAATATGTTTGAAACCATCATAGCTATCATCATAAGCTCTGTGTGGACAAGTGTAGAAAACAAACCATCTGGAAAAAAAAAGGTCAAAATAAAGAAAGGTCTGCAGCATGTAAGTTGTATACAAGTATGTCAATAGCACAAGAATAAATTTCCTTCACTGTCTTTTCAGCTGTCAGAGATGGGACAGCAAACCAATGTGAAGTCCCCAGAGATCCCCGCTTCCCAGAGTGTCCTGGAAAAGTAGATGTAAGTGTCGTTCTCTTGATTGATACATCAATGAATTCCACTTACTTACCATGAGATTGTAATGATCAATTCCAACAACATTTCACAGCTCTTCACATCTGTTATCTACCCAAGTAAACAAGAGTATTTAAAAGATGTGAAAATATATATGTTGTGCATCTCGATGTAAGATTTTAATTTGCTATAGTGGATGCGTGCACGCTGGACCTCGGACCCTTGTTATGCATTCTACGGTGTGGACGGTTCCGATTGCTCATTCCTCATCTACCTGAGCGAAGTGGAGTGGTTCTGCCCCCCACTCACCTGGAGGAATCACAGTAGCCCTCCAACACAGCATATTCCGCAGGCCAAGGCCCCCAAGAGGCAGGTAAGTAAGAAAATGGATGCAGTATGAGTAGTGAAGACATACATGGAATAATGATTCTTGGTGGACAATTTTATCAAATATCCTCACCAATCTGTCCACTGCGGTAGATATATAGAAACACTTTTTATGTACCTTTCAGGACAGAAATTAACAGTTGCATGGATTGAATTTCTATTTGAATAAACGCAGCACAACAGTAGTCTTTGTCTGTCATAATGATTTTTCTACTATTAGATATTGAAATTATACAAATCGCATAATTGCAAATAAAATAGAATATAAACATGGGATATTGAATAACAGAAACGTAAAAACCTTTCTGCCAACACACCACAGACTGAAGATTAGCAACTTGCTCATTGCTATCATATCCTTGTATAATGTTTTGTACATTCTGGTCATGTTTAAATATTAAGTAGGAACTGCGAGCAGAACTACAATCCCCCTCATGTCTGGCCTTTGCTTTTGCTGATACTTGGATGACCCGCAAAGTAACATGCACATAAAAACCAAATTAAGGTTTTCATTTTAGAAACGCCAAACCAATCCAATTTCATCTTTTCTTTATTTCTTAAAGAGAACCATTAAAGCAATCAGACTGCAAGCTCAGACATTCTGAGCATGCATGTGGAAGTACTAT
>CAESWR010000369.1:1270347-1320514 GCA_903171835.1 Mullus surmuletus
TTTTTTAGCAAAGAACTTAATGGTATGTGAATAATTCCATGTGAGAAAACAGATGAAGTACACTTGTGCTTCTTCCATTGCAAATGCTTTCCTCTGCCCCCATCTCTCTCTAAAATAAGTTAACAGGGGTAGAAATGGTCCTCTGTCACCGTGATTGATCTTCTCCTTTCTTGTGGTGTACTGAGGGGATTTGTTATCCTCTATCGTGGCTCTGTGACTGCTTCAACAGCATACATGCCTTCCAACGTGCTGTCGCTATCTCAACAGCAAATGTCCTGCTGTTTGTAAGAGGCAGCCTTGCTGCCAAAGTCAGTGATTTGAAGCAGAATTAAAAGTACACACCAGCCCACGCTCACAGGTACTCAATACAAAATAGAACATGGTATTTGAATTTTAGTAGATATAAGGAAAAAATCACCAAATTTAAGATCAAATCTCTATTTGTGCAACTAAAGCATGAGGCTCAGTGTTTACTTTTAATTAACTCTGCCCTCAACAAAACTCTGTGTGACGCGAGCCGTCTATGGCCTTGCCCTTGACCAACCTCTGTCTTTGACAAAATCCCCATGTCTTAACATTCTGCCTGAGTGTGCAGTCTTTACAATGCCAATGGGGCTCTGTTGATTCAGTTCGCTTTCCTTGTTTGTCTTTCTCTTTGATTGTAAGCAGAGTGGATGTTTACTCAGGAAAAAAAAACAGAATAAATTAGGCAAGCAGCGAGGGAAGTATAGATGGAAGAAGGATTGCGGGGGAGAGGGAGATGCATGATAATTTTCATTAACTGCCAGTGGCATCTATAAGGACAGGAAAGGGGGAGTTGTGTGTTTCTATGTGTGTGAGTAGGTGTGTGTAAAAGTAACTTAGGGTCTCCATTAATTATTAATATTCAAGGAAATCTCTTTTCATCCAGGTGGAGTTCAACAAAACTACACTCAACCTTTTGTTGTCTCTCAGTTTAAAAGCAGGCATATATTTGAAAGAATGATTATCTCTATCATTTGGGCATTTACCATCAGAAGCTTTTGTGTGTAACATATTACTAATCTCTTTTCTAGACATCAAAGGAGACTCATCCAATTGACTAGTGGCATAAAGGTGATAAATTCAGTCAAGAAGCTGACCGCTTCCACTTAACCTATCACAGTCTATTCAACGTCTCTCTGGTGTTAATTTATTGTCTCAGCCAGTTGCCTTGCCTGCATCTACTCCAACTTCATGTGTCGAGCATGCACTCTGCCCTACGTAGAGTAAATTTGACCCTGAGCTAATAAAGCGCAGAGTGTAGGAGAATAACAGAATATGGAAGACGAGGTGACTGTGAAGTTGGGATGATGGGAATAAGTGTGAAAAAAAAAGTTGGAGGACTATGACAACACAAGAGAATAGACGTGAGGCAAAATAAACTGGGGGAAGTGGTCTGCGAGGGCACGGAAAGGAGAACGGGCGAGAGGGAATGCGAAATTAAGGGTCGAGCGGTGATGGTTGACAGTGCCAGCTTGTGTCGCCACCTGTGGCCTTCCATCGGACAGCTGTGACCTTCATGAAGGCCATGATGCATGAGTGAACGGGGTCACGCACACTCAAACACGTACGCACTCATGCAGAGTCTCGCATTAACAGTTGCGTGGACGAGCATTAGCATTCGTCTAACGTCGGCTTGTTGGTGACGAGTGGACCATGGCGGGGAAATGGAGCGGGACACTTAGGAGTCCTTTTGACTCCTACATGCACCCACCGAGGACTTTCCATGGAATACTGAATGCTTCTTGTATCTATTAAACACCAACATAAACCGGTCTGTTATATAAAAGATACGTTAGTGGGAAGAGATTTACAGTATGAAGGGTCCCCGTGGGAGGGTGAAACATGAATGCATGCAAAGGCAGGGAGGGTCTTGTAAAGGAGAACAGCGGATTTGAGTGCGATTGCGTTGCATTATCATCCCTCAATGACAGTTTCAATGGCTTTGGCAGGTCTTTTTGTTCAGTCCCCATGAGACATTTACAGCAGAGAATATCTTTTAGATCCGTCTGAGAATCCCCCAAGCTTTACAGTGAGTGAGCATCCACGATGAACACACATACCCTTCCACAGAAATCTGACTGGGTCTCATTGATGTTGTTCTGTGTGAAACAAATGCTTTAAAGTAAACAAACAAAGTTCATCTTCACACACACGCGCACACACCATCTGGGAGTACCAAAAGTCCACTGTATGATGCACTCCTTTCGCCTTGTGGTCAGCTTCATGCAGCCACGCTGGAGGAACAGCTTTATTTTCAGAGCTGTGTCTCTGTTGTGTTGCCTCTCCACCAGTTCATCTGCATTTTCAAATTCTTGCCTTAGCAAGCTTGTGTTGTAGCTCAGTGTTGGCGCTTTGTGTGATAAAACATGGTGCGATCCACCCACACTGGTTTCTCACTCTTCTCTCGCTTTCCTTTTGCTGTGATGCAAAAGGTTACTTTCCCAGAGCTGTTTGGTTGTATCTCATTGAATCGAAATCCTGCCCATGAGTGAGAGAAAGTGAAATACTTCCTCTCTAGTCTTGATCATGAGGTGCAAGGTGCCAGATATTTCTTCAGATATCCCTTTTCCTTTTAGATTATGTTTGCACATGAATGTCCAGTTTATTGAATCTATTCATTAGTTATTTAGCCCTATCACCACTATGTGATAGTCTTCTTTTTTTTCTTTTGCAGCGTTGCTGTGCTGCTGCCGCCAGTGTGTGAAATCCAGCCCCTTCTGTCCCCATTTTTGCTTGGTTGCCAGTGTTTTTGTGTGATGCACCCTCACCAGCAGCACCACCATAAAGCCAAGAGTGAATAGTATTGGCGTTGGCGCTGTGAATTCTCACTCTCGCCATCTGCCACCCAAACTGTAATTAAATTTCACTTATCTTTTTTTATGAAGCAGAAGTTAATAGAGCAGGCTTATTAAATCAGGGGATTTTTCATGCCAGCTGGAGTCTCAGTGGAGCTTCACACTGCTGCATACACACCATTCTCCGATGCTTTAGACACGTTTTGCACGTTAACCTCCCAATATGAACTGAATTACTCTCAGAGAGCAATAGGTAAATATAATAAATGGCTTTATATCACACATCTAAATGAAATAATTCTGCTTTTCCCAATATTCTGTTATACAGACACAATTTTTTCAGGTGTGTTATTGCGTGCATCTGTGTGTGTTGCCTCCTCAAAACATAAGATGCATTGTGGCTAATGTGACATGGTGGAGAGGCGAAGAGTGCACCAAGAGAGGATAATGGAGCACACTCATACAAAGCTCTCAGACGCTTTTAATCATTACAGTTCAGAGGAAAGAGGCACCAACATAGGACATACATGCTTGTGGGTATAAGGACAGAAAGAGGGACCCATAGTGAGAGGACAACTAAGCACTTACCATCAAAACCTAGTGGAAAACTCCACACAGCTAGCCTTAAGCTCATTATGTACATTGCACATTGAAAGTTGTGGGCTCCATTTGCCAGCGAAGGCAGCGGGAGGTGTTCATGCTGTGTTAGTTAATCAGGATTACTCAGCCGAGCACTGCTTGGACATGACTGTGTCTAATCTGCCGCAAAAAGCAACATGTTGCTCATTTCTTGGTGGGTTGCACTAAATATGCAGTTGCTAGGTGGTCATGCATGACAGAATATTATTAGGTTGGTGCAAAGTTGAATAATTGTGCGAATAACTAATTGTGATAATTGTACTCATGTTGTAAGATGTCAAATTAACCGTACAGAACTTGATATGGTTTTCTTTATACGCATACTGTGTATATGAAATGAGTTCCACTCAATGGATTTCTACAAAATGCAAGCTATTCCATCGGGGGCATGAAGGGATAATTCATTGGGGATTTCTATGAATTACTTTTTAGTTTCCATAATTTTCTTTTGGAAGACTCAGAAATTCTAAGGATTCTAATCCTCAAACTAATTAAAACAGTTTGCACTTCAGCAGCTTAGCTCTCAAGAAGCTTAACTTAATTCAGTCGGAGCACATATAAATAATGTTATGTAAATGAGATAACATTTGATGCATTTAATAATGTACACATCACATTACTCATTATGTGTGTAGAAACTATTGCCCACATGTGTAGACACAGTTGAGAATGTTACTGATGTACATATATATGTATCTGGACAATAATTGTTATATATCATTTATATTCATCAAGTTATATAAATTACTGTATAGGTGATTTGCTATCCAAGTTGTCATACAGAAACACAAGGATGGATGGAGGGATGGATGGATGGATAGATGGATAGATAGATTATTGTCATTCACAGCATGAAACATGAACGAACAAAATGTAGTTCTCAGGTCACGGCATTGCAAACTACAATCAAGATAAATAAATATCAGCAATAAAGTAAATCACTATGAAAGGCCTCCTACTTATGGGGTATTTTACACAATTTAATTTAGTTGCCAGTCGTCCAAAAACATTATTTTAAATGTTTTTTCCCGCAAATTCATCTTTGGTACTTAATTTCAGTCAGTCTAAAAGTTGCTCTAGTGAGCTCTCCTGAAAAGGGGCTGTTTCTGTGCCTGTACCTTTAAATGTCGATGAACTGTGTCTGGCGACACCCACTCCACACCAAGTTCTGTTTGAGCATTTCCAGCAAAAATAAAATCCAGCCATTGGGTCCTAAGAGGTTCAGCTGGAGGAAGTAAAAATACTTTGGTGGTCTGAAATGTCAATGAACTGTGTCTGGCAACACCCACTCCACACCAAGTTCTGTTTGAGCATTTCCAGCAAAAATAAAATCCAGCCATTGGGTCCTAAGAGGTTCAGCTGGAGGAAGTAAAACTACTTTGGTGCTCATTGATGCAGCCAATGACACAGCAGCGTCTTAGCTTCTTTCCTACCTCTGCCATGTTTTTTAGCGATGGTTTGTAGAATAAACAATGGCGGTCGCTCGGTGATTCCATTGGGGAAGGGGGTGGTCTCATCTATCTGGTGAGCTGTACTGTACTGGTCGAAAGCAGCCTCCACTACACCCAGGGGTAGTGGCCAGTGACTTCCAGGTAACAAGACTCCAACGCTCAGATTCGCTTGTTTCAGCACACAATGGGTAAAAGGTGGAGGAAACAAGTAAATGTGGTGACAGAAGTTTTTCATTATTGGGCCTCATACTCATTCTTTGGAGACACATATGACTGTTTGAAAACCTTCAGAAAATGAATTTGTCTGGGAAGGTGCCCTTGAATAATAAGAAAAAACCAAGTAAGACCTAATGAAAATACACGACAGATCAATAATAAATAGTAAATTATTCAAACAATGGCAGCAGCATTTAGACCAAAATAAAAGTGCAATTCTTAAAGTGCAGTTGTGCATTCAGGGGCATGGCAGTGTGGAACACGGAAACAGAACTCTTAATTGAAGTCATTCACTTGTGCAAGAACACTGAGACCAGCAAGTGATTGATGAATCACAAATTGTAATATTTAGAGGACGAGGCAGGTCGTTGGCTGGATGCCTGGAGAGCCACAAATTTGATTGGTAAGCAGGAGAAGTTTCTGAAAATGAAGCTGGGAATTTGAGCCTCTGCACTGAGCAGTATAGGCAGGTACTTAACACCCTGCTTGCCAAATACCACATTTTATTTTTACTTTCTGTAACAATTGTTTGGTTGTCTTTCAGATCCTTGTCCACGTGGGCTTCTTAACGGAGGAGTCTGGAGATGTATTCAGCCCCAAAGTGCTGAAAGGAGGCCCTCTGGGAGAGATGGTCCAGTGGGCTGACATCCTCACCGCCCTCCATGTTCTGGGACACAACCTCAAGATCTCCATGTCCGTCAAGGAGCTCCAGGGGTGAGTCACTTATGAAAGTCACGTTAAAACCCATCTCACCAGTCTTTGAAGTCTGGGTGTCTTTGAGCACATAACACATTTTAACCTCAGTTATTACTAAGTGGAAGCGGCAGAAAAGTGGATAGCCAAGATAAACCTCTGAGGTTATATAGAGATTCTTTTGCAGTCAATCCGGCAGTAATATTGAAGATCACTCAGAACAGTAACGGTGTTTGCGTTGAAAATCATATCATTATTGATCATGGTCCCAAGGATCTTTACCTGAAACAATAGTGGTTCAAAACATGCAGATGTTTTGCTATTGCAGATGATATAAATGACCTCCACTTTCATCCTGCTAAACCTTAACTTGCTTATTAGACAAGATGCAACATGTTTTTCTCATGGCAACTGTGACCACAAGCTGATGACCTCGGTCCTTCTGTTATCACTGTATTTGGCATACATTATTTTATTCATAATGTGCAAAACAGCATTGTGTACTTATTACACCACATCCCCACTTAACCTGAAGATTAAGCATGAGGGCCCTTCAGTTCTGTTGATTTGTCACCCTATTGACCTATATTGATGCTCTCCACAGCTCCCTGTCGGTGTGATGATGTTAGTGTGTCTTTTTTTATCCCCTGCGTCAGCATGTTTACATGTTTCTGCTGACATTTACAACCCCCGTGCCAACACACACACATGAATGTGTGGATGGATGTAAATCTACCCTGTTGGGAAAAATCCCTCAGGCTTTTTTTGTCCATCCTATTCAATATCCACTTCATGGCCAAGACTGAATAAATCACGCAGGCTATATGTTCCATGTTGATGGATGGCTGACGTTGCACAGTAAAATTATGAATTGCTACGGTTGTGAGGGGACAAGTGAATCATACTGTGGATAGGTAATGTCTTTGTTCAGCCTTGATTGGTGCAATAGTCTTTGTCTTTCTGCCATCATTGCTCATTGCAATGACACAGGTATAGAATATAGATCAATATAATGATGTCTATAGAGAGACCCCGCTGTAGTCTGCATTTTGTACTGAGCACTACCAGGAAGAACACTCACAAATCATGGAGGAAGTATTGTATTGACCCCCAGCCTTTGGCAGTCATTTTGTAGACATATAATACCTCTGCAGGGAAGAAAGAAAGTGAACAGGAAAATCCAGAAGAATTTTATCCCTAAAAAATGCATTTAGAGATGACATGGACATCCACAAGGCTGAGGTCAGTTGAAATGGATGAGAATATCATTTTTACAGTGCCAGTGTTGTCATCTCTTGGGAGCCACATTTTAAAATTGGCCAGTCTCACACCGGGACTGCCATATAATAGGTGAGTGTGCTGAAGCCAGTATGAAGAATTATTTCTTCTACTGTTGGGTTTGATGGAAGAGAAGTGGAACTTTGTCCAATAATTTTTTGAGTTGTCATTCTCTTGCTTTAGCACCTCATTTCCCTCGGTCCCTGCCTTCAACAAGACAAGAATTGAGGCTAAAGGCCAAACTATGGAGATAATGCAGCTTGACTGTCACATGGTTATGCAATAAAAACATTGTATTCATATGTCCCTTGTGCTCCCCACAAAACACATAAATGTCTTTATTGATCCTTGGCGCATCATAATATTTACAAAGTCTTGTAAACTTCCTAGCCCAAACCTATCACTAAAATGCTGATTTATGGAGCGTCTGCTTACAATGACCATCAACACCAAGTGAATGAAATGTTGGTGGATGAACCATTACTTACAGTACATACTGATCCATAGAATATTTTTCCAATAAAATGTTTATCTACTGTTTCCTTCGCTTCAATGAATTGTCATTTATTGATTTTGTTTGTTGAAACTGAAACTTGTATTAAAACATTAGCTGGAGTATTTACCTCCACAATTTTTTCTGTTGTATAAAAAAATCTCACTTTTTGTGTAGCATATCACATGATACAATATTTCTATGAATTAGAACAGTATTGATCTCATTATTCTGTAACTAATGTTTAATCACAATTCATACTATAAAAGAAAATAAGCATAAGTAATACATTTATATCTTTCCATTAAAATAATACTTAGAGGTGGATACATTGACAAAATTGGACAAACAAGCAGGCACACACATGTTGCCTCACACAACAATTAAAAGACAAATTGTAAAGTAGGAAGACAATCACTGTATTGTGAAACTGTAAAAAGAGGTGGAGGTAGTCGACATTAATTTATCCTGTATTTATCCTGAAGGCCATTAATATGCAAGATCAAACTACTTTTTTAAAGTTCCCATCTACTGCAGCTGGCCTAAGGTGGAAGTGTCTTTCTTTCTCTTTTGTCTGAGCTTGTTACCTGTCAAATTGTAGTTTTGTGTTTTGTAATACGTGCTCAGGTGTGCTGCCCTTATATTGGTTTATTGGAGCGTTTCCTTATGCTAATTGCGCATTGCCAGACATTCGCATCCAATTTTAGATAAAACACAATTCATCAACATACTCAGGTGGGTAAGAAGAAACGTGTCTGTCGGCACACGTCTTATGAATCCACAAATTTTCTAATTTCCTTCTCATTGCTTTTTGCAAGAACATATTTGATAAATAAATGATAAAACGATCATGAAGGAAGCCCAATGGTCCAATAACCACCTCTGAGGATAAAGGATGTGGTTAAGAGGGTGCTGTAAGTTGTCCACAGTGGAGATAATTAGGGTTCAAGTTTTGCTTAAATGGTAAATGGGCTGCACATATATTGCTCTTTGTTACCTGAAATAAATTTACTGAGATTTAATATAATACATGACTGACCCATGCACACAGTGATGGCAGAGGCTGCCATGCAGTTACCAACAGTTAGAGGTTGAACTCTCCAGGCCAACGGATCAAACCCTCTCGCAACAAGATGGCCACTCCCCGTTGAGGCATGCCGTCCCAGCATCTGCTCTGGTCACTGTAGTCAAGTACATCGACATCATTCAATATTCAAGCGTCTGAGTTATTCATAGTGTTGGAGCTGACTGAGGAGGGGCTGTACAACCTTGAATAAAGATTAAGGGAAATGGTGAGACGACTTTTTTTTTTGGACACGTATGTCTTTTTCTTTCTCATGCACCTCAGAATGACTATCAAGTATCCAGAGAAGAGCCAAATAACTTGAGATACCTCGTAATGCAGAGTTTCTTACGAGGTTGAGATATGATGTGAGACATATTGACACTTAAACTTGACATGGAACGGTTTATGAATGCATGTATGTAAAGTATACGTGTGCAGAAAAAATACTAAGTACTTTCTTTCTAATACTTCTATTTTATGCTAGCTCTCTACATAGTGTTACAGCCTCCAAGTTACAACAATGTGATTAAGTTTTGTCAAGTAGACCGCAGGTAATGACACAAAGAATCATTCAGTCATAATCTCCTTTGAGGTGACAGAGAAGAGACATATCTCAATCCCAAGGCTGTTATCGTGCAGGTGGGAAAAAATGAAGAAGAAAATGCATACTGAGAATCCTGTCGGGGAAAAGGGGGGAGCACGGCAAAGTGCTGAGTTTGCAATTGTTAAGATTCCGATGGTATATTTTGTACTGTCCTTCATTTATGCACAAAGCTTGCGCCATTTACATCTCTGCATAACAGCACACAAATCCAAGTTAATTTATTTCTTTTTTCAGCATTTTCTGCTGAGTGTGCGCCCCTCACTATGTTGGCTAACTGAGTGGCTTGATGGAAATGAAGCTGAATCTGGTGTAAATTAGATTTCAAGGCACCTGAGATGTATTGGTGCGATTGTGAGAAAAGACAGGTCTCTACATTATGCACCACCTGGTGCACATCACTGCGAGCTGTTAGTCAATGTGAGGGTGGATGGTCAGCACCTTTATGCATTATACTGTCTCTATGTTAACATGACATATAGAAGGTGTTGTAATACTGACAGAAGACAAATATGGCACAAAAGAAATGAAATCAGTTACTCTACGATGTATTGGCCATAGAAAAAAAATGAGCAGAGGAGACTGAGAGTCATCACTGTGAAGCACAATGTGCCTTTTAATATGGGCATTGCAATAAAACTTTTTCTCCTGGAAAAAAAGTTGTATATGACATTGGACAGAGAGGTCTGGCATGTTCAAAATGCTGGACCTTTTCTTAGAGACTGTTTTTCAAAGACTCCCAAGATTGAGATTTAATGAAGCGGATGATACACTGAATTCAATGCAATCCATGGTATTTTCAATCCAGTGTCCTTGTTAGTTGTCCATTGAAAGGAAGGAAGAAAAAATACTACATCATCCAGTACAAAGTATATTCAGACCTAGCGATTATATTTCACTTGCTTATTTTTATTTTAGTAAAAAAAACAATTTCATCTGAACCATTTAATTCCGGTTATGCTAAACATCAAAGCGTTTTTCTTGAAAATAATGGCAAAAGGGTAGAGTTTTCAATTTAACACCAGGTCTCATGGCTTGTAAAGGTTCCCACCTTTTCTCTCTCTCTCTCTCTCTCTCTCGCTCCCTTCTTTCATCCATGCCTCCCTCGAACTTTCAAGTGGCATGTCTTAAAATCCTGTCAACTCCGTTGGAAATGTTTCAGTTGTCACTGAAATCAGAGTCTGGGCAGCTTGTGGCTGCAGGTGGAGAGAGACAAAGCATTAGCCAGTCAAGCAGACACCAGAAAGACAGGTCTCTCTTGAAAATGAGTCCCGCTGTCTCAGTGAGATCACCTGTATAGATAAAGGTTTAATAGTAATGATAAAGAAGGAAATCTTAAAATGTCAAATCTGAGTTTCTTTAAATCAGCATTCAGCTTTTTTTATCAAAGCTATATAAAAGCAGCAATTGAAAGCAACTGTGTGGTGATGTTGCTTTTGTCCTTTCAAACAAGTTATGAAGTTCTTTTAATGCGATCCGATTGTCACACCAGTGGGTATCTTGAGCTTGTGGGTTCATATAGTTTGCTCTGAAGCTCTTTATTGTTTGATACAAGGGCCCCCAGTGCCATGCTTAATTTACTGGTGTAGTTGATGGCCCAACGGGCACTCAAGGGTTTGTTTGGTCAAAGCATGTTATGCTCCGCTCTACCCGATGGCCCCTTTGCTCATTTGGAGAAAATTAATGCTAAGTCTATGTGAAGCCACATCTTGGCCTTAGCACAAGATCTAATTTTCTCTCAGGCCTTTGGAGCAATAGTTACTTGCTGCTGTTAGTTGGGTTTATGAAACACTGCAAGTCGTTTTTTACAATATTGGAAATTTATTAAACAGGAAACTATTTTACCTTTTCTCAAGATCGATGTTAAATGTTTCTCCACAAACTTTGTATCAAAAATATACTGTTGTATTAATGTGGCCGTGAGCTGTGTCTAGATAAGCTTTCTTTGCTGAACAACTCTTTATTTGCCCTCTGCCATTTGGATCCAATCGATCAAATACACAAGCTGCCTGTGTCCTTGTGTGTGTGCAGAGGATGAACAAAGCATTGTTTTAGTCGTGCTTCTACTATGATTTTTCATGAATCTCCTACCTGCGAGCTAGTAAAGCTGCCTGAGTCAATGTGTCATGAAGAAGTATCTCAAACTGTGTCAGCTCGTCTTTATTGCACTTGAATGTCGCTGTAGTTTTAAACACTGACATGATGTTTTTGCAATGAAGGTTCAGACAATATCAGTCTTTAGATAACTCTTCTTTGCATGAAAGTCAGGGAGGTTTGACCTGTGTATCATCTGGACAAATCATCAATATTAAAAGCCCATATAGAGCTTCTGATGTCAACTTGTTAAGGAGGGTAATGGCATTACCTCAGTTGCCTCTGGATACTTCCACAGAGACTCTTGTGTGTAATTTACCTGATGGTGTAATTCTGTCATGTGTGAGACATTTCACTGCTTTACAGCATGCAAGACTCTTTACTTACTGCTGGGATAACATGCTGTAAAAGACCTAAAGCTAGTTTGCATCATTTTCCTTAAATCTAGTGCTTTGGTTCTGAGACGATTTACATAATCCAAGAGATTAATACAGATGATTTTACATCATACCTCATAAAATCAGACTGATCATTTGACACTAGTCACAGCACATTTCCGTGTTGCAGCACTTCTCTTCTTCTCAACCCTGCTCGCACCATCAGTGTTCCAACAGTCCTTCTTCATCCTCTTTAAATCTCTCACTTTTGACAGTCCATTTTACCTTTTGCTTTCGTGTATTTATCAACACTGGTAAACTAAATGTCTTTGACCTCGATTTCGGCCACACGTTGGAAAGTGTGGGGTCGAAGACATTGCAAGGTCTGTAGAAATGCTGTCTTCCATCCTGTTAGAGTTTGTTCAGGTTTAATCACCTCTTCTTGAGATTTTTTGGGTCCATGCCTTTGTGCTTCATAAACTTTAAATTTAAGCTTCCCCCTCGCCTCCCACCCACTGTCTCTCCATATTTCCTCCCCCACCTTTAGCTCTCGTCAAACTGCCTGCTTCACCTTGCACCATCATTAAAATGAAGCCTGTAGAGAGACTGGAGTGAGTGACCTCAGCTCACCTCATCTCGGGCTACAAGTTGCCTATTGTACCTGTTCTGCAGATAAAGAGCATGAGTATCCTCATTTAGATTTCTTTGACTCTTCTTGGCATTTGGCTGCTCTCACTTGCCTGACAAAATATCTTTCGCCAATTTTCCCACAACTGTTCCTTCTGAGTGTATAGCCTAACTATGCAGGTTCAGCAGGTAATAACTTGTAAAGCGGCTGACTGCAAACCTTATTCACCCGACTGAAAGTATGAATCCCAGAAAATATCCAAAGCTATGGTGAGGGGCTGAATCAGACTTCCTTATGAGAACCTGCTGGGGTGTATGAAAGTCTTGAAGAGATTTGCAGGCTCTCTCTGTCTTAAAAAGGGAATATTAACATTAATCAGTTTGGGGAAATGTGTGTGCGTGTGCATTTGCATGTGTTGGACAAGTGTCAGCTTGTTTCTTTGTTAAAAAAACTGGATCGTGTAAATGAGTTGTATGCGCAGTCTGCATGATTTTGCCCATGCATCTGAGTTAGCAAGAATAAACGATCAGCAAACCGCTCTCTTCCCTGTGAATCCCTATCTCCTTCCCTCCCCACTTGTTTTGTTTCCCCCTCACCTTTCTTTCTCTGTCTCTCTCTGTCAACCTGCTCCCTGCCGCTTTGTCTTTCTGTTCCTTTGTCTCTCCAGTTGTTTCCCTGCGAGCTCAAATCAATGTGCTTGTTAACAACTTTCCCGATTTTTACAGCATTTCATCACCCCTACCCTTGCTTCTAACCCCTCACAGACACACGCACAACAGCAGAGCACACAGTTGGTAATGGCTTCCCTTGCCTCTGATTTGAAGAACTGAGGGGTAAAAACAGTTCTGGCCCTTGGGTGACTTTCGTCTTTTGTTGCGGGTGTTGCTTTGACTCGCATCTCTGCATGACATTACTTCTAATTGGTCTGGGTGACACAACTGGGACTCGGAAATACAAATAGGACAAGCTGCTGCTTACGCTTCTTTAGTTGATTTACTCTCCCCTGTGCTGTTGCATTCTGTAGTTCTTCTGTGTGCTGCTGGATTTTTGCTAGATTTTAATGTGAGTAATGGAAATGAAACTAGACCTCTTATGGATTCGTGGTAATTCACAGTTACCTTGCATAAAATACCAGTATATTTTTTATTCCAGCCACATCAGTCTTAATCTTTGGTATTTAATATTAGTGTCATTATTTTTTCCCCATTGGGAAAAAAAATTACAGATGTATATAAAATCCACAGACACATTGTTGTGTGCGTGAAAAAAAAGCAACTGACCAACATAAATAGATACAGAGAGAGAATGAGGGAGAGATTGAGTTGTATCTGCATTATGTGGAGAAGTAAGACAGCTTCCATTTCTGTCTCTGTGTGGCCTCAGTTGTCTGACAGTGTAGTAGAGGGGCTGAAGGAGGTCAGTCACAAACAGCTGCAGGGCCAAAAACAGCTGGCCCCAACTGAATAAAGAAAAAGAAAAGTTGGACAGGCAGGTAGACTAAGGAGATTTGTGTGCTGCATGGAAGTGCCTGTTTTGTCATGGCAGACCCTGGCGCTGAGGGCTTTTCAATCTCCTCTTACTTTGGAATGGAACCAGGAAAGGAGTGTTCTTGCACTGAATAGGCTTAAGGGCCAGGGGACACATTAAACTGAGCTCTAGTAAAAACAACATTATCAGCCATTCATCTACCTCCTTTGCCTCATCGGGCTTTCTCATGTCTAAAAGGGGCACTAGACGGCGGACAAGAAATGAGTAAAAGGACAGAAAAGAAAAGGTGGAGAAAACACAGTATAATGGCTTTTAGTATCCTAGCTTTAAATGACAGGTCTGCTAGAAAAGAACAAAAAAATTGTAGATCCTATCCAATTCATATTTTTTTAAGGTGTCAGTTGACGGGTTCAGAGGTGTCAGATTAGATTTTTTTACAAAGTGTTTTAATTTGAATTAACAATTCACCGTAGCTCTCAAAATATTCATATTATTCACATTTAACAGGTTGACATTAGCCCCTCCTTTCCGTTTTACACCGAGACTATTATGTATTATGTTA
Organism: Mullus surmuletus; assembly: GCA_903171835.1. Classification (NCBI taxonomy): domain Eukaryota; kingdom Metazoa; phylum Chordata; class Actinopteri; order Syngnathiformes; family Mullidae; genus Mullus; species Mullus surmuletus. The sequence goes on from CAESWR010000369.1 coordinate 1,284,753, forward strand.
CTATTTCATACACGCCTCTAATAATAGCAATACAAAAATAGATCGTGTGGAGACAAGCTAGGACAAAAATTCAGCTTTGCTTGTCCAGGCTGCCCACATACTGGCCGATAATTGCCAGAAAAATAATTTAATAAAATATGTATCATTGGCTTGTTGCAGGTTTACTTTAAAAAATGGTATTAATGTTTTATTTGTATGATTCTACCAATTACTCAATGTAATCTACCTATAGTAAGAGAAATGACATTCAGATCACAGTCAGACATTTTTTCACAAATCTGCCAAGCACTCATAAAAACAGGGTCAGAGGCCTCCTATTATCCAGTTTTAACTTTAGCAAGCTTGACAGTGCTTGTTAGTTATATCAGAGTCCTCGTTATCTCCTCTTTCATTTAAATGAGGGTGCAACTGATGTGAGCAAAGTCAAGCATAATTGGGTTTGGTGCCGACACACACTGTCCGTCCTTGGAGTTGTTAACAGTTAACGTGAGGACCCATAACATTCTGTTCAATGAGGCTGTCAGTGTTACCTCTTCCTGACAGCTCGAAAATGACTCAGACTGATGTCAGTACACCTGATATTTCTCTGTGCTCTGCAACAGAAAACTGGGCCATCGGAGGGCATCCACCCTTGAAATTAAGCTGGGCAAAGAAAGCCATTGATTTGACTAAATCTGAATAGATCTCGATAGTCTTTTCTTTCATCATTACCTTTTCTTTGATATCCCACTTTGTCTAACTTTAGCTTTATCCTTTATGGACACATCAGACCTTGCCATCTCACCCCATTCTTGCTCGTGCAGTGGCTAATAACGTTCAAGGATAAGATGCAGTTCACGTCGTAAAGGTCTACAATTCCAAAGCAGGCTCTGTTGTAACAGATTACAGTTACAGCGCGTTCACAAGCAATTCAACACGGTTTCTGCTCCATTTGTCTGATAGAGAGACAGCATCCATGACATCTGTGTCCAACAGACACCATGTGCCTCAACTTCAAAACGGTAAAATAAATTAATCTTAATTCTTCCTCGATGGAGATGCACATCCCGCCAACTCTGTTGCATGTGGAATCTTTTCAATTGGGCTGTATAATAGAGTCAACAGGGAGGCGAAGAGCAGCTTGTGAAAGTCTGATAGTTCCTTCACTCACACAATTCTCAACATCCTCTCTTATAGGACATCAGTGCTTGCTTTTCTTCCAACAGTCATAAGTACTAGAGGAGTGACAGGGATTTCCATTTGATGAGGACGTTTGCTGAAAGTACCAATGCTTTTTTACTCTGAATGTTATCAGTTACAATTGCTGTTTGGAGAGTGATACCATAAAATCGTAACTCAGGATAGTTGCTTTGTTCAGATGGCATAATTGATATTTGTGTGCACTTTTGCCAAAAATGCAAAATATTATAACGACTGTGTCAGTATCTTGTGACTTTTTGAATCTGCTTTTCTATCTGAATTGCTCTAAATTTTAAACAGCACCACAGCAGTGTTTCTTATCAACACATCTTAAAGTGCAAATGGAACAATGGATTATTTCCTGTCATGTTGATGGCTGCTCGAAGATTCTCTCCTTCAGCTCTAATGTGGGTTTAATTTCAGGTGTGAGTTCAAGCTCAATTCAGGCAGCTTTAGAATGTCAATGTTCTCTAACAGCATCGATAAAAAATTAGTTCTCATTTGGTGCTCTGCTCTGTCAGCAGGGCAATACTAATTTATTCACTTAAATGCACGGTGTATGTTATTTTATTGAGTATGGGATGACACTTACACTTGACTTTAAATGACTTTATATCCTGAGTGTTTATTAGTACACATTGGTCCATATGCGTGTGTTCACTCTGCAAAAAGACATCTGCCTCCCGTGTCAGTCAACTGGTACACACACTTCATTCGACCCTGTGTTATAGTGGCCGGTTGCAAAGTGGATTGATCAGACCTGTGCCATGTGTGTGAACATAATGATATGTACAGATGCCAAAGTATTTATTTGCAAACACACACATTGTACAAAATGCGTTTTTGTACGTGTGTAGTTTTGGCCTCATGCGTATCCATCAGTTTGTTTTTCCTGCTCCCAATGGATCTCCACATTCACAACTGATGCCACCTCCTACTATGTTTGATTGGATTAAAAGTTGTTGATGTAAGGAGAATCGGACCACTTGATGTCTAGAGAGACAAGGCAGAGGCAGACTTTATTAGTGTTGTGCGTGCGTGTGCGTCTGTGTGTTGTTGTGTGTGTTTTGTGCATCTGTAAGTGCATCCAGAGAACAACATTGGAGGTAACAGTTGTCATTTCTTCAGTCGATAACTTGTCCTTTCTCTTAACTGGACCTCCTCATCTGTGTTCAGCATTACCTGATTTTGTTTCTTCTTCTTTCCTTCCTTCCCTGCCACTCCTCAGGCTCAGGCAACCCGACCCCCTCCTCATCAAATACCCACCCCTTGTGTATCACTTGTCATTTCTCATTTCACCTTGCTCCCCCATCTCTTTCTCACTCTTTCACTCTCCTCCTACATCTCTAATTTTCCCTTCGCTCCACTATAGCTCTTCATCTGAGAATTTTATTATCTCTGACAGGAGTGTTGAATTTTTTCCTCTTGCCTCTTTCATCTCAGATTCATCCCTCCCTCTGCCGCTCTCCCTCTCTCCTTCTGAATTGGTGTTTATGATGCCTTGCGGCTCCCTGATCTAGTGCGCCCTGTCTTGGCTGATAACTGGAGCCTGTCAGCTGCTTCAAGCAGTGCTGTGTGTGTATGTGTATGTGAAAGCTTGTGTTGAATGGTATGTAGGTATGTGTGTAATGCATCAGAGAAACTTTGCCAAAGCCTATCCAGATCCCCATCCCCGAAGAGTAATCGGAGGGGAATGGAAATGTATGATTAAGTGGGAGTTTGAATGTTTGATTATGTTTAGTCTTGTGTATGTGTCTGTGTCCACACTCCCAGGTTCACGATTATGACCATGATGATCTACAGCCACTTTATTTCCCAGCTATTAAAACACGTCTGAACATAGTCACATACTCACACGAGACACAGTCTTTACTGTTATTTAGGTGACATCTGGACACGTAAGGTACGCTTAAATTGCAGTATTGCTATCAGCTGCCTCCAGGGTCAACACTTGACAGGGTCAGGCTGTTGCACAACTTTGTCATCACCATCATTGTCATGGTGATCATTTCTTTTCAACATACTCAAGTCTACTCAGCAGAGGCTTTTTGATGTTGACTTATGCAACCCAGAGGCAACCATTTTATTTTATTTTGAACGTATTCTGTTTATTTACTTTTTGCATAGCTGAAAGGCTTATACATGTCAATGTGTACACAAAGCGTCTGCCCAACTCATTGCTCTGGCCAAAATGGATTGTTTCCTCCATCAGTGATGGCAGCAGAGGAGAGTCCACTCACCACAATGACTCTCAACTCTCAAAAAAATAACCAAATATGCATTGAGTATTGACCGAGGAGCAGAAGCACCCTGTTAATGTGCTCTGTCAGGAAATAGCTATGTGGTATACATGAAAGAATGCTAACAGTCTGAGATTAATTCCTCATCTAAAAGCTGCACAAAAAGAAAGAAAAAAAGGACATCTGTAAATTCTGAAAATGTTAATTCCAGTGAATATGAAAGCAGTTTTTAACGGCTTAGGCTGAAAAATGTTTTTTTTTAAAAGATACTTATTAATACTTATTTGAGCCATGTCCTTCAAACATAATTGTACCTTTTTTTTGCCAGTGGTTGATGTGGTGCCGGTGGATCATGATATCCTTTTTATATCATCATGAACAAATTGAGCAGCACTGTCATTAACCTTTCTTCATTGTCATCTGAGATTCAATTAATCAGACGATACAGATTTGCAATGACTATCTGAACAAAAATCAGAAAGGAGATGATTGTTGCACTAGCATGCTGCTCTCTTGTTTTTCCTTACAAGGTATTCTTATGCATCATAACACTGTGTACTTTTTTCATTCTGAAACATTTTTATATGCCAGCCGGAAGACAAGAAAACCTTGGCTACGTGGATTCCGCAGTGGCCCCACGTGGCACTGGAATTGTCTGGGATGGCTGCCACCATAAATGTGCATGTGGATGTTCTAGATAGCTGATTGACTCACTGGATGCTGGAATTAGTGAATATTACAGAAACTCCGATAGTATAATGTCCAATATGTGCTTCATAATTTGATATATTTGAATCCCAATTTAAAGGGGGGTTATGTTTGTTGCCCCCCCACACACAACCCTGGCATTGTATGTTTCCAACAAAAAGACAAGGTGTCCAATTTGCGGAACATCCAAATAAACTTGAGCACATTTCATATTATCCCGTAAAAGACGTAAGCAGCGGACCAACCTCCATGAGAGGGCACATTTAATGAGCACACGTGGGTTCTCCTCTGCCTGAGGACAGGGGGAGTTAATGTGGTCTCATCAGCAAAAAATGACCTCAAGTGTTGGTTCACAAAAGAGAGAAGAGGAAAAAAAGAGACTATTTGAAGAATAAACATATCATTCACTCTTGGCTGATGTGCCATGGTTGAATAGCTGCCAAAGGACAGGATTAGAGAACAAGAATGGGAGGAACAGACCACTGATGGAAAGGAGGGAAACCAAGGAGAGTCTTGTCTACTGTACTGCCACAGTGCTCTTTCCTCAGCTCATAGTCAAGCCATACTCTCCTTTCTTTACAAGCTGTTATCCAGTGCTTTGATCGTTGCCCTCAACTATTTTGTGTTGATTCAAGTATCCTATGATACATGGGGAAAAAAAGAAGGAAACAGGACATGCAAATGGAATGGAAATTACAACTGAGTCCTTAGAATGGGTAACGGTGAACGGTGAGTTTTAGAATGTTTGTTTCTTTGATTGCCTCAGGCCAAAAAATAAATGTATAACCATAAATGTCGATTTTGCTACTACCCAGGTGTGCAAAAGAAACGTTGTCTTCTTGAACAGTTGTATACTTCTGAGACAGTGATACTGTGATAACTGCCTCTGGCCAGATAACACCTTCCTTGGATGAACTGTTTTATGAGGTGTCTTTAGGCTCAGCCCAGGAACGGGCAGAGTTGACCATTGCATGAAGTAGCGGTCTTGTATGGATCTGCAATATTACCATAAAGGTGAATATAGTGTAAATATTAGCCATTATCGCTGCTGAAGAGATCACATAGGCATAGGGAGAGCATATGGGAGCAATGGGGATGTTCTTAAACACCCTGTAGTCTGATTTAGAATCACAGCTGCAGGACCAGTACGCCTAAGCTTGTACATAAACTTTCACATGAAAAATAATAAAGGTTGTTTGCGGCCACAAAAGCCACTGCCTCGAGGGACTGTTTGCGTGACCACACTAGGCAGGCCTCACCCAAGATTATAATGCTTAAACTTGATGATCATGGCTTGCAAATAACATACATGGGTGTGCTTAAGGCTCAGTAAGACTGACCTGACTCCTTTTCTATTTTACATAATCTTTTTAATCCAGCAATTTCATGAAGACTGACCCAAAGATTGAAATATAATATGTGGCAAACAAACCCAGTGACCTCTCTCGTGATAATCACAAATGTAGACTCTATTTGCAAGTCAGCGTGAAACGATATGTAATTTGTTTTAGAAAGGTACGGAAAACTTGCCAATTAGAAAAGGAGTACTGGTAGTTATGGTATGTTACTGGCTGGTTTGTTTGTGTTTAATATCAACTGTATAATTCAGGCTCTGATCACTGCCACCAAAAGTGTGCATTGGCATATTGAAAATATGAGCAACTACATGAAGGCTAGATATTTTCTTTGGAGGGACTCTTTACTGGCGCCTTGAAAAGAGAGGGATAAAATCTGCACTCTATAGCTAAGCACACCAAACGTTTTTATTGGTTTTCATTCTGCTTTATATTTATCCTCCAATTTCTCCCAAAATCATTTAACTGGCCAGGGTTGCAGCTGAAAAAAAATCCCAATATTGATTTAAACACCATTTTGAATGATTACAGTCAAATCTACGTGTTGTAATGACGAGACATTGGTGTTGATTTATGCAGTGACAGAGTCTGCAGTTTTTCACAGCTTTCCTTCTTTACTTTGGCTGCAGCTGCTGTGTTGCTTTTGGCCCATACAACCGATTTATGTTCCACATATTTGTGAATGGTGGGGGTTGCTTATTTTGAGAGGAGTTTGTGGTTCTGGACATTACTTAGCCCCTCCCCATTTCTGTGAACCAGCTCAGAACCGCCTTATTTAGACTTGGGTTGGCCTATCGCTGAGGAATCGCTGTTTTTGTTCTGAGGAATCACAACAAGGGTCTTCATCAATCAGGCGCAGGATCGCCTCAATTCGCACATAAATCACTCAACATCTGATTTTCAAAATCTGTGCTGGCTGCTATAGACAGATCAGGGATTCATCTTGTGCACAGACATTGATTGCCTCGTTGCCGCTGTACACCAAATTGAATTAGTGCATCCTCCGCCCTCAACCATTTAATACGACAAGTCACATAAGTGCAATAATAACTCTGTCCACAGCCATAATCTTTTTAAACTCAAACCAATTGTTCATCGTGCCTAAATATAACCAGAGCATCTATCTTGTAGATGCAGTATTACAAAATATTTTTTGAGAACGATAAGACATTCATGCTGAAATGTGGTATTTCCACCTGCTATCCACAAAAATTCACTGGAAGGATTTCTGTATCACCTGCACACAAAAGTGGGCCTTGAGTGCATTCAGTGCACACAATTTGAAAAAGGTAACATCATTTGTAGACAGCTTGAAGAGATTGGGTTGTCATTTCAGCACAATCACAGGATCAAAGCCTTTTATCCGTGTGTTTGCTCTGCTGTCTAACAGCGGTTTGCAGCTGCCAGCAGAGCTTCTGTAAGTGCTGCCTTTCACCTCTATCAAATAGCCCTTTGGATAAGCAGTGCAGCCAAAAAGACTCCAATATAAAACTGGCATACCGAGATGAAATACACGAGGGGTACGAATTGCATTACAGTCTCCATTAGCCTTTGGCCTCATCTGTCATAGGAATAAGAGCTAAGTAAGAGACCACTCATAGGTCTGGTGTCCAATAGCATGTCTGTCAGCACAGTAACCGAGAGGCCCCGCAGTCGATGAACGACTTGAAAGTAAGTCAAACATGGATGTGAAAGTAAGATGGTACACCACATGCCTCACAATAACCTTGTACCATGCAATTCCTGGTGTTCTTATGCACAGCCCTTGGGGTGTTGTTGTAACGAAAGGAGACAGTTTTGACATGCAAGGATTGAAATTCTACACAACGGCATGGCAAGCATAGACCTCGCACACAACTTTTTTCTAATGTGCTCATGATACGTATTCGGAACATCAACTCCGCTCTCTCTGTTTGTATCGACTCACTCGCATTTACGGACCATCTGTTGTTGATGCGGATGCTGCGGCAAGGTACAATTCAGCCAGGTCATTACAGATTCAGCTCTTTTCATCCTGTTTGTTTGAATTATGTTTTGCCAAAAGCATCCCCGGTGCCCTGTTGCTTGGCTTTGATGGAGCTCACCATTACCCATATGATACCATTTGATCAACAAACACACTTTGTAATTCACCTTTCACTGGATGTGCTGTTTCAGGTTTTACAGCTCTAAAGGGAATGCTGTACTTGAATAAGATGAGCTCAACACAGGGTTAGCGATGACCGATTAATTAATTTGTTTTTTTTTTATTGTGGTTTCTTAGCTTTAGAATACTGCTGTTGTGTTTCAATGTTGCAGTTCCTCAGAAAAAACAAGCCGGCTGCCTCACTGTTTTTGCACCGCACTTCACAGTGATCATCTGTCTGTCAAAGGGATTTTTCTGCTGATGAAGTTCCGTCTCTTTGTCTACTCAGCTAGTGCTAACCTCAGTTTTCTGATGCTGGAAATGTGTAATTCAGCACTCCGTCCTTTATGGATGATTCCAGCTGTTATCAAGTCAAATTTGAGGTCGAAGTGCTTATGTTTCAAATACTCTTCTTCTCATTTAAAATTGCCACCCACCTGAAATGCACTTTGTGTAAAATGTGCATGATGTCGTTTGCCATCTTAGCAATTTCTAACTTTCTAACAAATGAAATGGTCATCAAATTCAGGGCCGAGTTAAGCAAAAAAAAGAAAGCCAAGCTGAGGATGGGTTTTCAAAGCAAAAAGTGTGATAGTTGCAAGAGAGACATGTAGGCAGTGGAGAAGAGTAAAAACTTGTTGGCAGGTAAGTAAAGCAATTATATAAAGATGACTCTCACTGAGTCAACATTGTAATTGAAAATTCGACCCACATCATATCCTGTAGCTGATTACTGCACTGCAGTGACCTGACAGCATGTGAAAACCTTCCATTGTTTTTGGTGGTGTTGTTATTGCACAGCCTGATAGGTGTTGCACTGCTGAGTGCGCCTCTATTCCCACGACGAGCTGCATTTGACTCCCACCTATGTTGAGCTATATGCTTGCCTTTTCTTGACCTCTGCGTTCTCTTCGAAAACCCGTAACCGTCTACATCAATAATGAATTCTCAGATGCCCCAGTGACTAGGCAAGCCGAATTGCAGTCTGTGTGCACTTGTTTTCTTTTTTGCACATTTCACTCTTTTTGTGTAAACTGTGTTTTTTGTTTTTTCCACTATGTGTGTTGCAGCTTCCTCGGCGTGCCCCCAGGCAGAGGCAGTTGCCCACTAACTGGCCCGCTGCCTTTTGACCTCATCTACACGGACTACCACGGCCTGCAGCAGATGAAGCAACACATGGGGCTCTCACTCAAGAAACACAAGTTAGTGGGTGTGCGCTTTGTATGTGTGTGTGTGTGTGTGTGTAGGAGCTGTGAGCTGAAGTTTCTGTGAGTGTTTGGGTTATATATGCGTGTTTCTAGGCAGGCAAGTACTCCTGCTGGCTCTGTGTGTGTTTGTGTGTGGCTGATTTATTCCAGGCAATCAAGTATGCATGCCTCTGTCCAGATGTGGAGTCTAACTCATTCACGCAGTGCATACAAACACATGTACACACACACACACACCTCCCCATCTTGTTTTGAAGCAGTGTTACGACTTTACACTGCTTGCACATACTGCATACACACAAGCAAGTATAAGGAATCGCACACAGAGCATAAGGTTCAAGTCCTGTCAGATATCGACAACACGGCATGCTAGCTGTACTCTTTGTATCTCTTCATCACCACATACTGTAAGCAGCACCTGTGTGCACCAATTTCCAGTTGGCGCATCTAATCCGCTCGTTAAACACATAAGACGATGGGTAAAAACAGAGGTTATGCCCGATTGAAAGAAGCAGAAAGATTAGTGAGATTTTAAGTGGAAACAGGCTGAGGGCGGCTTTTGTAAGAGGTTTCTGTGTGCAATTGTGTGTGTGTGTGTGTGTGTGTGTGTGTGTGCGCGCTGTTACAAAAGTGGACTTAATGGCTTTTGGCATTTCGACTAAGATGGGGGCAACTAGGAAACTAGGCCATGACAGTCCTGAGACCAAAGCTACAAAAAACTAAAGTAATAGTAAAAAGTAAGAATTTAAAGTGCCATAGTGCATTTGGAGAAACAAAAAAGTCAGCTGCAGAACACAGCAATACAATCCCATTATAGTTTCAGGAGTCTTTCATGTTGCTCCATGCTATGTGAGATTGAGCGTCCGTCTTGAACCGTGTCCTCTGCAGCCCCTTAAAACCAGCTTGTAACCACCCCCCTCCGTCCCACTGCCATGCTTCCTGGTGCGATAAATTGGCATCTTTGTCTTCCACCTGTATATGATGGCAGGAATTATCACATTTTTCTTTATCTCTTCTTTGTTCCTTCTTCCAGCAAAGAGAGACAAACAATGAAAGATGAAAGGGGAGACGCATATGTGAACGGGAAGCCAAATGAAAGTTAAACAGGCACGGAAGAGTAAAGGGGAGATTTTTTAAAAACCGAGGATGCATACAGAGAGGTGGTAACAAAGGAGAGAAGGGAGGCGCCACAAAAACAGAGGGGCTTGGAAGACATTGGGAGCCAACCATCACCGCACATAAAGGGCCACGACATGTATTTTTAAAATCCAATTATGAGCAAGAGAAATGCATTACCGGCGGCACGGGGAGCTTTTTTTCCCCAGCCCCTTAACCTGTTTTGCTGTCTCTTTCTCACAATCCATTTCTCTCTTTCCGTTTCTCACACACACACGTAAAACACCAGATTTTCCCCCAACGTGACACCAGTCCTCCAGCAGTCTGTACCTAATTGCTTGCTGAGGTCGGCACTTCTCCGCTCCGTCATTACGGCACAGACTCTCTGATTTCTGCTCTCCCTCACCGGATGTGACTTTTAGTGTTTTTAAAAGAGGGGTCCTTTGTTCGGCAGAAGCTCACCGTTAAGGAATTATATCTGAATGTTTCAGCAGTGAAGACGGAGCAGGGAAACATCTACCCTCACTTTCAGCGATTTCAAATGCGGCAAGAAGAATGCCTGTGATTTTTAGTTCTCTGTTGATTAGTGAGCTCTGATGAAGATTTTGTCAGCGCACCACAATGAGGAATTCATTTACATTTTCGTATATGAGACATAACATGCACCTCCATGTGGTATTGATCCACTATAAAGCATGAAAATCACATCTATTTCTTTTCCCTCTCCAGCGTTTGTGCCTGTTTGATCCATTTATCTTTTTAACCAACAATTCCACAATTCTCCAGAGGTTTCAGACGGGTCAGTGACACACCTATTCACCCTTTTCTCTCCCGCTTTCCCTTTCTCCGTCTTCCTCTCCCGCCTCGTCAAGTTAGGATGGTCTCATCGAGCCTTGTGTGCAGAAAGGCATCATTAATCAAGCGCTCTGAGCTTTGGGGCCTTTCAGTTCCTTTAATTACTTTTGTTTTATGTTCGCAAAGACGTCCACATTCATTTATTATGTCTGGAGAGCACAGCGATGCCCCGTCCAGTGTGTTGCTGTGTTTGCTTGTATGTACATGTGCACACACCGGGCTGTGCGAGTGTGTGTTGTTGTAGTTGTTGTTGTTGTTAAGATGCCGAGAACCGATGGAGGATAGTCTTAAATCACACCAGCTCATCTGATAACAGGGTTAGCATATTGATTTCCCCCGCACGCTGAATTTACGGCTCGGATTCAGATTGAGGCAGATTGGAGAATACATCCTGAACCTGCAAAACACACCTTCCTCCCTGAAACCTACAAGTGGCACGTCAATAACCAAACGATTTGGATTCGTTTTAATTTGCACATTTTATACAGTCGCTGTTTCTGAGTGTTGCGATTATGCTCGAGTGGTGACGCAGCTCGTCAACCAATTTAGCTCATGATAAATACGGCGAGATAATTACTCTCCTCAGTGCCGTTGCCCACGTCTTGGTTGTCTTCATTGGTACTCTCTGGAGCGGCACAAAGGTTTTGCTTCGAATCTAATTGAAATTGTTGCAAAATATGTACCTTGATAACTATCTGCCTGGTGTAAAACAATTTTCGAGGGGATTCAAGTGTAGGAAATGTTATCTACCCACACTCTTGAAGAAAATCCACTGCAGTCCCTCATCGACTGGCAAAACTTTCCGACCCCTTGACATTTTAACAGCGTCTCTCTCAAAGTTTATAACATTAATTATAGATGTTAATGTTCTGGGTTTTTTTCTTCCCACCTCTGTGCATTGGTATCACTCAGAGATTTCCCTCTTCTGTTGTGCTCTCGCTGTCAGTTAAAATTAAATTGTTCTAAAAGCTACAGCTCAATTTCTACAGATGTACAATTAAATGTTCCTGTTGTGGCACTTAACCAAGTCAAAGGCAGATTAATGTTGCATCAAGGTGCGTTTACTACAGCATCTGTTCAAGTAATGGAGGGTAGATGATGGATGGCAGGAGATTATATTGTATTTTACACATAAGAACACTTTGAAAGGCAGGATAAGATATGGGCATGGTGCATGCTGAAAGACAAATACCAAAACATCAGACAATCAATGTCACTAGAATTTTACCCTCAAAGAAAAAGAAAACAAAGTATGTCCAAGAATGAATATAGGTGGTTTTTTTATTGTCTGCCTTGGAAATAAAGTTCATCGAGTTCAGCCTCACAATGCCTTTTTTATTTTATTTTTTACAGGTATAAGCAAATGTGAATGTTAATTGTCACTTTGACCTATTCCCTTTAGACAGTCAATATCAAATGAATCAATCTGTATCAAAGGCAGTTTGATAACAGGAAGCAACCGTGTTTGGCGCATTGTAATCATCTTTGTCTCTGATTAACATACATGTGTGACTTTTATATCCATTGCTAAAACGCTCCCAATGTCAGCCAAAGCGCATACAATCAGATTAAAAGCCTTAAATTGATGCTATTGTCGTGTAAATCTGAAGACTGTGGGTGACAAATCACCACCCTGCCATATTCTCCTCACCCTAGAGGACTGTTGAGCCTCTCAGAGAAGCCGTTTAACCCAGATTAGCCCATACTCTGATCTCCCGTTAGATATTCAGCTCAGCTACTCCCCGCTTATCCCCTCTTCCTCAACCAAACCCCCCCCCTCCAACCCCACCCACTACCCCCTTCGGGGACCTCTTATCTGTGGGCAGAAACATTTTCACAGTTTCAGAGTTGGTGATATGTGATCGTGCTGGTTGAGAAGAGGCACACAGGACGGGGCAAGAGAAAACTGAAACTAACATTTGTCATTAATAATTCATCACCTGCGTTCTGTGACCCTCACAAATGGAAACATTTTTTTTTTTTACAAAATCTCTTCCTTGATGCCCCATTGAAAAAAGAATGCTGCGATAAGTGTGTTTTTCTATCTCTTGCAGATAAGTCTGCTTTTATAAGCTCCTTTCCAAGATATATCGCTGTCAGTTTATTGGCTTGCCTTCTGCATGCTGCAGTCATTGACAGGAATATCTGAGAAGATTCAAACACGGATGGGGTGTCACCTTGCTTCAAATAACACCGCTCTGCCCTCGGGGGAGATATTATTTCACATTTTTTGCATTAAATCCTAAATGTGGCAGGCTAGAAAGCCATCTATTTTGACCTTGTGTGTTTTACATGAGGATCCCAATATTCTATTTAAATAAGGGTGCTAAGTGCAGGATGAAAGAAAAAAGAAAAACACACTTGAAGACTGTCATGAAGAGGTTTTTCTTTTTGGTTTGTTTTTTGTTTTTTCCTGGAAGAAAGACATAAGTACAGGAAAGAATCTATCATAGAAGAAGCAAGGAAACCGGTTTTTCTACTGTGAGCAGCTTCAGTAGACCAGAAAACAGAATACTAACACGATGTGCACGATTTGTTCCAGCGCTGTTTGATCAGCTGACTCTCCAGAGGATGACATGAAAAGCAGTGTTTTTGCGACTGACACAGCTGAAGGCATCGTTGGGCTAATTTTCTGTCTAGCTGGCTACTTTTAGCGTGAATTGTTTATGAAAAAAAACCTTGCAGTTATCACAGAAGGTGATGCCATTTAGGTAGCTCATATGGAGTACATAAAATACAAAGCCACTATGTTAAACAGACAAGTATATTTTTTGATAATCCCTTCATTTTAAGATAACATCCATGCAATCTCTGGGTGTCAGATGACATCCCACGCCTCCACACTGGTATTATAGTTGCAGCAACAGGATATGCGGATCCACAGCAGCCGTGGTGATGCGTGGCTATTCCTATCAGCGACATATCCAGTATTTCCTTTGTGAAGTGTAGGCAGTTTGTTGTGCTGGATGGCAGTTAGCAATATGAGAACAGATGAATTGGGCTACATTCACATCACACACACACACACACACACACACACACACACAGAGCACATCTGCCAGGAAAAAGTCTCAGAGCTGAGGAAGTGGACGTCACCTTGGGCTCTTGTTAATCCCCCTGTGCTCACAGACAGGCCAGATTGAACACACTCACTCATACAGACCTGCGCATACTGTAGCTCTTTGTTTACGTGTGCGTGCATGTGTGAGTGTGCAGTGTCTCTGTTCTGTGCAGTAATGCATAGAGGGCAAAGCTCTTTGTGAATGTGTATGTGAATATGATGGAGAGAGAACGAGCAAATGCAGGTACATGCCTTCATGTCTCTGCTGTGGCAGACTCGGATGTGCTTCAGTGATGTGGTAACCATTCACGTGGAAACCAAATCAGTGCCTTATCACAAATTCAACCTCTAAACCCCAGAGTTGAGTCATTTCCATGTTACACTGCCACACAACATAAATATAACGTTTCTACTGGGTTTTTTTTCCCTTTGCTCGTCCTATTCTGTGCTTTATGTTATGAATGAATACAGTCTGAGAACTGTGCCTACATACATTTGCAAAAACATCTACCGTATTTCAAAAGTCATGAAAACATGTAATTCTACGGTGTATATGATTAGAATTTTTACATGACCTAGGGTCATTGGGGGGTGACAAATTCTTCAGTGCTTTTGATTCTCCAAAGTGAATTATGATGTATCTGTGTTCTTAAAAGTGCTGTATTTTTATTTTATTATTTTTACAGATGCCACATCCGAGTGATTGACACATTTGGCACCGAGCCGGCCTATAATCATGAAGAGTATGCAACACTGCACGGCTATCGGACCAACTGGGGCTACTGGAACCTCAATGCCAGGCAGTACATGACAATGTTCCGTAAGGACGAATCAACTTTTTTGAGCCTCACTCCATTATTGTTTTTCTCAAATCATCATTCACTCATATGCCATAAGTCCATGCATTTTTTTTATTGTGTTCAGAATGACATGAACCTCACACTTTAATCATTTACTGCATTGGAATATCAAAAAAAGTCAAGCTTGTTAAAAATCAGTTCAAGTGCATCTGTTACAATATTTTGACAGTAAATCTCGTAATAATGATATCATTCCATTTCAATGTTTTTACTTCCTTTGACAGGTCTCCCTGCTCGTTCACATTAATTTGGAATAATGTGTGTAATACGGCTATTTCCAGCAACATCACAGTTTGTCACTTCTCTCCAACACTGCATTGCTTTTTCATCTGCTTTGCTCTCCTTTTCATGATACACAAGATGTCTGATCTGCTGTATTCAAAGCCAGCATTGTCGCCTGTCTCCTCGCTCCTGCTATTGACTGAAATACTGATGGCATAACTTTCTTCTGCACTTACATGCACCCTTCTGCCGCCGATTCAGCTGTCTGAATAACAGGATTGTTATAACATCAGTATGAGCTCTTCTCTCGATTCCCACATTTTGCATCGTCTAACGCTGAAATAACAGACTCGATTCTCAACATTTTTTAGAGAACATCAGATCATTTTTCAGAATCCTTATACAAAAGGACAACTTTAGCAGTAGATGTGTGGTTGCAGAAAAGTAATTTAACAAGGGTAAATCACTGTAAAATCTTGTGTCAGCTAGAACTGATTTTGATAATGCGAAATACTTAATGTAAATGCTTAAAAAACTTTCAGTATATTATCATGCTGCTAAATCATCTACACGCATCTACAGCCGGTAGCAGCTGGCTTTTTGACAATCACAATTTATAATACTTAGGGATGTAATAATCACGCTGACTTAGCCATTGAACTGAACCAAACAAGGATGTAGAGCTCTTTCCTCTGTGTCTCTCACTCACAAAACTTTATTTCTTCCCCCTCGTCTCTGTTTCTCTTCTGTTTTTTGTTTTTCTACCACTGTCCTGGCTTTCCACGCAACACGCACATGTTTAGCTCACACACCCGACAACTCTTTCATGGGCTTTGTTTCGGAGGAGCTGAACGAGACGGAGAAGAGGAGCATCCAGCAGAACAAAGTCAACACCATGGCTGTTGTGTATGGGAAGGAGGCCAGCATGTGGAAGGTACAATAAATGATTGCACACATTGACATTGAGTTGTGGTTGCCACTACAAATAAATTACATACGATTGATTTTGCCAGAGCACTTTTCTACCACAATAATGGCAACAACAAACTGTTCTACAATATGCCTGTTATCACATCTATTGTATGCTGCTTCTTTTGTGTTTTTCTACGCCCATGATAAGCAGTGTTCCATTGAGCAACAATATATTTTGCAAAAAAAATGCACACACACACACAGACAGACTGTAGTATAGTACATGGACGCCAACCACACATACAAGCATCACAGAAATGCTCCAATAAAGGTACACCACAATAATTGCAAAGATACAATTACATAGTGAAAAGTCTTTGATGTAAGTTTTCTATCTCAAATTGCCATTGAATTTTCTATGTTCTTGCTTATTTATTTATCTATTTACACTTTATTTATTTTTCTTTCTTGCTGTGTCTTGTGGGATGTTCACTAGCTTCAGGTAAGAAAATGTCACTTTCATAATCCTCATTATGATCCAAATGACCATTTCACAGCCTGTGAACATGCAAAATATATCACAAGCATGTCAACTACATGCTTGATATGGATGGATAGATTACAGTGAAAGTTTTTTAATGAGAATTGTGAGTCGTTTCTGTACACATGATGACATTGTTACATTTGTAACCTTTAATATACAATACACATTTTTTTCCCCACCATACTGTACTCTACATTTTATTATCTTATAAATGACTTCTTTAAAATAGCAGAACACACATTTCATGTGTGGGGTGAGAGCTACCTCTGGACACACACAGCCATGCACGTGCACATGCATATTAGGGAATCTTAACCCTCCCACGTCTATGTTACCCCTTCTGCTAATTCATGTTGTCTTCTGCACTTAGCGCTTGAGCTAATCTCCTAATTGGCTCGGAAAATCCTCACAGAGGAAGCTATCGATTGCTACAGCCTCCAATTATGGCTGCTGGGGTTGGGGGATGGGGGATTGGGGGGCACCACAACATAGCAGGGGGATACAGTAAGCAGCTTAACACCGGATGGCCAGTCGATATTCTGGCCCAGGGTTACACTCCATTCACAACATTGAGTTTTTGTTAATAACTGCTGCTGGTTTCTCGTCATTCTCCTTGTCATCGTGCTGAACCTTGACTTTCAAAGTGTGGCAGTGGCTCCCATTCACACAAAGTGCTATGTTTTTATTAGTTGGAGTAATAAGTAGTAATACTACTATTACTATTACTACTAATAATAATAATAATTCTTTATCAGTCCTTTTATACCTGCACAAGTCTCTGTGCAGTGATTCTGTAAAAGAGATGCAACTTACCTGGTGAACCCAGTATGAATTACATTTGTGCATCCAGATAAATGTTTCTTCTTGTACAACCTCTTGATTTTATGAATGGATTATCCTCTCTGGATGTTGGTAACACAGCTTTTAAATACTGCACTGAATGTCAAGCTTCAAGTGTCTTAAACCCTCAATAGAATATAACTATAATGTGTTTTCCCACACAGGTTCTGTGTAGGTGGGTTATGTGTTAAACCTTTCTTTATTTTGTACTGTAAAATAAGAAAAGCTGATGCTGTGCATAAACAGCAGACCGCTCACATAAATATCAAAGCAGGAACTAATACAGAGCAATGCAGTTGGCTCACATTCTTCACTCATTGTTCGTTTCTGACACCTTTCTCTCTTAACCTCAATCTCGGCAAACCATCTATCTTTCATTCTCTCTCAGCAGGGTAAGGAAGGTTTCCTGCAGATTCTCCACAGGTACATGGAGGTCCATGGCACAGTCTACTACGAGACCCAGAGGCCTCCAGAGGTCCCGGCCTATGTGAAAAACCACGGGTTGCTGCCCCAGCATGAGCTGCAACAACTGCTGCGCAGAGCGAAGGTAAGAGCACAAGAATAATTTTGTTTGTTGCAGGATTCTGTCCGTTTCTCAAGAGTTTACATTTAAATTTCAATGAGCATCTTTTAAATGACATTCACAATTTTTCCTTGCTAGCTCTTCATTGGCTTCGGTTTCCCCTATGAAGGCCCGGCCCCTCTTGAAGCAATCGCAAATGGATGCATCTTCTTGCAGCCAAAGTTTCATCCACCCCACAGCTCTCTTAACCATGAGTTTTTCAGAGGCAAGCCCACCTCCAGAGAGGTAAGATAGCGTATCATCATTGGAAACCTCAATGGCAACGAGTGCACACCAGCTTTCTTTAAATCAGAAAAGGCTTTAATTATGATGTTGTCATACATGCATGTTTATTATAGGTGTCCTCCCAGCACCCATATGCTGAGCAGTACATCGGCAGACCTCATGTAATGACTGTGGACTACAACAACTCCTTGGAGTTTGACTCTGCCATCAGGGAAATCATGAGAACCAAGGTACTCTCACTTACAATGCAGTCAGTGCAGTCTTTGAAACTGAGTTTGGAAACTGCCAACCCAGCCACTGCTGCATAGAAAAGTGCTCAAATACTGTATGAATTATACACAATAAAATTCCTCAGTGAAGCCTGGAGCTGAGGAATGGTGGAACCAACAGCATGGTGAGGAGTCACCAAGCTGTTGTGTTTTTGTGTGCTTTAAATTTCTTGACGAATGAAGGTATTGCGCAACACTGTTTGATTAATTACTGTAACATTTTAATGAAATGTAGTGTAATGATTCCCAAAAGTGAACTGAATATCATGATGACTTTAAACTCATACATGAGGCCATGCATTTGTTAGGAAAATGTTTACTAAAATAGTGAACCTTTTGGACATAGCATCATTTTCCCATAGACTTATAACATCTGAAGCCATCATGAAACTATTGGTGCCCTTCCCTGTTGGCCATTAGAACATGGTTAAGGCAGTTTGCAAATGTTTAATTCTTCAGACCAGGAAAGGATTCTGTTATATGTGCCATGAATACAGTATTATAGTTCATTTCAAATCAGGCCCATCTAACAGAATGAATCTTTCAGTCTTCAGAGGGTAAGATTGTACATGGGCAACCCCTTTTATACATGCAGTTCTACCAGAATTAAAATATTAATCAGACATCAGTGTTTTTAATATGAATACTTCTGTTGTCCATGGACTAGCTTTGGGGCAATAGTATTTTTTTTTCAAAGTCGGAGCATGATTGCGTTAATTAATGCATTACTGATCCATTCATTTTTAGCCTCACTATTCCCATTACTACCTGCAGTGTCGCATCTAAAAACCAAATCCTTGTCAGACTGATTTGTGGAGAAAAACATATCAAGCCTACTATCTTAATGTCTGTGTAAAATGGGAATAATACACATTAGGACTGTGATGACTCTTTCTCACCCAAGTGTGGCTTCCTTTATCATCTGGAAGCTAAAGATATTTAAAGAAGTGGAGGTGTTTTTGCTGAAAGCTTGATGAAGGGTGTTTAATCTTTGATACAGCAGCTGAGGAACTTCACCATTATGTAGCTATAGCAGTCTAATATTAAAGACTGCTGAAGATGCAATATTGGAGTGCCAGATGCTGCAAGTGGGGGCTGATAGAGAACATGAAGGTGCCCGGAACTGACGAGAGTGGGAGAGAGGTTAATTAAGGAGTCAAATGGGGGAGATTAAATCTATCTGGAAAGATGGCAGAATTGGGAGAAAATTAGAAAGGAATAGAGACAAACATACAGACAGGGAAAGAGTATAGTGGAAGTCAGAGGCCCTAATAGACTGCATGATAGAATACATGCATGTCACGAACGCATTCTTTTCTTATTCAAATTAAGACTAAGTGCTTATCAGCAACATTTGGAGTCTGATTTCATAACTCAACCTAAGTTTGTTTAAGATTAAAACGCAAATACACCAAGAAGAAACTGAAACTTTAAACAATGTCATTGAAGATTAAATACATTTGCAAATAATTATTTCAAATTCAGCCATTTTGATCATTACAAATTGTATCTTCCTCCTGAAGGTTCAGCCTAAGAGGGATCACGTGTAGCAGCGAGACAGCTGTCTGCAAGATCCCTTAAATGTAGTGTAGTAGTTTGTGCCTTTAACAGATTAGAAGTAGTGCACATGGGAGGAAAGGTAAAGCAGTAATACAGTAATGGCTGTGTGTGTGTATGCATGTCTGCTGTCTGCTGTCTGCTATTAACTCTGTTGTCTGTGCTGTCAAACAAGCTACAGTTCAGCAACACTGGCTGACTGCTCCGTCTCTGTCTGCACTGTCAGACCACTGAGGGGGAGGTGATGGACCCCTTCATCCCTCACAGGAGATAAAATGCTCCAGAAAAAAAAACCCTCAAACTCATACTCACAGCAATGGATAATGCTGTTCTCCTTGCATTTGTCAAGCCTCGCACATAGCCACAATTGGATTGCAGATAGTCACAGACAATGAAATTGCTCAGATCAGGCATATCAGTCCACAGTCTTACCTGGTATTATGGCCATTAACCACACACAAACACCGTGTGTGTGTTGCAAAGACTCGTGTTCAGTCAGGCAGGAAAAAACAATCTCAGGCTGGCTGACAGGTGCTCATGCTGCTATAAATCCTTTCTGACTGCATACTTTATCTCTATTCCTTGTTATTTTTATTTTCTGTCCTCAGGTCTTTCTTCCCCCTTTCTTGATCAAATATTTGGAATGGAGAATGCAGGAACTAATGAGCTGAAGATGGGGACTTTCTCATTACATCTTATGCAAATCAAGCAGTGGTCGCCTTCTTATTTTTAATCACAGAATATTTAGACTAATTTAACACTTATCTCCAGTTCCTCCTATTATATGAAAAACAAGCACTTTTTTTAAGGAAATCATGTCATATGGATCAATACAATTCTGTTCAGTATTGATCCAGTAATTTTCTATTTTTATGGATTCATATTTATTAAGACAAATTTACAAATATAAACAACCGAATGCTGAACGTAAATCACCTGGTGTCTAGTGCCTACGTCCTCCTCTTTGATCCCTGAAATTACAAACATTTCCAAATGAACCACAAAATCCTTCAGTTTTGCGTAACACAAAGTCACCCTGCGGCGAATCTCTTTTAGATCTATCATCATTGCAAGTAGCTTGTTTGCTTGTGTCCAAGTGTACTTGCTGCTCCGTCTTACGTTGTAGATTAACATAAAGCTTTGATCAGATTTGCACTATGTGGAACTTTATAAATTGCATCATCGCTGCATACTTGCTCCTCAGTGGTTTTCACTTAAAATGGGCCAAGTCTGATTTCACACATGGTTGAACGTTAGACTGCTTTGATTTCAGATTGGAAATGCAGTTTAGTTAGTCGTGTATCATTTACACAGGCAAGGCACAAAGACAAGACTCGTCGATCTCTCTGCCGCTTCTGCCACTTGCCGTTTAAAGAGGGAGAAAAGTGGAGAAAATAGTTTGTTTTTATTTCCCTCCAGGCAAATATGGTGCTTGATATGTTTATACTCTGGGGCTGAAATGTAATTACAGAAACAAGAGTTTAAAGCTGTTTATTCAGTCAGAAAATTACATTTGTATTAATCTTAGCATCTAAGTTACAGCAGTTGTACATCACTTTTGTTAGCGTGTATTGCACAAGTCAAAACACAAAACAGTGTAGTCTCTCCAGCTCATATTTAATTGGACCGAAAAAAAAAGTTTGTTATAAAACTGACACATCGCAGTCGGCAGATAATCAATTGGTATGCAAATCGATCCTAATGAGTTTCCAAGCAGCAACATACTGTGATTAGTCCTCAAAGAAATGTGACAATAGGAACATTAATCTGCTGGAATTAACTAGGAGAAGGAAGCAATTTATTGCAATTATCGTGAACAATAAAATGACAGTAGAAATATTATACATGAATACAAGCGAAATATTATAAAACAACAATGGGATAAGGGACACATTTCTATGTGATATTTCCAGGTTGAGCCATATCTGCCTTATGAATACACCTGTGAGGGGATGCTGGAGAGGGTCCATGCCTACATCCAAAATCAGGTGAGATCCCAGCCTCTCCGTGTCACGACAAACGAATCCAAGCACTGGACACAACACACACACACACACTCACACACACACAGGCAGGGAATCTCCCTTTTCACTTCTAATCCCCTCTCTCTTTCTCTCTCTCGTCCACACACACACTCTTTTCACAAGCTCTCCAGCTCCCTGCTCTGCTCAATATTTCATTATTGTATCCTTTCAACACCCAGAGGACTGTGTATCTACGCTTGTGTGAGTGTGGCAGTGTCTCTGCACACCAAGGATGCACACTCATGATTAATCTACATGCTAGCTCTGATTATGAACCACGTATTGAGCCTCTGGCTTTAAAGCAGGACTCATGAAACTAATGAGAAGAGATGAGTAAGTCCAGTCCAGTGGAGAAGTGCATGGGTGAAGTGATGGGTCAGGATGAAGGATTGTTTTTGGGTAGTTTTTTTTTAATGAACCCCACACTAGATGTCATCCAAAGCACAGAGGGCCTGACATTTCTGCATGTGACTCCAGTTGGAAAAAACTACTACAGTACACTGTATATATGATCAGAAGAAGATGAAGCAAAACTATACTGTGTGTAGTGTTTTTATTTAATCAAGAAAAATGCGGTCTCAGCACACAAACATTTTGAATTGAATGAAAACTCTAAATACAGAATGAAAATCTGACAGCGCACCATGCATCACCAGAGCTAAGTGCTTTTACAAACATTTGTAGATAAGAAACGGTGTATTATTGCACTTTACACTTCCATATTTTGCATCATTTTGCATACAGCTACATTTGAAATTCTGATTTAATTCATGTTGTTAGCACTCACTTAGCGAATTGTTAGTGAAACTAGTTTTCACTGTGTCTCATAGGCTTTGGCAGGGGTCTTTCTTTTTCAGCAGAATGCCCTAAGTTCACACTCAAAATATGCTAAACATATTCATTTGCTCAGTAAAGAGCAGATGTCTCGTGCTTCACTGAAAAGTCCATTCTTGCTCTCACAGACACAAGAGACTTCAAATCTCCTTATCAGGCCAAGGACTTGAAGATAAGATTTTAGACGAGTGTGGAGAAACTTTGCACCTTCAGCAGATAAAGGAAAATAGTCTTGCAGGGTAAAAAGAAAAAAAAAGCTAAAATTTACCATTTATCCCTGCTTACCCAGTGTAACTGAAATTTATCGAAAAGACCCTCCACAATGTAAATATGACAAACCAACTCTTTGATGCCTCTTCTCCTCAGGACTTCTGTACCCCAGAGCCCCCCTTCATCCCAGCCAACCTCTCCAAACAGACGTCCGCTGGTGGCGGCAGGATCACAGGACCTCTGTTTGTGCCCCTGCCCAATTCCACAACCCTCAGCTGGGCGCCCAACATGACAGCTCCCCCCGCGTGGCCTCCTCTCAGCTCCCTCAGGCTGCTGGTGTCTCAGGAGGGCCAGTCCTGCGTGGAGGCCTGCCAGTCGGAGGGCTTCATCTGTGAACCGGCTCACTTCCGCTTCATCAACAACAAAGAAGCTCTGCGCGGGTATGTCAGCATCAGACTTAATACCACGCTCAGGTTTGGTCCCAACAATCAGCCTTTCTTCACCCCTATATCCCTCCTACATTCTCTCCCCAGAGATTTTTCAAATGCATGAGTTAAGGGGGAAGATGAACCCCCCCCATGTGTGTTTACAGTGTCTGATTGAAAAACATTTTGACGCCTCAGTCGCTGTCAGTTTTATGTCACGCTGGTAAGATGTTGTTGTGCTCCGGATCTCCTGAAGAACACAATGTCTGTTTGAAACGCTGTCAATCATGTCAACATGAAGTGTGAAGAAAACAAACAAGCAGCGCAAAGCATTCAAACAAATCTTCGACTTGGTTTGATGAAGAGTGGTACAGTGTCAGACTTTAGAAAACAACTGGGGGGGGGAAAAACTATACAGAAGTAAATGTTCTCTCAACATGTAGATAGTAGTTGTCCCCATCTTGTCAAAAATGTGTAATTTCTTGTCTTGTAATTTAAAAAAAAAAAGGATTTGTACAAGGTGAAATTTAATGAAGATTTTTCATTTTGCACTGCATGTATTTTCTGAGGTTAAAATATCTCTACTTGTAAAACTGATGATGACAGAGCGATTCTTAATGGACGTTGTGCATATTAATGAAACTCAGAGTAGCTGCCGCTGTTTAATTTTGGTTGTAATGTGGGCTTTAGAATGATGTCGGCCTGAAGCAGCAATAAATCAATCGCTCTCACCCAGTTACAAGAATTATAAAGTGAAGGCGAGGGCTATGCTGCAGTCTGTTTACAGCACACTGACCTTTGTTTTCTTATCAAACAATTAGTATTGAATATTTTTGAGTTGTATACACTCCAAACCTGCATATATGCGCAGTAGTTTTCAAACAGACTCACTAACACCCTCTCCTGCAGATATCAAAGCTGACACCTTTTAGTATCCAGCTAAAATTCAGTAGGCTATTTCCTCTTTGGTTGTTGTTTTTCGCAGCCCTTGGGGCAAAAAGTGTGAAAGTCCTGTAACATTTCTGCCTGAAGAGTTCTTCTAAAGCCTGCCCACACATTCCCAGCGAGATGTGTTCATTTATGCTGAAAGTGTAGCGTTCAGCGTTCCGGATTTAGAGGGTGTTTTATATGCTTTACTTTTGTTTCACCTTTTGTAACACCTTTTGAGATGTGTTGGTTAATTTACAGCACATCCGTGTTATGATCAGCAGCAAATCTGTTGTGTTAGTTTTTTGTGGGTTTTTTTTTTTTTTTACAGTTAAGAGACAGACGTTACTGAATCGTCTGAGGTATTGATGTAGTACTGTACCACCTCTACGGAGGTGAAGCGGGAACTTGGCTTCAGATTGAGCTTTTTCTCGAGCTCTGGGACTGTGTGTGTGTGTGCGCGCGTGTGTGTATGTGTGCGCCATCACCAAACGCTCCCCTCCTGCCTGGTTTCAGATCCAACTTTTATCCTCTGCTCTCGTTTCATCCTCCAAGTATCTCTTTTTGTTCAACTCCTTTTTTTGACGGTCTCGGTTTACAGTGCCAATCTTCTGCGTTTCGCCTTTCTTCCTCGTCCTCCAGCTCTGGAGTTATGTTCTCCGACTCTGACACAAGTTGACACCTGATACCTGCCTCGCAGCATTTCAAAGCTCATTGTTGCCTCCCCAATAAATCTCTGCTCTTTATCAAAGCGGCATCCATAGTCAGACGAAGGTGATGAAATCTGCCCTCTCAACGCCTCAGGTTTTCCATTTGATTTGATGTTTTGCCACTTTGGCTTACTCATGTGTGTCTGAAAAAGAAATATTTTTGCCTGTGAAAAGTAAACACAGACCTCTTTTTACCCCGCAGGCTCGACGTGCAGTGCGAGGTGGTCGACTCGGAGATAAACCACATCCTCCCGGCCTTTTCGGTGGTGCGGCGGGAGTGCGGGCTGCAGCGGGAGCCCCTCCTATTCAGCTGTGCAGGACACTCCCCCAAATACAGACGTCTTTGCCCCTGCAGGGACTTCCGACGTGGCCAGGTGGCGCTGTGTCGAGACTGCCTATAGTGACACACGAAGGGAGCGGTGAGAAGAAAAGAAAAAAAAAAGAGTTACATGCGGATTGGCCGGCGAGAGGGGTTCCTTTAAAGGCAGCCACAAGCCAGAGCAGGTGGAGATCTGTGACAAAGCTGATGGTGCAGCCCCACCCATCCCAAAGGAACAGGTAATCCACGATGGTGAGAAACCAGTATGCATGGATTTATAGGCGGTCGAGTAACTGCCGGTTCCAGGGGAGGTATTTAGTGGTTGTATAACAGCTGTCACACTGTAAAAGAGATCTATCGAGGTGGGATGTCTTCAAACGGCAGGTGTCATCACAACAAGGGCAAGGGGTGACCCAGCCACAAAATACAGACTTTTCCCTTAACGCGCCAGCCACAGGAAGAGAGTTTGCCTCTGAAGGACAGACAACAGGATAGAACATTTCAATTTCAGAGGCTGTGTCTCGCCAAAACCCAGAGGTTCCAGATGAAAAATAAACACTGAAAGAAATGGACGTTTTTGACTTTCGAGAGACTATGGTGCCATTCCATGACAGAGCCTTCAAATATTTCGACTCCGAGAAGGCAGCCTTGGTTCAATATCCAATCTCCTCTCTGCACTTGGACAAAAGGATGATGGACAACCGGGTTATCTCCCTTGCTTTCTCTCCCCCTCCCCAAGTGATGGACAGAGTCATTTATCAGGCTGAACCCGGAGTCTGAGGCAACATCGGTCAATGCAATCATCTCTGGACACAAAAGAAAGCAAGAAGAGGACAGAGGACAAAGATAAAGGGTACAAAATTATTTTTCAATAAATAAGCCCTGAGAACTCGCCTCAACTGGATTTTCCAAAGTTTCCTCTGGGTTATATGCTGAGAGAAAGAAGGGGGAGAAAAAAGAATAAAAAAAATGAATGAATTAAAGAGTGTTGGTGTTTTTATGTTTTATGTAGTCCTCACTTCTCTATCCACCTCACATTTTTCACAACCATCATCCAGATTCCCATCATGCTGGAGGGAGGATTTATTTCATCTTATTCACATGAAGCTGACAGACCACACAGGTTGTTGATAAGCTGTTGATAAGAAGAAGGATGAAAAGAAGTCGTGGAGGGAGGAGAGGGAACCTGTATGTCAGATGAAATTTAGTATGTTCCTGTATGTTTATCTGTAGATTTTTTCCGTTATCCCGCATTTAGGTATCCTACCACAAACATTGTACTTTCATTCAACAGACATTGTCTAAAGAAAGGAAGCAACATGGTAGACAAAGAGAGAAGCACCTCAACAACAGGGTTCAAATCACAGCAGTTGCTAAGTATTCAGCATCGAGCACTGATTGATTTTTGGCCACCTGGGGGCAGCAACCTGCCAATAAAAGGTCATGGGAGAAGTTTACCCCAATGCTATTTCTGCTAGAAAGTTTTTAGTTCACCATTCACACTTTTTTCAGGCTTGTTATACTTTTCTGTCTTTTTTTCTTTCTTTCTATATTTTAACCTTTGGTAACGAAACTACCTGGTTTAGTCTCGAATTAATTAAAAACGCATCCTTTAAAGGGTTAACCAAACATTTGAAAGGTATTAGTTTTAGTCCAATTCATTCATGGAAAATCTGTTCTATTATTACCAAACATCACAGCTCATTAGCCAACAGTTTCTGGCGTTCACAAGCTGTCGATATGAGAAAAATTCTCATTAGTATTCCATTCTTTGGCCGTCTGAATTTCAGCAAGTATTTCCTCAGCTTTTAGCTCTGTTTTGCACATACTGACTCCTGTGGGGGGTGGGGGGTGGGTGGGGGGTGCTAGATTCTGCACAATGTTCATCCAGAGAGAGTCAATCAGCCATTTGTCTACAGTAGGTTTTATCATGCTTGGAAGGTGTGAACGCAGCTGCTCCGTGCAGCTGGGAGCAAGGTGGGTGAGGATCGTGAGAGTCAGCCAGGAAAGCACCGGGGGTCGGAAGTCCAAAACAATGAACTGACAACACTCCAGCCTTTCTGAAGTGCTGAAGGCTCCACACGATACAACAGAACAATTATCCCCAAGCTTGTCTCTACAAGCAACACATTTCATATGCGACGGGCAATTTGGTGCATCCCTGCTATACAGACAGTTATTAGAGCACAATTGTGATTTGTTACGTCCCAGATTACAATTTTGTGAAAGGGAATTTAAAGAGTGCACAAAGCTTATTACTGCCATTGTTGGGTAGCAATTTGCAATAAAGGGCATTCTTTACATTCCGTTCCATATCAAACTCCACTCAGTATTCAAACCTTTTTTTATGCCCACATTAATAAATAAAAACAATGGTGTCGGACAAAGCCAACAGCGCAGAACAAGATGTCTGAGCAAAGAGTGCATTATAGCAAGTCCAGTTTTCTAAAAAAGATAAAATCCAAAAAATTATGTAGTCATGAGTGTAGTTCCCCGATATTCCGCTTAAATGTATTTTAAGGAAAAACCTTGACAGACTCAATATGATAGCAGGGTATTTGAACGAAGGACAGAAATATGGCGTAAAGCTGTCTGGCTCGGTTTCATTGTTAGATATTACTTTAAAGGAAATTGAGGGCCCTCAAGTGTACGACTCCTTAAGTACAACGCATTGTTGTCTTTGCAGTGTATCATATTTGTCAGCCCATCGACAGTCGCAGCAATCCACTTCAACAGCTTGTATTCACAAGCTGTTTCACTTTGAAAAGTTTCTCCAGCGAGTGAATTGTGGACCTTTCTCACCATATCCAGCCTCTTGACCCGTGTCTCCCGTGAAAGATTCATCGGCTGTGACCAGACGGAGAGATTGTCACAGGTCACTCCAAATTATTGAATTCACACTATATCTGCCCTCCTTTTCACTACCCATCCTCAGCACCATTTCCTCCCTTAACACTTTTTTATTACACTGAAATCCAGATGTTTTATGTCTGTTATTTCAGCACAGTCATGGTATCGCAGACATCCTTTAGAATAAACCCACCCCCAGTAGGAGCAATTTCAGCGTGTTTTTTGACAAATTTCCTGTAATGACCACATCCGTATTGACCAAGTGTCCGTATGACGTGTGGATATAAATCTGTTTACATTGTGTCACTCTGTGGAATCCCTTTTGTAACAAAAAATGTAATTTAATTGATCAAAGACTTTGCATTTAGCCGTAGATTAACCTTGAACTTCAAACTAATGTCCTCTGAAGTAATAGAAACCCCCAGAATAGTAGCATAGCCCATCCTTACTATCAATACAGAGCTCTTTGATAAACTATTAAATGATGACCCGTGTGTGCGCGCATGCGTGTGTGTGCAAGTATCAGGGAAACAGATGCACTCTTGGTCTGAATCCCAGTGACTAAAGCAGAATTCAATGAATAATAAATCACAAGTGTGAATGCCAAATTAGATTCATCAATTCCTCATTGACCTGCACCAGCATGGGGAACAAAATGTCACCCCATTCACCGACTCACTCTGATTTCATTTTAACACCAGAGGCAATTCAAATTGCAATGAATATTTTTCATCTCTGCAATTCATCCATCTTCTCGAGTGAAATCTTTACAATGACCATAAAAAAGCACTTAGGCCCCTTCCCAAAAAATCAGCTCTTTCTCTGCCTGGTGGCGGCCCAGCTGAGCAGCCAGTGGGTATCAGGCGGTGTCGAGGGAGATGTGTGATTATGACACATCACAGTCCGTTCATTCAAACCTTTTGAAGGCTTAGAATATTGTTCCTCAACAGAGCGTGTTTAAAAAGAAGACGTAGCTAGATTAGGATTTATGACATTCAAATCTAAATATGTCTAAGGTTTTCCACCCCAACAGTTTTGCCCACAGAAAAGGCAGTTAGGTTTAAGCTCTCTGAATATGTGTGCTGATAATATTCCAAAAGGACAAAAGGAAAGTTTCTACAACAATAACATGAAACTAGTGGAATAGATTATGATTTGGATTTATGCCACAAATCCAAATCTCACTTAAATTCGCGACACCAATGAAGTAAAAAATCAACCACATCTTAGAGCTTTTTAGATCTGGGTTTGAGCCTAAAGTCTAAAGTCTAAATGCAATTCCATCTTTGCCGCAATTTATTTAGTCATCCCAACTGGAACTGCAGTGTGTAACTCAAAGACTTTGCGAGTACATACAAACGAATAAGACACAAGTAATAAAGGGATTGATCTGCCATTTTCACACTCTCCGTTGGTCCGTAACAGTTGTGGAAAAAAATCAAAATCAAAGGATTCTTCGAAGCCAGTGCGGCCAACTGAAAATAAAAGTAAGAAAAACTGTCAACATTTCAATAAAAGAAAGAATTGACATGAGAGGAAGAATTTAATGGTATTTCACAAAACATGTACCACACAAAAACAAGTCAAATGAACTACAAACAAACAGTATTCTGGTTTTATTTAAAATTTCTATCATGACAAAGTTCAGCCATAACATAATGAAATAAGAAAAGACAAGAAAGTCAAAGCAAATAATAGAATAAAAGAAACGAATTAATGAATTAAATATGATTACACACTTAACATGTGGAACTGTATGATGACCAAACTAAAATAAATAGTGGATTCAGCCATTTGTTGGTCCGTGTTTGTCGGCAGTCTGTCCACAAGATGACAAAAAAAATAATTAAATGAAGCAAATAAAAAAAAGAATCTTCAAAACCACTCATAATTATAAACACTATCGTGGTCGTTTTGCATCAGAGGAGGAATGGATAAGAATGGAAGTGGGAAACATAAAGAATGTTTCATCCTCAAGCCTCTCTCCCTGGATTCAGCTTGGCGCCCCTTTTTTTAAAAGGTTGAACTTTTAAATTATTAGATATAATTTATGCTTCTAGCACAGACTTGATCATATATTTCACATACTCGATCATATCACGAAGCATTTATCCTTATTCCTTAATAGTTATGGAGAAGATATTAGTGTTCATTCCAATCCAAATAGGAAGTAAAGACTAATCATCTTTACAGTTTCATCTTGTGTTAAACAAAATATAAAACCATTGACCGAACATTATTTTGCATATGTTATGTGTAATTTATTCCCAATTGCTGTTTCCCCTCACACACACACATGTATATTTCTAATATTTCCCGTCGATCGTATACAGTCATATTTTATATTGATTAATTGATCCCTGCTCACGTTTCTTGGGATGTGTTGATTTATTTATTCAAATGGACTTTCTCGAACGAGTAAAGGTCATGCTCGACGGTTGTTTTGGATATTTGGATATTTCATATATGTGCTTTAACCTATAAATAACATTGTCTGAGACTGACTTGAGTTTATTTCATACTAATTTCTCTATTCAACATAAATTGAGTACATGATAAAAAATCTTCTTTTTTTTTTTTAGAAAATCTCACTGGGATAAACATGATGAGGATTAAACACGAAGCACGGTCGAACAAACCATTCCGCCAACAAGTAAGATGCTCAGGTGCAGCCGGCAAATAAGAGAAGTGACAGTAAATATCAGTCGATCACAGTAAATATACTAAAAAGGAGGGGATGTTAAAATGTCAAAACTGCGCAAACAAAAAGATGTGAAATTTCCATCGTGAGACAAATGAAGACACTGAAGCTTGTATGTGCTCAAAATGAGGCTTGACATCATGAAATAAGAAAGGAACAATAAGCAAACTAACAATAAGCCAAATTCTATGTCGTGGATCCCGTGACTGCTTATTTAGAAGTTACTCACACACACACACACGATACCCTTTGACCTCATCTAGCAGACTGAACCTCTCAGTTGCAGATGAAGGGGAGTCTCTCCTGGCAGTCCACGCTCTCCCACGCTCCCTCTGTGGGTAAAGCTCCACAGCGCTTCAGCGCGGGACACCGATGGTCTTCCTCTGCCGCCGCAGGCCAAGCCTGGAACCCAGAGGGTCCCCGTTGACCCACAGCCAGTGGTCTCCCAGGTAACGCAGGCCGATCCACACCCGCTCGGTGCCGACTCTCTTCATCAGCGCCTGGGTGAGAAGCAGCTCGGTGTCGGAGCGCAGGCTGACGAGGTCGGTGCGATTCTCTCTGCAGTGGCTCACTGCCTCCTCCCAGGTCTTCCTGCTCTGCTCCACCGGGGGAAGACTCACGCAGTAAAAAGGCATAGCTTCTGTTGATTTGACATCTCTCCATTTTTTGTTCTTACTCTGATGTCCTTTGTTCTCATTCTTGTGCTTGTTGTCAGGTTGTTTTTTGCCCCACTCCGCGTAGGTAATGAGTCCTCCTCCGGACCACCTCCAGGCCGTCTCGTTGTTGGGGTCCCGGTTCAGACCGATCCACCCTTTGCCTTTGTTGTCACCTGCAGACGCTATAAGTTGCTTTTGGTCAGTCTGGCTGTTGACGTAGGCGAGATCATCGTGATGCTCCCGACAGTAAGCCTGAGCGTTGTTCCAGGTCATTCCCTGATCGATAAAATGGTACTGTCGAATCACTGAAGTCTCAACAGCCACGCTGAGTAAAAGCAGAAGCATATTTCCCTCCATGGTTGTTTCTCCGCCGCTCAGACCGAGGTGAGTTCGTCCTCTGTGCCTCCTTTGCGCCCATCAGTCTCTAGATGTCTTTAAAGCATAAAACTTTGCATGCACTTTGGTTTTTCAAACATGTTGTGATTGGTCCGGTTTTTGATTGGGAACTCAAACAAATCTCTGTCTGACATTCAAACAAGCAAGAAAAAGGACATTTGTGTTTCATAATGCCGAGGAAGAGAATGTTTGAAGAAAACGTGTTTGATACATAGATAAGGCGGCTCTCTCTTAACAACAATGACATGATGGGGTAAATATAGGGAATTTATATATTTATTTATATATATTATATACACCACTAAATACATTTGCAATACTTATAATTCCTCAAGTTCCTCAGATAAGGCAACCAAATGCAAACGTAGGTGCAGTCTGAGCAGGCATTTGTTAAATTTGTATGTTTGTGTCACTGTGTGCTTGTTGTTTTACCTTATTTATGCATTACTGAGGGAGATAGATGCACATTTTTATTGAATCACTCCTTTATTTCATTACTTCTTGGCATCAGAGGACTTTAAGTAAAAGTCATCTCACATATCATTCCCAGCTGGAACCAAAAACAGTAATATGAAATTGAATTGATAATGCAATATGCAGACAAAATAAATATACTGTACACATACAAACCACATCTTTAGGAAAATCCAAATAGATGGCTGCGCAGATGAAATACTGAACCAAATGTTCCCATCTTGCAAATAAAATTTATATTTAATATTTATTATAGGCATAGGAAGGCGGTGTCTTGGTTTCTAAATAAAAGCATCCACAACGGAGCACGCAAAGACACAAAAACATCAAAAACATACTCGAGTTTTTCAGAAGTACCAACAACAAGATGTTTTATTCAACCCGAGGAGGGGGTCCTCTGACCTCCCGCCTCCAGTGTGTGTTTAGTCAGAATACCTCAAAGCACCGCGTGCTGTGATTCCTAAAATCGTCTCATATCGCACTCGGTATCACGGCGTCCCGCCTTACAGGTACGCAGGGTTTGTTTTCAATCGCAATTGGAAGAGCAATCCCAGGAACTCAAATTTCCACTTTGATCTTGTATCTATTGAACTTGCCATATATTTGGAATCTACATGGTGGCGTTATTGTATTTTTTTTTTTTAACTAGAAAAATGACCTATTATTAGCAATGAACCAAAAAGAAGAGCCAGGTTTGAGCATGAAAAGTGTGCACCGTTAGACACCCGACACTCGGATGCTTTAGCGTCCACCATCGGGCCACTCACTCTCTCACTGTCTGTCTCCTCCATCTCCGTGCAGATACGTCTCCGTCTTGTGTTTGTCTGTTTTCGGGGCTGTGTGGGCGACTATCTGCAAAGCAGTAATGATGAGCTTATTATCAGTGCTAGTTGGTCCGTCAGCTGTTTAGGAATTTGAATTAGAACCGTATCCAAGCATATTATTTATGCTGTTTAAACAATAATTAATCAGCACAGCAACAGATTGATGTACACAGCTGAATAATTACCGAGCCAGTAAAGATAATAAATAATATAGACCGGAAGGAACGTGTTTGTCAGAATCTGCCGTCCGTTTGTCGGCTTGAAACTGACAAATGCACGGACACGCGGTCCCATTAGCCTGCACACACACACAGCACACACACACACATGCACATTACATCTCACTGAGAGACTCTTCTTTAAAAAAAATCACTCGACGATCACATCCGCTTGCACATTCTGCAAACAAAAAGATCCTTTAGACACAATCCAACAATTTATTACTTTCCATTCTTCCCACACTCCTCCTCCGCCTGTTTATCCACCTGCTCATTTTTCTAGAGGTTCTCAGAGGTCCAATTTGCCTATTAAACTTTTGGCACAACAGAGCTGCTGACACACTTTCCGTGTTTGTTTGCACGTTGTAGCTGCTACATTATGTATGGCTCTAATTATTTCCTGCCTCTTTAAATCATCACGCTGCTCTGTCTCCAGCCAGCCTCTGATGATACAACCACGTGTGTGTACATTTGTGTTTTCCTATAGAGGTGCTTGTTGATGTCTGGCTGTAAAGCTTTTGGGGGCGAATGTTTGTGTGTGTTTGTGAGCGGGTCTGCCGATGAGGAGACAAACACTCATCTCTTTGTAGTACTTTCCCACGTCTCCCGGCGCGGCTTTTTATTGAAGCCGCCGTTCTTTTGATGTGGAGGAGGAGGAGGAGGAGGAGGAGGAAGATGAATCCAATGCCTTTCGTCGTGTGGTCAGAGCCTTACGTTTTTTATCTTTCTTTGCATCAAGGTGAAGCAGGGCAGTTCGCGTTCGTCTAAAATGCACCACTGTGTCACAGCGGAAGCTCCGCGGAGGGATGGGAGTGAGTTAGAGCCTCAGCCAAACGGAGACACTTCATGAATCAGCCCTTTCCACCATTTCCCCTTTTATTCACATGTCCTACCTGCTACACACCATGAGAAAGTCTGATCTTTAAACTGTGTGTGTGTATGTGTGTGTGTGTGTGTGTGAAACGCTGCCAAAAGGAAGTGCACTAGGCCACTAGGGGCACCAAACTGGACCAGTCCTGGGGGATCGGACCCTCGAGAACACTCGTGCGGGATGTATTTTCTCTATATTAATCAAGACGTAGATTGTACATTTTTTACCCCCCCTGGCGGTTGATATTGAATTGTTTTGTATTATTTGATGAAGTCTGAGTTAAAAAAAACAAAAAGGCACTTGTTTTCGTTTTTTTAATGAAAAGAAAAAGACATAGATCCTTGTATTACTATGAGGCTGTTAAAGATTAAGGCTAAATGTTTTAAAATGACATAAGGGAGAATGTACCTTTTTGTTCCACTTCCTCCAAGTCTTAATTGACACAGAGAAAAAACCATCCCGATTGGTCCATCGGGCGGTTTGGTGCCCCTAGTGGCCTGGTGCACTTCCGTCTTGTTTTCAGAATTTGCAGTGTTTCTCTCTTGCAGCGTTCTGTGTTTTCACACTGAAGCAGGAAATATTCCGATGTGGGATTTTTGACTCCTGCAGAATGTTCCGGTGATATTTACTTGATTGTAAATTCTGGCCCTAACGGACTAACGGAACCACCCTGACCTTTTTGGAGCGTTTTTAGCGTGTATTTCCATCGTGTGTTAAAATCCCAGGGTGGTTTTTTTGGGGCACACACACACACACACACACGCTGTGGAATGCTACTTCCAAATGCAAGTGAAATAGCGGAGCATACATTTACATACAAAGTGTGTGACTCCTTGTTAATCTCAAGATGTGGTGTCGTTTCCTATTAAAAGACCGGATCTACCTGGAGAGGAAATGGGGAGGGAGGGGGAGGGGGAGGGGGAAGGGGGGGGGTGAATACAGGAATGAAAATACAAGCAGGAGGGCGAGATAAAACGCAAGGAAGTAATAGGAAGATGGGGGCTGGTGGTGAAAAAGGAAGGAAAGATCAAATGGGAGGACAGGAGGGGGGGGGGCTCTGCGAGGTGGGCCGAGTCCTCGTCAATAATGCAGAGGTAATTGGCCAACTCCTCCCGAGTGCCGGCGTGAGCCTGAATAAATAAAGTTGTGTGTAAATAAAAGAGCCGCTCAAATATTTAAAGAGAAGCAAATCAATGACAGAAGCCCCCAGCTAGTGGGTGGGTGGGAGAGGGGGAGCATCACCCTCTTGCCCGAGCGCCCGCGTCCCCCCTCTCTCTCCCTGTTGTCTTTCCCTGTCTTTCTTTCCTTCTGCATTAAGAGTAAGGCAGGTTGTGGGGGGGTGGACACACACACACACACACACACGCACACACAACAACCTGAGCTGATAACACTTTTGGTGTGTGTGTGTGTGTGTGTCCTCATTTGTTTATTTGCATGCATTTCCCTAGTCATTGTCCTCTC